>OZ007588.1:350070006-350670006 GCA_963931845.1 Maratus michaelseni | reverse complement strand
AATTACAAAAATCCTCTATCGCTTGTCATTGTTGGAGTGAGGGTCATAATTTCATTTTTGATTCAGCCACTATTATTAAGGAATGCAATACTCCTTTAGAGTTAGACTTTTTTAAAGCAGTTTATATTCATAAATTTGGTAAGTCCCTGGTCAACGATTTTTCGAGCGTACCTTACATCTCACCTTTCTGGGTTGATTTACTGTGTCATAGTGCATCACTTCTGGCTTAATCTTATTGGTTGCTCGTACGTGATGAGCTTTCGGTGTGTTGTTGGCTATCATTTGGGTTTTTCGACTCCGTTTCATGTCTTTGGGGGGATATATTTTTTCTTTTTACTGACACTGATGATGTGAGTCCAAATTACTCACGAAACGTATGTCTGTTCATTTTGCTATTGTGTGTTTGATATTGTGTGTTAAAAGTTGGTTTTTAGTGTATTCCATTTATGTTTTAAAAACGACTCCTATTTTCATGACTGCTATTCCTGTCCTTTGAAGAAATTTCCGTTACAGTGCGTTAATTTGGCGTGGACCCCGATTATTGAAAATTCACCGCTTTGACTGACTGACAGCAAGCGCAAGCTAGTGAACTTCTTTCTAAAAAATTCAATTTTTGCCCTTTTTTTTTTTTTTTTTTTTTTTTTTTTTTTTTTTTTTTTAAAGATATGACAAACGAAAAGAAAAAAAAAAGCATTATCTATACTATATATTCTGTATTTCTAAATTGTTTTTCTCGACGTATAATTATAATATAATTAATATTAAACTATCAAATGATAATGAGTATTTAAAAATACATATTACACTCTCTATTTTCAATTTATATTTTCTACTTTATAGTGTTTAAAGTATCTCGTTCTTGCAGTTTCACACCCAGTTGGCCTATTTTGGGACGCGTGTTCTGACGCATCATTAATTCCATTGTTGTTGAAGCTCAAAACCTATTGTACCCATAAAGAATATTTGGAAATATATCACCTGCAGGCAGCTAGCGGATAAATGCTTTACAATTAATTTATTAACTTATAATGAAGTTCTAAAAAAAATTATTTTTATTTTGTCATCGGAAACACACCTGTCTACACAATTTTTATAAATCTATAGTATATCAAAAACTGAGTGAAAAATAGATTACAAAATTACATCTTTACATATAAAAACAAAGTTAAGTTAAATAAAAAGTGTAAGAAGTATTAAAAAAAAACACTTTTTATAAGAATTCAATCTTTATCATAAAAATCCCGCCTAATTTTTTCAACCGCAATTCATGTTTTTTCCACAAATTTCCATTACAATACATTAATTTGGCATGGACATCGAGCTCGATTACGAAAAATTCACTGTTTTTTTACGCTCGGTACAAAGCGCAAGCAAGTGAATTTATTAAAAAATATATAATTCTTAAGTTTATATTCTCTTAGTTTCTTTTTTATGACAGGGCCATAGGAAAAATAATGAAATATTATTTAAACTACCTTTTTTATGATTTCTAAATTGATTTCTCAACATAAAATCGTTAATTAATTAATAATAAGCAATTCATAAGAATGTATTTTTTTATATTACACTCTTTATTTCTTATTTATAATTTATTTTCTACGTGCCTTTAAAAATATTTAATTGTTGCATTTCACAGACATTCGGCATACTTTGGTGAGCGTTTATGGGCCAATTATTAAATCCATTGTTGTTTCAACTCTAATACGAGTTAAAGAGAATATTCGGCGGTTTATCACCTGTGGCGAGAAAACGGAAAAATTATTTAAAATAAATGTATTAATTTATAATTAAGTTCTAAAAGCAATAAACTGATGTATTGTCATGTGAAACACGCCTGTTAACGTAATTTTAATAATTCTAGCACATCAGGAAGTGAGTTAAGAATCGATTACAAAATTAAAACTTTACATACAAAAAAGCAGGTTGAGTTAAATAGAAGAGTGTAAAAAGCAGCTCAACTTCATGATTGATTTTGCCATTGAATTCACTGTTGTGATGTTGTCTTTACATCCCATTATATTACCTTGCAAATGGGGTATATAGTCGTAAAATAATTCTCAATCAGCGTAATCAATCTTCATTCACTGTTAAAAATTTGCAGCAAACTGTCCAGTCATTTGACCGTTTTTTCTTAAACGGTTACATAACCTTAAATTAACTCTATTCTGACCATACTATTGTCCATATTATGATCGGAATAGAGCTAAATTACGGTTATGTAACCATTTTCTATAAAAATGGTCAAATGACTGGTTAGTTTGCTGCAAATTTTTAAAAATGTAGTTGATTAAAGTTTCCTGTAGGAAAATTCGTGTTATATTTCTTTACTCTATGAGGTTCATTTTTCCCGCTTAGTGTCTTTTACAATATCCGTCAACCCAGATTAGATGAACAATGATTTTCTTTACATCACGTTATATTGTATTTATCGAACTATGCTTACATTTTAGGAGAAAATGTATTGAAAATTAATGCAATAGATTTATATTATTTATTCCATCGATATATTTTTACCTTTTGAGGTAAGATTTTATATTTCGGTTTTCATTCATAAAATATTTTAAATAATGAAATACATTTGTGTCTTTATAAAATTAAGCATTATGCTCGCTGATATCTTAAATTCCATGCTAGCCTATTTTTACAACCTCCCTTCGTATTAGACTACAAGAAAGTTGTTTGTGCATGTGTATCTCTGTGTGTGTGTGTGTGTGTGTTTGTTGGCGATGATTAGCAAAATCTACAGCACATAGATATCTGAAAATTTGAATGAAGATATCCCGAAAAATGTCCTGATGCACCTGAGGTTCATATTTTTAATATTTTGATAGTGAGACGAGATATTAATTAAAAACTCATTAAACATCGCTTCCACATAAAAGCCATTATTTTTCTAAAAATGGTGTAAAAGAAATTTCAAAACCGCAAAATGCCTATATCTGGGTCTCGATACAAGGGTAGTATCAAGAAAGATTGGGTTTACAAAGAAACGGCCGAGTTACCAGACTGACTTCTGACTACGCCTTTTCGAAGCACGTCAAAACAACGAAAACTATTAGATCAATCGACTAGAAAATTTGCAGCCCGAAAAAAAAAAATTCTGAATAAAAATATGGAAGAAGTATTTTATACGGGACATGTAAATTATAAAATCTAATTTACCTATGTTTTTTAAAATAAATTGATAACGCATGATTTTTCTCTCTGTTTATCTTTGCCTCATAAATCAGCAAGGTACAGTTCGTTCCTAACTTAGTTTCATGGGTATATTTTCCTTAAATTAGATTGCAGGTATTTCCACACAATGAATTCAAATTACAAATAACTGTCTTAACGCATACATACCGTAAGAAAATATTATTCAGTATTCAAATTCATGCAAATGCATATCTCTTGAAACACCAATACTCGTTTTCAAACAAACTGATTTACATTTTGCACCTCATGATTGATTCTCATATTCAACTCATTGCAATGCAAATGAGGTACAGTATTCTTAAAATAATTCCCAATCAATGAAAAATCCATCTTCGCAATTTCTTAAACCTTCTTTTTAGGAAAGTTTATGTTAGATGTTTTACATATATATATATATAATTCTACGAGGTTCATTTTTCTTGCTTAGTGTCTGGTACAATATCCATCAACCCAGATTAGACGAGGATGGATTTTCGTTACATCCCATTATATTACGTTTATGTAACTATACATGCATATTAGGAGTAAATGTATTGAAGAGTAATTCAATCGATATACAGATTTTTATATTTCAAAAGTAGTATACTTTTCTTTTGTTCTAACGTGCATTTGTTCATAAATTATTTTTATATATATATAATTTATTTTTGCCTGTTGAAAATAAACGTTAAATTCAATAATATTTTTAATTTCACTCTAAATGATTTGATCAAATTCTTTTTTCGCCAGAAAACTTAGACCATTATTAAACAGTTCACACGTCCAAATTGATTAAATCCACAAAATAAAAAAAAGGAACTGACAATACATCTTAAAAAAATAAAAATAGCAAACTTTTTATCTGATGATAAATAAGAATTTTCATATTAAAAATAAGAAATAAAACGTTGTAAGAAACGGTCTCATAAAAATTGATAATTTGAGAGTTATTTTTATAATGGCTTTACTTTGTCCTTCAAAAAAACAAATTTGGATGAATAATGAATGATGTACTCGTTCATAGTATATAATTAATTTTATATTATATATGAGGCGTTGAGAACCATAGTGACTCGTCAGCTGTGATTTCGAGAAAAATACTTTCCAAAATTATGCAAATTTTTGTCAAACTTTCTTAACCAGATCTGAAAAAAAGTTTCTTACATTTTTGCCTTTTTAAGTTCAGGAAGAGGCAGATTTTAAAAATATAAACATTAAACCCAACCACTACATCCACTCTTGCATTGTCAACTTGATATCCAAATTACGGACCATTTGTTAAACTGGCTTTATCACATGAATAGTTTCTAAATTAATAAAAATTCCTTATACACTGCAAAAAAAATTGTTGATTTTACAGTATAATATTGGCACCCCAGATGCCAGTATTATACCGTAGAATTAACAGTAATAAACAGTAAAATAAGCAGTAATACACTGCCGCGCATTACTACTGCGCATTACATGCCGTGTATTACTGCTTATTTTACTGTTTACTACTGTTACTTTTACGGTATAATACTGGCAGCTGGGATGCCAGTATTATACTGCAAAATCAATTATTTTCTTTTGCAGTGTACAGCGAATAGATATCATGACTTACAATGCTTTGACACTTCAAACTAATTTTTCACACAAATCTCTTATAATACACTCTGGTTCGCAACGCCACATATGGGTACAGGGTACCAAAAAGTACACCGGAATTAATTATTTAAGCATAGTAAGTATAAATATGAAATAGGTGACATGTTTTTATGGCAGTCCATAAAATTCCTTTAAAATAATTTTTAAACTGTTCAATTTGTAGTCATTAAATCGTGCTGAACTTTCTTAACTTTTAAGAACTAACTTCAACCTAAAATCTTGATTTGCAAAATAAACATTTATTTCTACATCCTTAAGACTTTTAAACGAACAAGCATGCATATACCTATATGTAAATTAATAAAGATATAAAAAGATTCATAGACGAATAGACAAATAACTAAAAAGTTTTAAAAATGCATACGGAGTGCGTCGGAAAAAGGTATACATACACTATTTAATGGGTCATACATTTCTAATTTCTCTTTCTTTTCAAACTGTAATCAATTGGAAATAATTAATGAATCAAGATTAACTTTTGAACAAGAAAATTTATTTTAAATTAAAAGTATGTAGTACGTATGAAAATGTAGCAGAAGTACAAAAACAATATCGCAGGGGGTTTCAGACAGATCCACCCATGCTACTTACAATTCATCGGATGAAAGATATGTTTGAAACAAATGGATGTTCATAGACAGTGTTTCGGAACCACAATTGAGCAAGAATGCGTCACAACACCAAATGAAATGTTTGTTGAATAGTCCAGTAGAAATAGCATTTTACCTTACAAAAATTCGGGTAGTTCTGATTTTTGGATATGTTGTAAAGGATGACCCTCTAATGAAAAAAACAAGTTTTCGACCTTCTAAACCTTGTGCGTTTTTCGCAATATTGAGAAAACCAATATTTTTCGGCACTTTTTTCGATTTTTCTTAAATAACTCCATTTCAGTGCATTTTACAGAAAAAACACTTTCACCATTTTGTAGAGCATAAAATTCTCTACAACATGCAGTATTCATGTTTGTAAATTGTCCAAATAGGGGGTAAGATACGGAACCGGGAAAATCGGGTAAAATTTGCAAAAAGTGCAAAAATCCACAAATGACGTTAGTTTTTGCTTAATAACCTACTTTTAGTTCGTTTTAGAGACAAAAGTGTCAATATAAAGTTTGTAAAGCATGAAGTAGTCTATAAGTTTCATTTATTAGATCATTAAATATCTATAATAGACTCTAAAAATCAGAATAATACAATTTATGGTTAAAACAAAAAAATACCGCCTGACAAGTCATTAATTTAAAAACGAGCTTTTATTTTTGATATTGATTAAACGATGCAATTAATTAATTATAGTATGTACAATAATAGGTAACTGTTGAATAGTTGAGGGGGGGGCGAAGTTAACAAAAAAACCTAGTCGGCAGACATAGGTGCAGGGCCAAGAATTCAAAGTCGAAAGTAAAATTAATAGCTGGGAATAATGTAAAAAAATACTTGAAAGATAAATAAGTTATAATTTAAAAATTTTAAAAAGGAAAAGGAGTATCTAAGGCCGAAACTAAGGGAGGTGGGAGCAAAAGGAGCATGTGGCCCACGTGCTAGAATGGAATCGATTTTTCTTAAATAACTCAATTTCAGTGCATTTTACCGAAAAAGCATTTTCACCATTTTGTAGAAGATAAAATTCTCTACAACATGCAGTATTCATGTTTGTAAATTGTCCAAATAGGGGGGGGGGGTGAGAAACGGAGCTGGGGAAAATAGGATTAAATTTGGAAAAAATGCAAAAATCCACAAATAACGTTAGTTTTTGTTAATAACCCACTTTTAGTGCATTATAGAAACAAAACTGTCATAATAAACTTTTTAGAGCATGAGATAGTCTATAGTTTCATTTATTAGATAGTTAAATATTGGTAATAGACCTTAAAAATCACACCAAAAAGATTTTGGGTGAAAACAGGGAAATACCGCCTGACAAGTTATTAATTTAAAAAACTTTTATTTTTGATATTGAAAACACGATGTGGTTAATTAATTATAGAATGCACAATAAATTAATCAACAAATACATAGTAAGTATAGTCGCTTTGTCATATATATTTCTTTTTTCTGCTGCTTGGCCCTGGTAATGATACCATCGTCTCATATACTTCATCGTCCGTCTCTGTACTTGACTCGATTGGTTGTTCTAGGTCATCAAAGTCCTCAAGTCCCAGTATAATATCAGGAACGTTGTCACATAGTTGGTTGTGGCACTTCACACAGATAACTGAGAACTTCAAGCCTGCCTTTCTAGAACTGCAATTCGTACTACAATTTTTTTTTTTTTTGCATCGGCAAGATATGAAATCGAGTAGAGTTTCAGGAGCTGGTCCATTCATCATGGTGACTGGAATGAGCCCATGACCACCCGACTTCCAGCCGCATTCGAGAGGATCCTAGCCCCAACAGTGGCTGAGAGGTTCTGCTCTTGAAGCTGGTAGACGGGAGGTGCTGGGTTCGATCCCAATCGTGCCCGTCGGCTTAATCGTTCGGCGTTTTCGTGGTTTTCTTCGAGCCGTGGATTTATCCATGCGTAAATACGGGTTAGGTTCCCTTAGAAAGACCCCCACGAAGGGCACTCCCCACGGGCCTATATCCCAAGTGTAGATAATTGGCCGTCAATAATCAACCCAACTCGAGAGGATCCTTTTCGTTTCCCAGCCATGTCTGAATGCATGATATTCAGCAGCATCACGAGTAGGTGGTAGTCTAGCTAAATTTAATTTAATATTTTTAGCTGTTCTTGCGAAGCTGACATACCGCAATATATTCAAGTTTTGGTTGGGATCACCTCCATACAGGGCAAGAAGTACACCTTCTGTGACTTCAACAAGTTTGTGCTTCTCTGCATTTTAGTCTTTACAGATTTGAACTTTTTGGTTCAGGGATAGGTTCTGAAGAATTCTGCAATATTTCATTTTACCATGGCTATAGAGCACAGAAGTGGTGTCACAACCACTTACTGCATGAAGAAAAAGAATATTTTGTGCAACTTCCTTAAATTTGGAACACTCTTTGGAGTAGAGATCATCAGGCAATTTTTCCTCTCCTGGCCCTTCGGAAATAAACAATGTCTGCAGCTAGAGAAGCCACAAGAACAAGAAGGTCCATGTCTTCACCTTTAACAATGACAGCATCGTAATCACGGGCTTAGGAAATAGCTGTGTTCATTATTAGCACATCTGCATCGTCAGTGGCCTGCGTAGTGATCTTTTGTGCTTTTTCAAATTCATTTCGAAGCATATAAATTAAAAGTTCTTTAATTTTTTTTTTCATTCCCCAACAATTTTTCTTGTGGCATCTGTGGAAACATAGTCTCATTGAACTTAACCTCCGCAGAAGTATGAATCTTCAAGCGACGAGCACTTTCTGCACTTTCTGCACTTTTTATACTTTTTTGATTATGTTCAGGATAATTTTCTAATATTTTCTTTATTTTAAAATTTAAAACTGAATTCAAAACACCGGAAAACAATTCTCCTTTATACAGGTTTCCATCTTATCAAGTATAATTTTTGTTATTCTATCTGTTGGGACTAACATTCTCAAACTGAGATACATTTATCATCAGTGTAAACTTTGACTAACAAAAATATGTGGGACAAATGAATACAAACACGACAAACCAAATCTTCATAGTGCGCCCTGTTCTCCTTCCAATCTAGCGCCCGGGCCACATGCTCCTTTTGCTCCCACCTCCCTTAGTTTCGGCCTTAGATACTCCTTTTCCTTTTTAAAATTTTAAAATTATAACTTATTTATCTTTCAAGTATTTTTTTTTACATTATTCCCAGCTATTCATTTTACTTTCGACTTTGAATTTTTGGCCCTGCACCTATGTCTACCAACTAGGTTTTTTGGTTAATTTCGCCCCCCCCCCTCAACTATTCAACAGTTACCTATTATTGTACATACTACAATTAATTAATTGCATCGTTTAATCAATATCAAAAATAAAAGCTCGTTTTTAAATTAATGACTTGTCAGGCGGTATTTTTTTGTTTTAACCATAAATTGCATTATTTTGATTTTTAAAGTCTATTATAGATATTTAATGATCTAATAAATGAAACTTATAGACTACTTCAGGCTTTAAAAATTTTATAATGACACTTTTGTCTCTAAAAAGCACTAAAAGTAGGTTATTAAGCAAAAACTAATGCCATTTGTGGATTTTTGCACTTTTTGCAAATTTTACCCTATTTTCCCGGCTCCATATCTCCCCACCCCTATTTGGACAATTTACAAACATGAATACTGCATGTTGTAGAGAATTTTATGCTCGACAAAATAGTGAAAGTGCTTTTTCTGTAAAATGCACTGAAATGGAGTTATTTAAGAAAAATCGAAAAAAGTGCCGAAAAATATTAGTTTTTTCAATATTGTGAAAAACGCACAAGGTCTAGAAGGTCGAAAACTTGGTTTTTTTATTAGAGGGTCAACCTTTACAACATATCCAAAAATCAGAACTACCCGAATTTTTGTAAGGCAAGGCCCTTTTTACGCTATTTCTACTGGACTAGAAGTTTGTGACTCAATAGCTCACCTTTATAAGCAGTGTATTGACCAGAACTGCAATAATTTTGAACAACTGTGGTAGGAGTAAAAGTTATACATTTCATGTAGAATCTTTTGCAATTTAAATATTAATTATATTTGAATAACAACTGAAGTTATAATCATTCAAAGTGTGCATACATTTTGTTGACGCACCCTGTATACGACTGAATATCCCAACTTAAAAGCATAAACATATCATAAATTTTCCCATTTCCTGTCTCCCGAATTTATACTAAAATTATACTACTCTTCCAATGTAATTACAAAATTACAACCGTTCTAAACACAAAATTGCTTAGCTTAGTTTATTAAGTCTCTACCTTTACTACAGATTTTGAAAATTAAAATTTTTATGGTTCAGTACATAAAGTACAATGTTTGGTTTTCATGGCACATTAATGACCAAGGAGAAAGGTTGTTAACTTTTTATGATTTAAATTTGAAGAAAAAAACATCAACAGTGAAACGAGACAGAAAAAGGCAGCCCGTAGATATTTTTTGTAGGGAATGTGCCTAGAGAAAAACGATCATAAAAGTTACACTGACGCGACGAGTGTTTTTATATGCTAGTAAAAGGGAAAGCAAATGAAAAGGAAGAAATAGTTCTTGTTTCTGCGAATTTTGGCACTAATGAACAGGCTTTAAAAATCATATATGAAGCAACCTAACATTCACAAAATGATTTGATATACTTATAGTCCGCCAATAAGATGTAATAATTAAAATTTTATATATCCAAGTAACATTGTTTGACAAAAAAAAAGTGAATATCGGACTTTAAATGAACCTTTTGTGACTCAATAACTCCGATTTGAAAAATATTTATTCAGATGTTAGAATAAAGCATTTTAAGCATGTAAAAGTAATTAAAAAAAATTATAATATAAAAACAAAAAATCATTGACTGAAAGGTACTTTTTATACATCTTCAATAAACAGAAAATTACATACTTTTTAGGCACCCTCAACACATGGTCCACAATTTTCAGCTATTTACCTGTCCCTGGTTATTCTAGCGATCAAAAAGACATGAAGAAAGAGGGTACTAAGAATCACCGGGCTGCTACCTTGAGTTAATGACATGACTACGTATTACGCACGAGGCCTATTTCGGAAAATCGTTTACAGGAACTTTAAAAAGAATTAAAAGAATCAAAAGGAATATCCTAGGATTATGTGACGTATGAAAAAAAGGTGAAGAAATGATTGATTTTGCCAGCTGACATGTATTATACTATGGAAGCACAGAAGATGGAAAAACAAATTGTATGGAATTTCTGATTCATAAAAGGTAGACGAATCACATTGTAGAATATGATAGTGCATCGTACAGATATGCAAGTTTAGTTATACATGTGTCAAAAAAATACAAAGGGCAAATTATCCAAGAGCATGCATCAAGAATAAGCTGCACTGATAAAGAAGTTGAGGATTTCTACGAAAAAGAAAGATTCAATGAATCAGAAGGAAAAATGCTACATCAATTTAATAATGGGAATTGGAATGCTAGAATCAGAGAAAACAAGAACGCCGAGTTCTCAGTAGGAAATCATGGATATGAGATGTGAAACAAAAGAGGAAACAGAATGATTAAGTTTGCAGAATGTTAGCAGATGTATATCGTGAATTCATTTTTCAAAAAAAAAAAGTCACACAAAGAAAATGGACATGGAAAATACCAATGTATCAACAATGGAAATACACTACATCATGACAAACAGAAAGAGTCTTATTCAGGATTACAGCGTTCTTAATAACGTCAATACAGGAAGCGATCACATGTTGGTTAGGTGCAAAATTCTGTTACAAACTAAAGCGGACATATGAAGCTTTTCCAAAACTCCAAAAAATCAGTCGATATTAAGTCTCCAGAAACATAAAGAAGAAATTTATTTGGAACTTAAAATCCATTTAGAAGTACTGCAGTTAATTTTGGAAGAGGAGAAAGATGATGCAACAGCGATCAAGAAACTAACCAATACTCTACAAGAAATTACAAAGGAAATAGTAGGTGAAGCACAAGTAAAACATACAAAGATATAGTAGAATAAACCAGAATATTGTTAAATAAACGCAGAAAATTTTAAAAGAAGAAAGATCATTCCAAATCAAGAGTTTAATATTCAGAGTTATGTAAAACGGTAAGAAATTACGTTACAGAATATATCAGAAATTATAACTGTGGTGGTATCAAGAAATTTCTATAAAGATCTAGGTCTAATTCTATAAGATAATTCTATAGATCTAATTCCATAGAATCTATATTCTATAAGAATCTAATTCTATAGATATAGCTACTCCTTCCCCCCGGATTTCAATTCTAAGTCTGGTTTCTTCTAGAAGATCAAAACAGTTTAAAATTACATAAGGGCAAACTGTGTGTTTAAGAAAAGATATTTTTGCAGTGAAAAGTATAGATGGAACAATCACCAAAATCAATAATGAAATCTCTTAAGTATTGAAGAAAAATTCTATAAAGATCTATATAAATGTGAAGATCAAAGAGAAAACAAACTACCTCATCAGAGAAAAAAACATAACAGAAACTAAAAAGATAATCGCAGTGATAACAAATGAAGATTTACAAACCATTAAATGTATGAAAAAAGATAAATGCCGAAGCTGGAATCACAATTCACCTTATCAAAGAAGCAGAGAAGAATTTGCAAAAAATGCTAGCCATAGTGATTTCCAAATATCTAGAGAAGTTCGATGTACATGAAGACTGGAATAAGTCTGTGATTGTGCTACTTTACAAGAAAAGAGAGAAGGAAAACATTAAAAATCACCGTACAATCAGCTTACTGTAAGTGACTTATAAATTTTCACTGAAGTTTTAACGAAAAGACTTGAATCAGTTCTAGACTCAGCTCGACCTAGAAAGCAATCAGGATTCCGAGTCGGATTTAGCACAATAAATCATATTCAAACAGTAACGGAACTCATAGAGAAGTATAATAAATATAATTTACATTTTTTCATCACTTTTATTAATTATGAAAAAGCATTTGATTCTGTATACACATCAGCAACAGTAACATCTCTGGAGAACATCGCCATAAACTTACATCAAAATTATAAATTATTTACAAGAAAACAATAGCAACCATCCTTTTGGACTGAGGAAAACAAAGATCAAGCTTAGAAGAGGAGTTCGACAAGGAGACGCCATTTCATTTAAATTTGTTACTAATGTCTTAGAAAATATTTTGAAGATACTGGATTGGAAAGTAAACGGTATTAGAATAAATGAGGAACATCTAAGTCATCTCCGATTTGTTGACGATATTTTAAATTTCAGTAACAGCCCTGAAGAATTGGAAGATATGTTAAAAGATTTGGTAGAAGCTAGCATTAACGTGGGATTAAAAATAAATTTTAAAAGACTGAGATGCAAGCCAAGATGCTAAGACAAAGACTAAGATGTTCAATTCATTTGCACCAAAAAAGAAGATCGTATACAAGAGCCCTGAAATTAAGTAAGTGCAGAGTTATGTGTGCCTTGGATAGAAAATAACATCGAAAAACACTATCAGAAATTAAATCAATAGAAGAATAAAAAATGAATGGAGTGCTTTTGGGAAGAACAATATAATTTTGAAGAGTAACATGACTCTTTGCTTGAAAAGAGAGGTATTTAACCAATGCGTTTTGCCTGCACAAACTTATAGAACAGAAACATGGACGCTAACAAAACGGATGTTACAAAGATTGCAAACAACACACCAAAGTTTGGAAAGATATATGCTAGGTATAACTAGAACAGACAGAAAAAGAATAATCCGTATAAGAAGTAAGACGAAAGTTTTTGACATCATCGAGAGAATTACACGGTTAAAATAGAAATGGGCTGAGCACATTGCGAGAAAACAAGACAATAGATGGAGTACAAACACCTTACAGTGATATACCATAGATTTAAAACAACATAGACGACCTCCGGTAAGATGCAGCAACGAAATTAGAAAATGGGCTAGAATTAATTGGATGATCAACGTACTAAACAGAAAAAAGGGAAAATCTTGGGGAAGACCTACATACAGCAGTTGATTGAAGGGAAAAAAAATATATATATAGTAAGTGAAATATAAATGATATGCACATCATACTCTACAGTAAGCATCTTGTAGTGCGCCTCAATAATGCATATAAATTTTATTGTGTTTGAATTTTCCCCGTAGGCCATTACGTAACCGAATTATTTTGTGTGACCCTGTCAATGATTGTCAAACTCTTTGTACTCTATATTCCACAGAAAGCCTGTTTTAGTGCACCTCAGAAATGCATATCAATATCCTCATGTTTGAAATAGTGTAAGAGAATTAAAATGCATCGCAAACGATTTTTTCCCACAGATCATAATGTAATGGGATTCTTTTGAGTGTCCCTGTATGCAAACTATAAGTGCTACATACACCATTTCCAATAGAGAACATGCCATAGTAAACCTCAATTACATATATCAATTACATGGCAATCCGAGCATATTTAGGAAAGATAGAGCACGGACATGCGGCAAACGACTGACAGTCAAACCAAAGTCCCAAACACTTGAAAAGAATTAACTGAAAAATATAGCAACAAATTTGTACATATAGCTGTGTACGATGCGATGATTGTCTTTAAAGAGAAACTATTATTAACATCATGATCAAATGTTTTGATAATCCAATTATTTTTACGAAAGACGGAATATAGAAGGATAGGAAAACAAACAGACAGAAGTCACAGACAAAATTAACCTTTTTCAAATATATTAAAATAAAACAAATATTTATCAAAAAATATATATCCATTCGATTGTAATTTTCTTTTATCGAAGTTAGTTAGTTTAAAAAAAACTTATTTTTAAAAGTGCTATGTTAAAGAAATCTCTCATAACCTCAAATATATAAGTGCCTGGATGTAAGTTTGCTAAGATAAAACATACCGATAACAGAAAATAAATGTTGTAAAAACGAAAATTATGTTTTCGATCTTGTAATTTTTCTGTAGTTTCTTTAATGGGATTTCGATATAGATCATGTTCATTTCCTGTATATATATTTTTCTTTCGTGTTTTTTCCGTTTTATTCTCCTAATGTTTTTCGAATAAGAAAATTTATTTTATTATAAGACATGTTCATTTAGTGTTGATATATGGGAACTATAACTTTTGTAAACATATGTTAGCATTGATGAACAGAAATTAAATTTCCCATTTTTGAAAGACATGAAAAATTGTTTCGTGCCTCCCTCTATTTTTCTGAAAGTTTATTGCTCAAAGCGGTAAATTCAATTTTCGTCAAGTTTTATATTCTAAAGAATCTGTATTATCCATAGTATTAAGTCTACTTGGACAATCGATGCTAATGAAATACTAGGTGTGGTAAGTTAAATGTATAATCCTTAATTTCTGGAAAAATTACTGAAAAACTATAGTTCTTTTGAGAAATTAATGGAAATAGCAAGTATGTAATATATAAAAATTATAAATTTTCAGAATTATTTGTTAAAATATAGTAGAACTCGTTTTTATGTTTTTATAGGACAATATAAATAAAACTCACAGACTAAGAAAACCTAAATTTCAAGATTTTTTTTTTGTGTGTGCGTATCATTTGCCAGATAAGAGCATACACAAGCTACACGGCGACATTCGCATACTAATGTTAAACCAATGAAAGTTTTCCTTGCAAGTTTGTCCGTGTGCTTTTCAATGGACATTATCCACGAGTGGCAACACTCACACCTCTGTGGGTAAATGTCCTTCGATAAAGACTGTTTAGGGGACTACGATGAAGCAGTATTGAAATATTCTTCACGCCTATTGGTTTTAATATCTATCTTGTACCATGTCGCGTCAACTACGGGTATAGTTGACGCGACATGGTACACCCTCTTAATGCAGTCCTCACACCCTAGCAACCACCTTAACAATCTTGTGCGTATTTTGTTTGCCCACTGGTTTTTGTAGATGTTGATTAGCTGGGCGATAATATAGACTGAAAAATTGACGATTTTGGTTGGTTGGATACAAACTGAAGAATTGTGGATCATGTGGTTGAATATGATCTATATATATACTTCTGTGGTTTGTCGATTTTGGATATATTTGCATTCTAGGGAAACTTTCACTTTCTGGAAAAATTGGTAGGCTGGTGTACCAAAATTGAAAGTATACTCAGAATGAAGCTAAAACCAAAATTGAAAGAGTACAAAACTACAACATTAAATATTGATCTTAGATAGCCTATGCAAAAGAGATCATTTCAAAATACTGAAATGCAAACCCTAAATTTTTAAAGAACACTTCCATTGGTTTAAGATTAGCTTGTGAATGTGACTGAAGCAGAGTCCTGCACGGGTGAGATTTACACAATCCGAACCCAAAAATTCTGCTTAAAGTCAACTGGAAACCCGACCCGAACGCGACAAAAAAATTCGTCAACCCGAAACCCGACCCGAACCCGCAATATCCAAACCCGAAATTGACGTAAAACAAAATTAGTCTATATTTTAATACCATTATGAAAAAGCAGCCCACAATTATATCTCTAATAACAATTTTATCTTTTTTGTATAAAAATGAACACACATACACTGATTAATATTCAAATATTTTTCATTAAAAAATAATCATGTGTTTCTTTTGAAATGTCAGATCAAGACGAACCCGTCCCGAAAGATTCCAAACTCAACCCGATACTGATCCGAACTCTAAACGTTTAAGGACACGCGAACCCAACACGCGAACCCAACCCGCAACGAAAAAAATTAGCATCAACCCGACCCGACTGGCGGCCCGATTCAGGACTCTAAACTGAAGCATGCTCTTACCACTGAGCCCACAGTGCTGCGCCATTACTGCAACGTTTCTCAAACTATGGATTGTGAACACTAGTGGTCCTAGAGACTTACCTTTGAAATCCTCTATGTTTTCAAAAAGACAGAAAAAATAAAATTCAAATAAATAGCGTACTACACACTATAGTTGTAACAATTAGAGCTTAAAATTAGTACAAAAGTGGTACGCACTTGATAAAAGTTTGAGAAACTCTGCGCTAGTGGATATGCATGATCTTAGATTTATATCACCTGGAAGCGAAGGTGTTAAAGCTTTAGCTCATAAATATAGCGTTAGCCATTCTTCTTTTTATGAAAATATCATATCTGCTAGCTACGCTAGCTCTTATGAGACTTTTCGCAGTTTTGATCGTCACCGTCAAGGGGACTCTTTCGGCACCCCATCTCTACACCATTTAACAACCACTTAGTAGAGGGCTTTCTGTACCACAGATTTTACGTGCACGTACGTGGCGACCACTAAATGAATGACTCATTTTGAACGTAAATAATAAAAAAACGTTTTGAGAAAAAATGCGCCGTTTGCTGTATTGTTATTATAGAAAAGCAACAAATATTTAAAAATACATTCAAACATGTTCAAATAGTTTGAAATTCGGGAAAAAGATGGCGCTGGCGGCAACCTGCTGTAGAAATACAAACAGAACGTCTAGTTTTCAGTCAGTCGTTGTTGATTTAGTTCATGCTAAATTTTGTTGGGCAAAGATGGTGTATTCTGTGGAACAACGAATTTTTTTAGTGTTAGAATTTCACTGCCTGAATCATAGCGTTGTGAAAACCAGACGAAGTTTCCAATGGAAATTAAATGTGATAAAAGGACCAGCGAAGAATACAATTAAAAGTTTGTTTGCAAAATTTGAACAGAGTGGAAGCACGAACGACGATCTGGCAGGAAACGTAGGTACACTGAATGCATCAGTCACTGACGATAGTATTTAGGCAGTCCAACAGGCGATCCAAACGCGGCCCCGGTCGTCTGTCAAAAATATTGCAAGGGGGTGTGGATTACGACAATCTTCGACGCATAACATCATGAAAAAGATTTAAAGCTGTTTCCATACAAGAATCAGTCTCGTCAAAATCTCAATGTTTGCACCTTCAATCAAAGAGAGATCTTCGCGAAAGATTTGCTTCAAAAGACTGATGGTCGCGCGATTGATGTGGGATCCATTAGTTTTTCTGACGAAGTCCCTTTTTACTTCGACGGCTTTGTGAATACACAAAATTGGTGATTTTCGGGAAAATAAAACCCTCATATTTATGTACAATCATTATTGTATTCGTCAAAAGTCACAGTATGGGCCACCATAACCTCGAAAGCAATCATTTGGTCGTTTTTCCTATACCCTACAATAACTTCACACGATATCTTGACGTTCTGCATGACTTTTTGGCCATACACAATGACTTGGAGGATTCACATGGTTCATCGTGGTTTATGCAAGATGGTGCCAGACCCCATCGAACGGTCGAAATATTTGATTTCTTGCAGGAACATTTTGATGATCGTGTCATTGCTGTACACTTCATGAAACATACAGGAACATTCATGGACTTCCCCCACCCACTCTATTTGCCTGTTTTAAATCCTTGTGATTTCTTTCTGCGGAGATTTTTGAAAGAGGAAGTGTACCAGCAAAAGCCACAAACTCAAACTCTTGCTGACATTAAACATTACGTTTGTAATGCATGCCAGTTTATTTTGACTGAGACATTGTGACGCGTATGTGCAAATTTTGTTTTGAGACTGCGCTATATTATTGCTGCAAAGGGCGGCTATATTGAAAGTATTGTTATTTAGTGTTTTAGCCTTTCGACCTAGTGACGAAATTTGGAACTATCTCAACACAATGTGTTTTTAAAAATTTATGCTTTTCTAAGAACAATGCATAAAACGGCCCACTTTTTTCTAAAACCGTTTTTTGTATGTATATAATTTACGTTTAAAACGGGTCAGTCATTTAGTGGACACCCTGTATAATGTCCAACTAATCGGGTTGGTCCCACGTGGTCACCCTCTCACGAATTGAAAATATGCGTTGCTGCTTCAAATAAATGACCGATTCGATGACGGAACCAGTGTTTTTCAGCATCGCTATGTCGTTAGGCTCAGAAAAGCATAAAATGTTTCATTTAATAGGGGTTTATATATATGCAAGTAAAGTTTGACGATATTGATACACTTGTTGCTGCTGCAGTCGGCTATAATTTTAAATTGATTGCCTAATCAAACCTTTTGTTTTTATTATAATTCGTCCATGCTGATAACTCATCAACTTGCGCACGATTCTTCAAACCTGCTTTATTACATGCTAGCTAACCCGCCCGGCGTTGCCCGGGCCCGAGATAATTACAATCTCAGAGAAAGGCGTTAACCCCCTCCCTCCCCATACTCGCAAATATAATGAATAATTTGTTCAAGAGAACCACCGTTACCTACATTAACGCGATCATTAAAAAAAGAATTACATTTTTCTGATAATTAGAACATAACGAAGACGCTACGCTAAAATAGCCGGAAGATGGTACCCCTTCCCGACCTCAATTTCAAATCTATATCTTAATTAGCTACCTAAATTTTTGTTCATTAGTAAAAAATGGCAATTATTTCCTTTCATTTTCGCAAACTAAATGGAGGGATTGGCCCCAGAAACAGATCTCTTTGTAGTTCAGTTTTTAATGAAGGCAGATCCCTATCTGAAACTTTCTCGGATCGTTTTCACTGGAGCCGGCAGATTTTTGGCATTTTTTTGCATAAATTAAAAAAAAATACCAACCGAATTTTTCAAAAATCACATAGTCAGATACAGAATATTTTTTTACATATGCTTAGAAATTTTCAAATTGATATCTCAATTAGTTTTCTTAAAATTCACTAATTAGTAAAATAATTTCGAATTCGTTCATTTCCGTTTGCAAATACAATGCGCCAGTTCGTTTCTTTCGCCATTTTGATTTAAAAGATGACATTTTAAAAGCGATGGTTATGAGAATCTAATTAATATCTAGGCTAATTATCAAAATATTAAAATTCTGAGGCTCAGGTGCACATGGCCAGACCTTGGACTATCCACACCGAAATTTCCAGACTTCTAGGTGGGCTAGATTTTGCTAGCCATCGCCAACAGACACAGAGACACACACACGGACACACACACGGACGCACACACAGACCGAAACTTTCTTTTATTAATATAGATATGATGCTTTATTACATATATAATGCTTTATTACATATATACGAAATTATTATGCAAGATCATTTCTTCTTTCTAAATAATTATCACCTTTAGTTAAAGTCTTATTTTTCTTGAATCATCAATATTTTGTTGGGTATTTTTTCGACTCTATTGTAAATAAACAGGCAATTAAAAGTTCACGATCAGCAAAGGGTAAACTAACGCTAATCAAAATTTTCCTACGCAATAGCTTCTTACAGCTAAGTTTTTATTTAAGAAAACACTCTTCAAATTTACAATTTAGATTTTCTTTTATAATCTGATATCATGCCAGGTTACATTTTTAAAGCAGACTGCTATTTACCTTTTTGATTTTTAGAATAATTTATATAGAAAAAAAAAATAGATTACAAAATAATTATCTTCTGTGTATAGGTAGCGCAATTATCTTTTAATTCTTTTGATACCATTTTAAAATTAAAAATTTAAGTAGAAAATTGATGTTTTAACTATGTAAAATACAGAAAAAATCGCAAAATTTATTTAAAAAAATTATCAAATCTGACTCTAACAAGAAATAAAAATCATGAATCAAACATAGATTATGAAACACTTTTCAATTAGAATAATGTAATAAACTTTATCGTTTATTACCGTGAAAGATGATGTCTAAGCAAACAATTCGGGAAACGCATAACACATTTGAAAATACAATTTCAGCAAGTACTATTTATAGTCTTAAAAAAATCCGAATTTTTTGTACAGGCCTGTATATAATTTATAATTTTTTATATATGTATACTACATAGTACACAAAAATTTAGTTTAGTTGAAAAACGCATAAAATCTTTTTAAATTTCCCTTCGGTAATTTCCGTCAATAAACGGAAATGTACTCGAATTATTTCGTGTAGCCCTGCATATGATCTATAGAATTTATACACACATGCAAAAAGTTTTTAAAATTTAAAAACGCATACCACTAATGAAAACGCACTTTCAGTAATTATGGCTCTTTGACAGTATTGTAACGGAATTGTTTTGTGTGTCCCTGTAAATGAGCTATAAATGCTCACACCATATACTATAAGCGTCTTGAAGTAGATCTCAGTGATATACTATATATAGTTCACCTGAAAAATGCATAACTCAGTTACAATCAACCTCAAGCAATTCGCTTTCTTACACAGTAATGCTTGCGAATTATTTTGTGAAGCCCTGTATATGAAATATAGAATTTATACACACTACGTAGTATTCAAAAATTTAGTTAAACTTAAAAATGCATACTACAGCTGAAAACGTTCTTTCAGCATTTGATACTCATAAACAGCACTGAAACCGAAATATTTTGTGTCTCCCTGTAAATGGGTGATAACTGTTATGCACGTCATATTCTACAATAAGCATCTTGTAATATGCTTCAATAACATACATAAATATAATTTTGTTTGAAATAGATGAACATCGTTAAAAAAAAGCTGTAAACAATTTCCCCTCGTAGACCATTGAGTAACTGAATATCTTGTGTGAACCTGCAAATGAATGTTTAATGCTTTACACCCCATATTCTACAGAAAACATGTTTTAGTTCACCTCAGAAAATATATCAATTTCATTATGTTTGAAATAGTTTGACATCATTAAAATACACCGCAAACAATTTTCACCATAGACCGCAATGTAACGGAATTCTTTTGAGTGATCGAATTATAAATGCCGCATACTCCATTTCATATGCCGAACATGTCATTGTTAACCTCAATAACATAAGTCAATTACATGGCAATCCGAGTATGTTTACGCGAGTTAGAGCACGGGCAGACGGACAGAAAAACTGAATTCATAAACAGTTTTCAACTATGCTGGAAAGTGTGTTAAAAACGGTAATATTTTCGAAAAAGGAGAGGAAAGTTTTAAAAAATATTTTCAGATGTTTAAAAATATAGTCCAACAAAAATAAAATAAATCTTTAACAGCTAGTCTTATTACGTATTTTCTTCATTTTCTCCTTCACAATTTAAATAAATTAAAACACTTAAACTGAACTTTATAGTATTTCTACCATTAAACATATGCTGTACTACATCATACTGTACTACATCTACATCATAAAAGACAAACGTGTCCTTGCGTAACGCTGATGTCATTTTGCGAATGGCAACACTTGACGTTGAAATTTCGGTTTTGCGATTTTTACTATTGCAGTTCTTTTAAATTTCTAAACATCGCACATTTTCAATTTTTACACCGTTATATAGGAAAAAAATCTACTTTCAAATGCAATTTGTTTGAAAACTGCATCTTAATTGATTGATTTATTATAGCCTTTAAATTAAATTTCAAGCATGATTTTTTTTTTTTATCTATCTCTATCGCTTGCAGACGATTACAAAATATTAATCCGTTTGCATTTTAAACAATATAAAAAGTTCAGCATTTGTTTCCAGCTAATATTCACTAACGAAATTAAAACATCAAAAAGGAATAAATAAAACACAAATTTAACAGACATGTAATCGAAATAAGCGCTTAAAACGGCTGAAATTATCAGAATTAAAAAACTGCTTTACATAACGAAAATTTTATCAATTTCTTCGGCTATTAACTTCTGACGCGAGCCCAATACAAAATTATCACTTTTAATAAATTTACTAGCTGGCTTCGCCCGCCTGCGGGCCCCTAATTTACATCGGTGCCTCGAATATTTTGAAAACTCCTTTTTTATATAAAACATTGAAACGGACGACCCTCTGGCTCGCATCCACCTCGAGCTGAACGAACCTCCGAACCGGGTCTCCGCTGCCTTCGGCACCGTATACCGGTCGTGCTACGCACGCACCGGATAATCCCTTAATTTGCACATTGAATAGTACAAACCTCTAACCGAACAAACCTCCGACCCTGGTCACCGCTGCCTTCGGCACCGTATACCGGTCGTGCTGCGCACGCGCCCGATAATCCCTTAAATTGCACGTCGAATAGTATAAACCTCTAATGAGCCGAATGAGCCAATGAGCCATAAAACCGAATGAGCCATACCCCGTCGTTTTCATGCCCGTAGAACCGGAGATAGAAAAGCGCCCCCTGGTGGTGAAAAAACGAAATCTGTTCTATGCGAACTAACCCAAATCTGTAAAGCTCTTGAAATCCAGTCGAAAGAGCCAAACCCCGTTGTAATCAGGCCCATAGAACCAGATTTACGGAAGCGCCACCTGGTGGTGGAACTGGAAACTAAAATATGTAAGCGCTATTGATGTCGAGTCGAATGAGCCATACCGCTTCGCGATGGGACCCATACGACGGGAGATATTTTGAAAAGAAATAGCTAATTCTTTAGCTTCTTTTTCTTTTTTTTCCATATACAAAAATCGGGATTTTGCTAAAATCAAAAATTATGGTCGGAATTCGAAAATTTTTTGAATCCCTGAAATGCCAGATCACTCAGAGCAAGGATTCATATTTTTGATTCGAAAATCCGATAATTTTAAAAATTTTATATAGCGTATAAAAAGTACAATCATTTTTAAATGCATTATTTTATCTCTTCCAGAAATGACTTATTCACAGACAATTTGTCTGCGTTGAATGTTGAAATAAAAAAGCAGCTGTCTTTTTGGAATAGAAATAAATTCATTTGCCGTTTCATTAATGAGTTTTAATTGATATCTTTAAAAATTACTGGTCGATTTTTACGAATTTTTTTTTTGTTGAATTTGCGATTTTTTTATACACATGTGTGCAAATTTTCGTGAATGTAGAGTCTTTATTTCCACTTGTTTCAATAAGGAATGGAGCGATTTGATCTCGGATGTGTCAACCCGGCATTCTTTACAGCAACCTTTTTCCTGTCTGGGGTCAATGTTGGATTTCTGGTCAGTTTTGGGCCGAAATAAAGAAAAGTTACGGTCCGAATTTCAAAAAATTTGACTTTTTGGAACGACAAAAATCGGCCGCGTGTGTACCCCGGTTTTCGGATCGATACCTCCAGTAGATTTTTTTTAATTCGATGATGCGTTAAAAAGCGACAATTTGGATGTCTGCGATTATCAAAACAGAAATTTTCTTTTCGGGTTTCGATAAAACTGCTTCTTGTTTTGCTAATTTTGATGAGGTTTTTAATTAATAACGTTCTTAATTAGGGGCCAACTCGTTCGAAAACTATAACTCCGGAATGCCCGGATTTTTCTGAATTTTTTGACATAAAAAGCGCTTCGCTGCTCGCTTCGCTCGCAGACTTTATCCGCTAACAAACAGACAGACACACAGACAGACAGACGTTTTCCAACATTAATAATAGTGACTAGCTGGCTTCGCCCGCCAGCGGACCCCTAATTTACATCGGTAACTAAAATCGATAAAATCCCTAATTTACATCGGTGCCTCGAATCTTTTGTATTCTCCGGCTCGCACCCCCCCTCGAACCGAACAAACTTCCGACACGGGTCCCCGCTGCCTTCGGCACCGGATAATCCTTTAATTTGCACATTGAGTAGTATAAACCTCTAACCGAACGAACCTCCGACACTTGTAAACATCGTTTATGTCACTTTCCGTTTGAATTTTTCCATTGATTTTAACATTGTTTTATTCAATTAATTCTAATTATGAAAATTATTGCTCTTAATTTTTTTTTAATAATTTAAATTTAAATTTATGTTTTAATTAAATGTTTTACACTATTAATTTATTTTTTTTATTTTTTTTTAATAATTATTGTACAGAATTTAGAATCTTTAACTTAATCGGATACCCATTTATTTATTTATTTATTTTATTTTATTTTATTTTATTTTTTTCACACTTTTGTACAGAGTTTTGATGCTTTTAATATTGAATTTCTCTCATACTTATTGATAGTAACTCTTTTAAATTAAATAATTATATTATATTAATTTTATACTTGTATAATTAATTGTTGCTTCATTAAAATATATTATTCTAGGAGTCTTCTACCTTTAAACTGAAACTGTGTTCATAATTGATAAAAATTTAACGGTTTTTTTTTTTTTTTTTTTTTAAATATTGTACCGTGTGTAGTATCTTTAATTCATCGGGTACCTTTTACATATTATTTGTCCTTCACACTCTTGTACAGAGTTTTGATACTTTTAATATTGATTATTTCACCCTATTTCCAATTACAGCATCAAATTTTATTTATTATTTTAAATTTTGTGCAGAGTAATATCTCATTATTGTATCGGGTTTCAACTGCACATAATATTAGCTCTTCACTTTCCTGAACAGAGTTTTGGTATTGTGATACTGTAAATCTAATTATTATCATTATTAATTTAATTGTAATTTAAAATAATATTTATCTTATTGTTTTTTTTTTCTCTCTCTCTCTCATAACCATTTAAATTCTCAATAATTTAGTTGTTTCACCGTTTTTTCAGTAACAACATTTTTTTTTCTTTTTTTTCTTTTTCCCACATTTTTGTACAGAGTTTTGATTGCTTTTCATATTGAATTTCACGCATACTTAATGATAGTAACTCTTTTAAGTTAATAATTATATCATTTTATACTTGTATTATAGGTAGTCTAAGTAAATGAATGTTGTTTCATTAAAATATATTATTTTAGGGGCCTTCTACCTTTAAACTGTGTTCATTATTGATAAAAATATATATATATATATATAATTATTGTACAGAGTGTAGTATCTTTAGCGCAATTGATTACCATCTACTTTTCTTTCACAATTTTGTACAGAGTTTTGATGCTTTTAATATTGAATTTCACGCATATTTAATGATAGTACTCTTTTAAATTAATAATTATACTATATCAATTTTATACTTGTATTATGGGTAGTCTAAGTATTTAAATGTTGTTTCATTAAAAATATTATTTTAGGGCCCCCTACCTTTAAACTGTGTTCATTATTGATAAAAAATTTTGGGGTTTTAATTTTTTTTTTTTTATTAAATATTTAATGTACAGAGTCTAGTATCTTTAAATCAATCAGATACCATTTACATCTTTTCACACTTTTTGTACAGAGTTTTGATGCTTTTAATATTGAATTTCACGCATGCTTAATGATAGTAACTCTTTTAAATTAATTAGTTATATTTAATCAATTTTATACTTGTATTATGGGTAGTCTAAGTAAATTAAATGTTGTTTCATTAATATATAATTTTAGGGGCCTCCTTCCTTTAAACTATGTTTATTATTGATAAAAAATTACGTTTTTGGGTTTTAAATTTTAAATTTTAAATTTTTATAATATTGTACAGTGTGTAGTACCTTGAACTCAATCGGATACCATTTACATTTTTGTTCTTCACACTCTTGTACAGAGTTTTGATGCTTTTAATATTGTTTAACATTGATAACATTAATATTGATTATTTCACCCTATTCCCAATTACAGCATCAAATTTTATTTATTGTATTAACTTTTGTAGAGAGAAATGTCTCATTACTGTATCGGGTTTCAACTGCATATATTGTTAGCTCTTCACTTTCCTGAACAGAGTTATGGTATCTTAATACTGTAAATCTCATTATTATTATTATTATTATTCTGGTTGTTGTTTTTAAAACAATTACAGCAGTAATTCAAAAAATTGAACTAATTCTTCATTTTATAACTATTTATTTATAATTGTACTGAGTTATAATACTCTTATTTTCTTTTTTCTCCCCCCCCCCGTCCTTCTCGTCTCCTTTCTCCCTTCTCCCCAGTGGATGTTTTGGCATGCATTACCCATTTTTAAAGTTATGTCTCTTCTTATAGCGTGGTACGCTTTCCCCCTCTCCCTACCCCCCCCCCCCCCCCATGGGCCCCCAACCCCCTGAGGTAGTTTTAGCGAGTAATACCTCTTTTTAAGGGTATTTCCCTTGCCTTTAGCAAGATTTTCTCCATTTTTCTCCCCAGTGCCCTTTTATTATTATTTTTATTATTATTATTTTTAGGCAACACTATCTCTTTACTCAACGGGTTTCGTGTGCAGCATGGATTCTCAATACTCTGGTACCTCAAGTGTGCTTCGCTGTTTCCCTCTTTACTTTAATTAATGTTCTCAATTGTATACATTTTTTTTCCTTCTGTTTATATGTATTTTACAATGTTATTTATTTGCTAACACATTCTATTTAAATTTTGCAGTATATATACCCTGTATTTAACATTGTTTTGTTTAAAGTATTTATCTTTTATTGTGTTTACTGGCTGCACGGTAGGTATTAATTTTTATTTTATTATTTTATTAACTATTTTCTAATTTTCCCCTTGCCCGTCCCTCTCTTTTTGGCATTTTATTTCTTTCACTTCCTTTTTTTTTTTTTTTTTGTATTTTATTATTATTATTTTTTTTTTTCCTCAATTTTCCCCCCTTTTTTATTTTTTTTTTACTCTTAGTCATTTTCGGTAGTCATGACTACCGGTTTTTGCTTTCTCCTATCTATCCTACCTTTTCTTCAAATTTGTATAGACGGCTCTGGCAATGCCCTTTCCCTTATTTTGATAAATATATATTTCATTATTTTGATTAATACTTTTAAAAATGAACTCATATGTCGACACCTCTCATACTTATGCATATGTTGACGTCGTCCCAATCAGTTCAATCCCTAGAACTGTAGACAAAAATCAGACTGAAAAGTTGACTTTGAATGATGCATTCACTAAGAATTTAAATCTTAGCGATATAGCACAACAATACTATCTTCATTTAAAGAAAAGCAAAAAATGTGCTATCCAACCAATGGCATTTTTGGAATGGTTTATAGTAAAACTAGAAAAATATATAAGCTATATAAGCTACTACACCAACTCAAAAGAAATCAAAAACAAACTCTCATGCCTAGAAATAGACCTAAAATCAATTTCAAAACATTATGCCACAGAAGACGACCATCTGTCAAAAGGTATAGTCAACATGATAATCGATGAAATTACCGACAAAGGAGAATTTCAAGAATATGACAGCCAAGAGGCAAGTTGTTCACAAGATGTTATCGATCTAATGACGCAGTTGACAAGGGGTGTAAGAAAACGCACTAAAGGAACATCTGCAATAGTCCAACTATACTTAGACGAATTAAAAAGACGACTTAAACTGATACAGACAGATTTCACCAATATCTATATACTAAAGGCACCATCCTCAGAAATATCCCCAAAAATGGCATTAAATATAACTGAATTACAAAATGCCTCTTACAGTCTAACACACATTGAAGATGAAAAACTGATACACAGTGGAAACTGCATACAAGATAAAGACAAAGGAAATGAAGGTGGTGATAAAAATGTTTTAAGTAAGGAAGACTGTGGAAAAGAAATGATTCAGGAAGAGTTGGAAACAGCCCATCTGAATTTACAGATACTTCCTGAAGAGAGTTCTATACTTAGTATACCAATGACATTGCAAGAACTAACGAGCTTAACACAAGAGAAATCTCCGCTACATCAGTTGGAAGATATCCTAAATCAAATTGAAAGTAATTCAACAATTTATGATGAAGACATCCGAACACAAATAGCGAACTCAATACAGCAGATAAAAGATTATCTATACTTTGAACAAGAAGAAAATAACGTCCTGAAAACTACGACAAAAGAACAAGAGCATCAAATAAAGGAAATGAAAACTCAAATCACTCAACAATCAAAAATAATTGACAAAATTGAAAAAGAACTTCAGAGCAAAGCGATTGAAATAACCGAAAAAATTAAACAAACATCACTTATAGAAGAAATGTTTCATACCATAAAAAATCAACAAAACTTAGTTAATAATCAAGACCATCTGGAAAATGGAATCGATTCCGAAATATCGAAAAGAGCACAACTCAAGAGTTATGCTGCTGCAATTACATCCGATCAACCTATAAAAACACCTTGCTTTAAGTACTCCAAATCAGCAATAATAATAAGAAGAAGTCAATCAACGATTATTCCTATTAATGTAATACGAAACATGTTAAATGACAAAATAAAAAGGAATACAAAATTTAAATACATCTCATGTTCGTTAGGAAGAGATAAAAACTCGCTCATAGTCCAAACAGAATCGGACGAAAAAACAGCGGTTTTAATTGATTTTATAAATCAAATAGAAGGTTTCAGAGACTTGGCCGAAGCAGATCTTAGAGATGCTAAAAGAAAAAAAGTCATTATACTGGGAATTCCAGTAGATGTGACTGAGACTGAAGTAATTGATAAGATACATCAAGAACTGGGACTGAATTTTCCTCTATGAATAGCAAAAGTACTCAAAAAACAAAAAATGAAAACATACCAAATAGTACTTGATGCAGAAGAACATTACGCGAAGGCATTATTTTCAAGAAGAAAATTACCTATTCATTTTAATTTATGTCGTATAGAATATTACAATCCAGTGGTTAGGTGTAATAAATGTCAACGTTATGGACATACAGTTGATAATTGTAGAAGTTATTATTTAACATGCGCATATTGCACAGGTAACCACAAAACAGACACATGCAAAATAAAAGAAAATTATGACCGTCATCGTTGCATCAACTGTGAAAGAGAATATAAAACCTCAGTAAAACCTGAAAAGATTGAAAGGCATAGTGCAAATTCTAGGTGCTGCCCAATTTTTCAAAGATTGTTGCAACGAAAACAAAATATTACTATCTCCTATGATCCTTCAAAAGTATGTTCTCAGAACTAAAATCACTCAATATCTCTGATGACTCTATAGAAGATTCAACCGTAGAACCTCCAACCAATGCTACATATGTAATAAATCAGACTATCCCATCGGACAATAGATATTATTTCGGAGAATCTATGACCCCACCAAATCATTTAAAAATAGTTCAAATAAACCTTAATCATTGTAAGGCTGCAAATCTCCAATTGCTGAAGTACATACATGAAAATAAAGTAGATTTAGCTTTAGTTCAGGATTATCACAAAAGTAATAACACCTTCATGGGTATCCCAATTTCATGTTCCTTCTACCATTCAATAAATCAGACGTCGGGAATACTCGTATCCAATCCCTGATTAATTCATATTCAGACTCTACAAACAAATAACAGTGTATTTATAAACCTATCACTGTCATCAAAATTCATTAAAGTCGGATCACAATATTCAAAACCGAAAGGAAATCTTGATGAAGACTTCCGAGAATGGACCAGAGTCATGGAAGATACATCGAACCTTATCCTTGGGGGTGATTTCAATGTACACCTCCAGGCGTGGGGTTATAAAAGAAATAATGCTAGAGGAGATATCCTACTTGACTATCTAGCAATGAGCAGATTAACTATTATTAATGATCCCGATTCAGAATGTTCTTTTGCACGAGACAAGTTTAAAGGCAAACCAGATTGGACCCTCTGCGGTGAACATTCAAAAAATATTATAGATTCATGGAAAATAGACTTGACATTTAAATCACTAAGTGACCATCAATATATTACTTTTACTCTGAATGTCACACCCACAATAAGAAATTTATACCGTTTCAAAACCAAATATGAAACGTTTAAAAAATTCAATAAACTGTTTCAAAAACATGAAGAAACATTACTTTCAACACTTAAAGCAGTCAATTCTGTTCCAGAGTTAGAGAAGTGGACAAAGGAATTTAATGTTATCCTTTTAAACATCATGCAAAAATCACTTAAAAAGAAAAAGTTGTCTCATGAAATTAATGTATCCTGGTATACTGACAAACTTAAAGTACAGCGAAGCCACCTAAATGCTATATATAAACTACATAAAAGAAATCCAGATTCTGTAGAACTCAAGATTAAATATAAAACAGAAAAAGCAAAATACAAATTAGATATTAAAAAAGCTAAAATTGATTCTTGGATAACATTTTGTTCGGAAACAAACAGTAAGTATGGTACTGCTTTTAAAATTCTGAAGCAGAAATATTTAAAAAATACAGATCTCATCCACTCTGTCATGGAATCTTCAACTCAAAATGATACATACAAAGAGATTCAAGAAACGTTACTTCATTACCATTACAATACAAGCCCAGAATTCGAATCATCATTTCAAAACACAAACACACTATCAATAAAAGAATATAACAATTTTAAATTTACCCATAGAGAAATTCAATATGCAATTAACCAACAAAATAAAAAGAAAGCCCCAGGATATGATCGGGTAGATGGCAGAATTTTAGAAAATTTGATAAAAAATAATATGAAGCTTATAAAGTTATTATATAACAAATGTTTCTACCTTGGACACTTTCCTGAAACGTGGAAGAAAGGAGTAGTCATCTATTTTAGAAAGAAAAACAAAGATCCATCAAAACCTGATTCATACCGTCCAATTACACTACTACCCATGATTGATAAAAACCTAGAAAGATTAATAAAAAATGGAACTTTAACTTATCTTGAAGCAATAAACTATCTAAAAGATGAACAGTTCGGTTTCCGTGAAAGCAGAAGCACTATATCAGCTCTGGAGAGACTTAAAGAGAAAATTGCACAATTATTACAAAAACATACTTATGTGGGCATCATATCATTTGATATTACAGGTGCTTTCGATTCAATAAACTGGCACCAATTATCAGAAATAATTGATGACTCACCATTACCCAGATACCTCAAAACCTTACTAAAAAATTATATAAGCAAAAGAAGTATAGGCTTAAATCAATATGAATATATAGAGTGGTTCAGGGTATTTAAAGGATGCCCTCAGGGATCCTGTCTTGGACCACTCTTATGGCTTCTTATAGCTAACTACATAATTAAAAATTATAAAATTCTATATGAAGATATTATTGTTTACGCAGATGATTTTTTGATTCCAATAGAGGGAAATACCGTAAGAGATCTGGAAGTTACAACCAACAACAAAATAGTCCATTTTAAGAATATCTGTGATGAACTCGGTTTAAAAATCTCAACTCAGAAAACGCAATCAATACTTTTCGGTAGCAATCTCCTCGAAAGGAGACATCCGAGATTTAAATTAGAAAATATAAAAATAAAAGTGGTAAAAAATATTAAATATCTTGGCGTATTGTTAGATTCTAAATTCAATTTTACAGATCACATGAAAGACCTTCGAACAAAGATTGCAAACTTTGTAAACGGATTTAGAGGATTTCGATTCTTTAATAAAGGTATCAAACCAGACATCCTGAAAATATGGTATCAAACAGTCATAGAACGCCAAATACTGTATGCTTACGAAATTTGGTATCCAAACTTGAATACTGATGGCCGCAAATTACTACGTTCAACTCAGCGTTTGGCATTATTAAACTTAATACGGACCTATAGGACTATCTCTCACAAAGCTCTATATCTTCTTACAGGAACTCCACCAATCCTAATAAAAATACAGAATGAATTTCAGTACTACCAACTAAAAATAGGAAATAGAAATTTGTTAATCAATAACACACAGCTAAACATTAACAGTATAATGCAGGAATAAAAATCGTATCGATTCCTCAATTACTACAGAGTCCAAAATATCAGAATTATAGAAGATAGAAAATCCATCCATCCAAAAGAATATCATGTGGAAGCCTACACAGATGGTTCTGTCATGCCAGGGGGTGTAGCCAGTGCTTTCACCATATATAAAGATGGAAATAATATACATGATCAAGCAATACGACATCATCCACTGAATAACATATATCAAGCAGAATTAATGGCAATTTATAAAGCAATAAAATGGTTCTCTACCTCCGACTACAATAAACTACTAATTATTACAGATAGTTACTCTTCTATGGAAGTATTAAAAGTTGCTTTTCCTAGAAACTACATTATCAAAAACATTTACAATCAATTACTTCAAATTCCTGATAAATCCATTATAATAACATGGACTAGATCTCACGTGGGTGACACTGGCAACGAGAGAGCTGACCACCTAGCAAAGCAAACCATCTTACAAGACCAATATCAATCAAGAAAAGATCTGTTGTTCCCAATTTCAATAGCAAAATTGTATTTTAAAAAGAAAACCATCTCTGACTGGCAAGCCATTTGGGACTCATGTAATAAGGGCAGAGATACCTATAAAATTATAAATAAAGTCGATCCAAATTATCTCTGCAAACAGCCAACACTGCCGTATTATCTGAGTAACCATGGCAGTTTCCCACAATACTTACATAAAATAAGAAAAAGAGCCTCACCTAGATGTCCATGCGATAAAGCAGAAGGAGATGCAGTTCACTACATATTCGGATGCTGCCCTCTTATGATCCATCACTTCCCTTTTGATAAGAACGTAACTCTCAGATATAACCTTCGTAATATCATTTTCAATCCTTCAAACTCTCAAAAGTTAAAAGAGAATTATAATATTCTCAATAAAAATTTCTCTTTCATTACGAAAGAATTTTCAAAAAAAATTGACTGAACTGACCATTGACTTTCTGAACTAAAATACCATAAATTTAGGACATCATGAACTTAGTGTGCTTCGAAAATATTTTATATTTAACTTTCAATTTACAAAAAATTGTTACTTTTTACATTATTTAAAACCTTTTATATTTTATTATTGTTATGTAATTATATTCATTGTTTCAAATCTAATAAACAGGCGCCTCCTGCGGTGGGGGTTGGAACGGATGGGTGCTATCGGTGTCGGGTAGCGTTTATTTTTCCCCTCGTGGACTTATTGTTCTTATACCTTACGGGTGGCTGTCCACGAGTGGGTGATTTCGGTCCCCGCTGCCTTCGGCACCGTATACCGGTCGTGCTACGCACGCACCGGATAATCCCTTAAATTGCACATCTAATAGTATAAATCTCAAACTGAACGAACCTCCGGCTCGGGTCCCCGCTGCCTGCGGCACGGTATAGCAGTCGTGCTGCGCACGCGCTGCAGTATACGGTAGTTCCACCCTCCGCAGCAGGTGGCGCAATCCGTTTATACGATCATAACTGAAATCGTTAAGGCTTTCGGTGTAGAGTCGAATGAGCCATACCCCGTCGTTTTCATGCCCGTAGAACCGGAGATAGAAAAGCGCCCCCTGGTGGTGAAAAAACGAAATCTGTTCTATGCGAACTAACCCAAATCTGTAAAGCTCTTGAAATCCAGTCGAAAGAGCCAAACCCCGTTGTAATCAGGCCCATAGAACCAGATTTACGGAAGCGCCCCCTGGTGGTGGAACTGGAAACTAAAATATGTAAGCGCTATTGATGTCGAGTCGAATGAGCCATACCGCTTCGCGATGGGACCCATACGACGGGAGATATTTTGAAAAGAAATAGCTAATTCTTTAGCTTCTTTTTCTTTTTTTTCCATATACAAAAATCGGGATTTTGCTAAAATCAAAAATTATGGTCGGAATTCGAAAATTTTTTGAATCCCTGAAATGCCAGATCACTCAGAGCAAGGATTCATATTTTTCAGATTCGAAAATCCGATAATTTTAAAAATTTTATATAGCGTATAAAAAGTACAATCATTTTTAAATGCATTATTTTATCTCTTCCAGAAATGACTTATTCACAGACAATTTGTCTGCGTTGAATGTTGAAATAAAAAACTAGCTGTCTTTTTGGAATAGAAATAAATTCATTTGCCGTTTCATTAATGAGTTTTAATTGATATCTTTAAAAATTACTGGTCGATTTTTACGAATTTTTTTTTTGTTGAATTTGCGATTTTTTTATACACATGTGTGCAAATTTTCGTGAATGTAGAGTCGTTATTTCCACTTGTTTAAAAAAGGAATGGAGCGATTTGATCTCGGATGTGTCAACCCGGCATTCTTTACAGCAACCTTTTTCCCGTCTGGGGTCACTGTTGGATGTCTGGTCAGTTTTTGGCCGAAATAAAGAAAAGTTACGGTCCGAATTAAAAAAAATTTGACTTTTTGGAACGACAAAAATCGGCCGCGTGTGTACCCCGGTTTTCGGATCGATACCTCCGGTAGATTTTTTTTTATTCGATGATGCGTTAAAAAGCGAAAATTTGGATGTCTGCGATTATCAATCAAAACGGAAATTTTCTTTTCGGGTTTCGATAAAACTGCTTCTTGTTTTGCTAATTTTGATGAGGTTTTTAATTAATAACGTTCTTAATTAGGGGACGACTCGTTCGAAAACTATAACTCCGGAATGCCCGGATTTTTCTGAATTTTTTGACATAAAAAGTGCTTTGCTGATCGCTTCGCTCGCAGACTTTATCCGCTAACAGACAGACAGACACACACACACACACACAGACAGACGTTTTCCAACATTAATAATAGTGATTTTATTTGGATATATAATTGACATATTTCATATAGAAATGCTCTTTGGTGTTGTTAGGGATAATCTAAAAAAAATATTAAATGTAAAAAATCTATTAGAGTTTTCAATAAAAAAAATAAATGGTTTTCACAAATATTGTCTATCCGGGAAGTCCGGGTTGGATGCCCTAGAAACATTAATTTCCAAATGCGGTTTTTTTCGCTAAATTTAGAATAGTTATCATGTTTTTGAAAGCATAAAAATTTCGATTTATCAGTCTGCAGAGTTTGAAATAATGATAATAATAAGAGGATAATAAAATGTATTAGAAAATAGTCAAATCTGATTAAATTACTGAAAACAGTAATAAAAAAAAGCATTTTAAGAATTTTAAAATATTGTTCAACTAAAAAAACTTCAATAACTATTCCTGATACTTAATCCCTTCCTTATCAGTTCCGAAATTTAAATAAATTAAAACATTTGAAACGAATTTTACAGTATTAGTGCTATTAAGTAAATGTTTCAATGTACTCCAACATTTATTTCTAACAACTACATATACCGTGTGCTAGATTTATTAAAGTTATCGTCTTTTTGAAAGAATAAAATTTTATACGATTGGTTTGTAGAATTTATAAAAAAAATTTACTGTGAGAAAAGTCTATTTAAAGAGGATATGTAAAGTATTCGAAATTGATAAAATCTGATAAAAATAATGTAGAAATTAAACTGTTGAAAAAGAAGAAAATTTAAAAATATATATTTTGAGATATTTTTAAAAAAAGAGAGAGACAGGTAAAATTAAACTTCAGTAACTATTCCTAATATTTAATTCCTTCCTTCTCAATTTTCCAACTACAGAATCTAAATAAATTAAACACATTTAAAATGAACTTTACAGTATTACTCCCATTAAACAAATGTTTCAATATACGCTAACATTTATTTCCAACTACGGTTTCCGTGCTAAATTTAGTGTAGTTATCTTCTTTTTGAAAGCATAAAATTTCGATCGATCGGCCCTGCAGAATAAAATTAAACTTTCAGAACTCTGGAAAAGACATTATTGGAGAATTTTAAAGGTTTCGCACCGGAACGGAAAATGCTTCGCGAATTTTTCGCCCAAATTGCTTCTCACTGTCGTTTAATAACGCTTAATGGGATGAAGATAGCAACAATTGTAGCATAATTGAAGTCAGGTGGCGAGAGAAAAAGTTAATAAATTTTATAAAATGCACAACGCTGTCAACTTTCTATTCTTTTTATGACAAACTTGAAGTTTATTATATTAAGTTTTGCTCGTTTAAGTCTGTCTCGTAATCCTTGTTTAAGTGAATTTTCCGTGCTAAGCTGGAATTTCATGCTTTTGACGGAGCATGAAATTGCAATATGTTGTTTTCAATGACTGTTTATACTAGTCCTTATTTCTGTAAGAATTGAAATTGTGAAAGTATTAAATTATTTTAAATACCGAGATTCAATAGAGCTTTGACTTTGTTGTTATGAATAAGGTTACGGATAAAAGTAATGAAATACAAAAGCTCAAAATACAATTTTCTATTGTTTTTGTTGTTGTTTGTTTTTTTGTTTTGTCACAGACTCTATTGTTAGATAGTCCTTATACTAGTCCTTATTTCTGTAAGAATTGAAATTGTGAAATTATTAAATTATTTGAAATACCGAGAATCAATAGGGCTTTGACTTTGTTGTTATGAATAAGGTTACGGATAAAAGTAACGAAATACAAAAGCTCAAAATACAATTTTCTATTGTTTTTGTTGATGTTTGTTTGTTTGTTCTGTCACAGACTCTATTGTTAGATAGTCCTTATACTAGTCCTTATTTCTGTAAGAATTGAAATTGTGAAAGTATTAAATTATTTTAAATACCGAGAGTTAATAGGGCTTTGACTTTGTTACTAAGTTACGAATAATATTACGGATAAAAGTAACGAAACACAAAAGCTCAAAATACAATTTTCTATTGTTTTTGCTGTTGTTTTTTTGTTTTGTTACAGACACTATTGTTATATAGCCTTGATTGTTGGAATTCGAGCTGATATATATCGAAGGACAGGGATGGCGAAACTTTACACATCCGTGTGCCAATTTTATTTAAAAAAATATTTTTTGCCGACCATGACGTACCAATAGTCAATAAAATGTAAGGGATCAACAAATAAAAAATGAAAATTGCTTCATATTTTTTTTTAGAAATTCAAAAATATGTAAACATACATGTGGGTATTACATGCATGTTAATCATACTTTTAGATATTACTGAAGTAAAATGTAAGAATTTAGTGCAATAATTATAGTAACAGTTATATTTTAGAAAGAAATTAAAAAAATTAAAACTATTACTATTATATCAAATTGGTTGCCAAATAATCGTTAACAGGTTCATAATACTATTCAAAACTGGCAAAATGACAAACACCTTTAAAAAGGCCACGACTGTATGGAAATAAATTCCGAGTTATCACATTTTCATGATCGGTAGTTTGGCTTCTAGTGCCTGATAATCTTTCCTTTTGTTCATTCTCCAAATCTTTTCTTAATTTCATAAATCTTTGAACCAATATTGAAATAGGTTGAAAGTCAATAAGTGGCATTTTAATTTCTAACCAATTTAATTTGCACATGCTCGACTTATCAATAGGACTCGCATCAAAACATATAATAAATCACATTGTTTCCAAAATTCAGGCATCTTCAGTCACTGATGTTATGTTTTCTGCTCTGTCAATCGATCTGTTGAAAACCTCCATTTTACCTTTTCTTAATAACATCAGTGACTGAAGATTCCTGAGAACGAGAGCTGATTTTTTTTTTACTTTTTTACAATTTTTAACAGATTGACTGGTTTTGTGTGGTTTTAAATGAGTTTTTTAAGACTTTTAGACATGTACAATGCTTGTTTATATGTTGGAAAATAAAATAATGTCTGTGAAAATAGGTAGTGCAGAGAATTATTAGTTTAAAAATGACATTAAAACAATCATAGATAAAAAACTATACAATAACCTCTTCCAATTTTCTCAACCTAGAATATGGGTTTTTCGGATGCTATCAATTCTCAAATAAACATTTTCATGTTCAACAAACATGTTTTATACACAAATATGATAAGTCAACAATATTCACATTAACATTAAAATTAAGATTATTTTGTCACTCTTGCGTGTGTAAATTCTGTTACGCAGCTGATAATGTTTAATTGAGAATTGATAGCTTCCTATAAACCTATATTCCAGGTTGAGAAAATAGATTAATACACTATAAAAACTACTTGGAAACGTTTCCATAAATCGGTGGCAGCAAAAGAAACTTTTAAGCAAAAGAAAGATTAAAGAGAGTTTTCAAGAAATATAATATACAACTGGTAGCATCCAATTCCAAAACGTTGTTTAATTTATTGAATAGAAGCATACACCCATTATCAGCCACTTGTTTATCTGGGGTATATGAAATTCCATTTGAATTGACCGATGGTACAAATTCTGCATATATTGGTATGACAAAACGTCGCATCGTAGAGAGACTTAAAGAACACAAGAGTGATTTGAAATACAATACATTTTCCACTGCCTTATCAAGGACTTTTGCTAATGGACAGGTTAGGTTTATTGATTTTAACAGCGTCAAAGTTATTTCCAGACAAAACAATCCCTTTAAAGCCTACATCCGTGAATCTATAGCAATTTCACTAAGAAAACATGAAATTTGCAACGATATCCCATCATTTTCGGTTCCAGCCATATGGAAATGCATTTTAAAGTGAACTTTAATTCCATTGAACATAAGTTCCAGTTATATTGCTGATTCATAGAGGGCGCCATCAGGCGTATTTTGAATATGTTGTTGTAATTTCCGTTATTTCAGCGTCTTGGCAGATTGAATATTGTGACTCAATCATCTAACACATTTTTAATTTTTGCTGTTCATATTTATGAAGGTTTTTTCTCCTGATGATGGTTATAAAGATTAACCGAAACGTCCAGGTTTGTTTTCTATATATGTAGTTTTAAAGTAACTCATATTTATTAAATGAAATTTACGTGGGAAGCAAGTGTTTGATGAATATTTATATGTGCAACGTAAATTCCTTATTAATTAAAAAAGAAACTTTGTTTTAAAAAGTGCTTCTTTAAATCGTGAACATATATTGGTTTCTGGGGTTTCTAAAAATATAGAACGCTTTTCGGAATCGTGGGTAAGTCGGAAGAGGATTATTGTATATTTTCGTTCGTGGTTATATCATATTTTTGTAGCTTAAGAATCATTTATCTTTTTTTACGGTGTAGTGTTATGCTCTCTCAGTATGCTACTTCAGAGCACGAAAATATTCGTCTGCTTGTAAGTAGTTAGAACGCAGGCTATAAGCCAATATTAAAAATAAATGAACAACGTGAAACAGCACAAATAAAAATATATAAATTGGCAAACAGCTGTTTCGGAGCCCCTAAAGCTTCATCATCAGTGCCAATCCAAAAGATTAAAACCCGATTTAAAAGTTTAAGCCATGTAAATATGCTTGCGTCTTTCGCACGCGCCAAGATTGAATGGCGGGAGCTTTAAGGGCTCCGAAACAGCTGTTTGCCAATTTATATATTTTTATTTGTGCTGTTTCACGTTGTTCATTTACTGTTAATATAACGGCACAAAGTTAAATCCACCTTTTTAGATATAAGTCAATACTAATCAGGATCGAATCACGAATCGGAGTTTTATGTTAGCAGTACGCTTGACTCCGTTTTTAACAGAGTTGCCGGTCTGATTAGCACTTTGTGGTTCAGCATTTTGCCAGTTTATAGGCCAACATTTACCAACTCTTGATTCAAGGTTTTCTCACCAATTTTACAAGTTCGTAGTTGTCTTCTTTTTCAATCAAAAATAAACTTTTTCTCACGAATTGTGAAATTCGTTTTTCACGCCGTATTTGAAATTGTTTTGAAATTTTAACTTTTCTGAAATCTTTTTTTCTCCAATGAAAACTTCGAAATGTTTCAATTACCTGCCTAAAGATTGTGAATTGAACTACAATAAAAATTTTGCATACTTAAAAATAAACACTGAAAATTTCAAGAAAATCCAAAAATAGTCAAGTGCGACGTTTTTGTTGTTGTTGGTCCCAGATTGTGGTTGTTTTTTTTTGTTCGCGAGCTTTACACTTCTTTTTAAAACACGTAGAAGCGATTAGTAGCCAAATGTTCTGCATTTTAATTATATTTGCGGATTAACTTCAGTTTTGAAAATAACCCTACTTCCAGCGCAAAAGAGCCTCTCGAAGCAAGCGAGAGGCATTAACATACATTTTTTAGATCGTACGTGTGATAGAAACTTTAGATTGATTTTTTTTTTTTTGCACTATACTTTGGTGAAAGGAATTAAGCCAGATATTTAACAGCGTAGTACAGTAATAGTGTAAATAGTTTAGTGTATTACAAAGTGTATGAAAAATGTGCTATGCTTTTTATAAATTTTGTACCGTTAAAATTATCATTCAGATAAAAACATGCTATTCACTATTTAAATCTTATGTGGTAAAAAAAAAACTTTAAAAGTAATCGCCTTTACAATGCAATAAAAAAAAATGCCTCCCCTTCAAAGTTTTAGAAAAGCTAATGTCTTTTCAAGCATTTTCTCATTTTTTTCTAAGTATCTTTTTTTCTACAAATATATTTTTTTATCAAAGAAATTATACCGAAGTTTAACACTTTTTTCTTATACTGAGATTTTTTTTCTCTTTTTTTTTCTTTTTACCCTTTCTAGCACAATGGCAAATTCATTAAGGATTCAATAAGACCGCATGCATGGAAAAAAAAAGTTACATTTTTCCGAAATAACGATAAATGAAAACATTAAATCTTAATGCGTATGTGTTAAAGGAATATTTTTTATCATCATATTTAAGCATTCGTTAAACATTAATCAGGAAATATATTAACTAAATAGATTATATCATTGAAAAAAAATCTTCTAAAAAGGTTTTATTAGTTAAAATAACATTATCAATAATCAAGTAATAGACAAAAAAGAGGAAATAGGAAATAAATATTTCCTCCTTATATATTTAAGTTTATTTTCTTTTTCCGTTTATCGTAATAATCAACATCTGTATCACACACAAATAACTTTGATAATTTTAATTCCAATAACAAACAATGAATGTGCAATTACTACATAAGTTTCAGAGAAATACCTTCAGGAAGACTTTTGAAAGAAAAGTGATACGAATTTTCATTTTCTTCAAAACTGGAAAGGGAGAAAAATAAAAGCTCATATAAAAGAGTTTTAGTTCTTTGGGAAATGATTAGAAAATATTAACTATTACTCCACTTAATTTTTGTTCTATTGTTACAAATGTTTGACGTTCTTAATGGAATCATAAATGTCATACCTTTATTATGAAAATAACTATACTTTTTTTTCCTTAACTATTTCAGGAGTACGTCCTAACGTTGCATCGACTACCGGAAACGTGGAGGGGGTTTTGTCTTTTCTTTGAAAAGAAAAATAAGGAGAACATTTGTGAAATAGACTGCAATTTTGATAACTACAGCGCCTCCACATGCTAACCATGTTGAAAAAATGCTTTATAACATTTCCAATAAATGGCACTAGTTCTTTGATAAACCTTAGTACAGAGTACATATACGTTCTTCATACAATAAAATACGAAAATGTATATATGCGGGCATACTCCCTGAAGTCATAGAAATATATATTATCTATATTTAAGGGTGTACCAATAAAAAAGTTTGTAAAGAGCTGTATTCAGGTATGTGCAGTTCTATTACAATTTTTTGCCTTGATTAATCGCAGGAAAATAGTCTAAATTCTGAATTATAATTTCTGATATTTAAATATTCAATAGAAATTTTCATAATTTTAAATATTGGTGCCAGACTCCTTGGAAATTCAGAGGAGTGAAAGCACCTTGCATAAAAATATTTCAATAGATATTAATATAAAATTTAATAACAAAAGTATTAATTTACAAATCTTTAAATCATATCGTTTTAAGTCTTATTTTAAGGATGCTTTAAGTCTTTAAGAACCTAAGGCAGATTAAAATAAACATATTTAGAATTGAAAAGTCAAAGACTGTTTAGTTCTCATTTTCGAAACCAATTGGACTTAAATATTGAAATAATTAATATAGTTCCGTATTAAGAAGCGCTATTCGCGAAAACAGTAGAAGTTGCGCTTGTAGTAGCAAATGGCAACGGCAACTCATGAAAAATCAGCACTTTTGAACAACTGAGTTAAGTTAAAAATTAGTGGCATGACACTGGTATTGCCAGTTCGAATTTCACAAAAAGCGGGACAACGTCTTTTAAATCGGTACATAAAAATACAGTTAACCCTATTAAAACGGTCTTAACGAAATCCTGCTTTAAACGTAATTTTTCCATTGTCTATACGATACGAATACTATATAATTATACTTTCTAAGACAGAAACCTGTTTAAAACAGAATTTTTTTCCGATACTTTTCTATTCCGTCTTAGCAGGTTTTATTAAGCTAAATAACTACAACAATCTTATACTGTAAAACCTTTGAAAGCAGAATCGCTAGAGACTGAAACAAATTTCCAATTTAGCAGGTAAAATTGTATAGTATTCTTATAGTAGGGACAATGAAATTTCTACTTTTCAAGCAGAATTCAGTTATACAAAAATTCCGTTTTTACAGGGTTTACTGAACAGAGTACAGTAAAACCTGTAAAAGCAGAATCGCTAGTAACTGCTAAATATTCCAATAGACATGTTCACATCTAGGCAGGTAGATTTGTAACGTATTCCTTTCACAAAGGCTACAAAATTTTCCGTTATAAACATGTTCTGTCTTCACGGGTTTTGCTGCATTAAGGCTGCTCGTCAGTAAACTTCCCGATTCCCCGCGCTAATGTTATTCCTATGGGCGTAGGATGCATTCGTATTTTTAAAATATCTCCTCGGAAAATTAATATTTTTAACTTTTGTTTTCTTTGTACTGTTCTTAAAGAGTGTCTCTTTTTTTCTTAGTTGTCATTTTTTTTTCTAAAATATATACTGAATTTTATATGAAATGTTAAAATCTTATCCAGTTTCGCTAAGATTTTAACACATAAAAATATAAATTAAGCACATAGTTTAGAAATATTTTGATAACTAAGAAAAAAAGAGACATCCTTTAAGAACAGTACACAGAAAACAGAAGTTAAAAATATTAATTTCCTGGGGAGATATTTTAAAAACACGAATGCATCCTACGCCCATAGGAATAACATTAGCGAGGGGAATCGGGAAGTTTACTGACAAGCAGCCTTAAGTTCCACTCGATGTAGAGTAAAGTATAGCGTCGTAGAAAAAAGAAATTTAAAGCAAATTGTGTAACCAGAAAAATTGGGATTTTTGGCGTCCCGCTCAGTGATTATGCGATACAGGTCTTGGAACCCATAAAAATCAGCATGTTCCGCGTAAATCGGGACACTAGGCAACATTAGCATAATACCCACTCCCTAGTACAAAATAAATAAAGTTATAAATAAGTTTCTTCGCTGGATAAAATATACACATGTTTAGGATTTTAATGAAATAAAAGCAAATCTGAAAATTTTGGAGTTGTTACAATACCAAATAGTGATATAGCCAACAACAATATTTTTTGAAGTAAACAAAATGCACCAAAAAACTGGCATCAATAACTATAACTATGAATACTTCGTTTAACAAATGGACTCTACACTCTGCAACAAAAAAAAATTGTTGATTTTACGGTATAATACTAGCACCCCAGCTGCCAGTATTATACCGTAAAATTAACAGTAATAAAAGTAAAATAAGCAGTAATACACTGTCGCGCAGCTGCCAGTATTGTACAGTAAAATTTACAGTAATAAACAGTAAAATAAACAGTTAAACACTGCCGCGCACGCGCGGTAGCGTATTACTGCTTATTTTACTATTTATTACTGTTAATTTTACGATATAATACTGGCAGCTGAGGCGCTAGTATTATACCGTAAAATCAACAATTTTTTTTGCAGTGTACATTTTTGTTCGGCACCATATATTGCGATTTGGGATTCCATAACATCAACTGCATATAAGTGCTGCAGTTATTTTGATAATGAAATACAACACACGATTCCAATACAAAATTTAATGAGGAACTATGATATTTTATTTTTATCAAAAAACTTTATTTTGTTATTGATAAATGAAAATTAATGAAGGCATGTTTTCGAAAAAAAGGCCCAAAATTTGAAATTTTTGTCGGTGTAAATTCGTATTAATATGGAGTTCACGGATTATAAGAAACAGTATATATAAATTTATAAGACAAGAAAATATCGTGTTAAAGATCGGCTCTCTACAGGTGGCTTTTTATGCGTCTAAGAAAGCCTCGTTTTATGCATTTTGATTATACATTTATATTGGTGTTTTCTTAATCGAGATATGCGTACTTATAAAAAAAAAATTTTTTTTTCGTGATATTCTAAAATAACAAAATTAATGTCTTAAGGGTGTATTCAAATCCAAACTGCTTATTTTGAGACACATTTGTAAATTCATTTTTGCTCTAAAATGCATCCAATTGGCAGGTTCTCTTATTCAGAAACTGTATAATGTCCGTATTGTCTCGAGTTTTTGATAAAGGCAGAATATATTTTTAAAAAGGCTGTCAAAGTGGACATTTTGAACCGAATTTCCCGAAGTGATAGCACTGGAAACAAAACAAATATCGTACTGTGAAAATAATTGTTTGTAAATCAATTTCTAATTAATTGAACGAAAAATAAACACATGGGGCCCTTATATATGTCTTCATAAGTCACGCCGCCAAGTTTCATGTTTTTATTTTAAAAAATGAGTCTGAAAATGTGTCTCAAAATTTTGAGTTGTTGAGCGTGGAAAAATATTTCTTTTAAATACCGCCTTAAGGCTGTATTTAAAAGAAATAGGCTGCCTCCAAACTGGCTACTTAACACATTCATGAAATCATTTTAGTTCGTAAAATGCATGAGATTAAAAAGTTTGTTCTTTTTAACCTTTTTATCTCAAAGAAATAGTATGATTTTTGTTTTTCACATATGTGTGAGATTATATTTTATTTAGTGACATAGTACCATTATTTATGTACCACGCTAAAATACATGGAAGACATTATTTCCAGATCTTATTTCTACCTTTGAATTTGCTTTAATAAATAAAATAGACACATCGTTGTACAGTTTTATAAAAATATATGTAAAAAAATTGTTTAATTGTGCTACTATCAATATCGAACAGCGATTTAGTTTATGCAACAATAATATTTTTTGTTGATGCAGCATTCTGTAATAACAAAAATAATATCTTCAGGTGTTTGAAAGAAACAGTAATAGTTTCTTATAATAAACTCGTGTCATATAAAAACTCTATTTTTTTACTGCTAACAAATGGTCAACAAAAGACGTCACTATTGTTAATCTATCATAAATGTATCTCAACTATAAGCAGAAATAGATATTGCCTAATCTATTGTTGTGAGCTCGGGGTTCGAAAGGACTGATGCCAGTATAATAGAACAATAACAAGGCTTTATTCACTATAAACAGTGCAATACGATCACAAATATCTTCTGAAAATTACAAGATATTCAGTAATCTTCAAATCTAATAACAGCACAGCAAAATTTCACTCAGAAACAATGTGTTCAATACGACGTATCAACGACAAAATCAATCTGAGTAACACAGTTCTCAATGCAAAGCCTCTCGTATGAATTCAATCGCAGTTGACAGACAACTCACTCAACTGAACTGATGGAGGTCCTTATATAGGTTTCAGAGATCTTTCCAGATTATTCCAGAGCCTTCAGATGCTAGAAATTACCAGAAAGTGCTTTAACTTTCGATAGAGAACCCAAGCAAGAAAGGATCCCAATGTATAGGTATAAGGGGGATGTGGTTGCACAAAAAGTCGCCAAATCCGTCGCCAACTGGAGCACAGGTTGCAAGCACTTCACCTTTCTGGATAATTCTAGACTTTTCACTTACGTTCGCAATCCTCACAGGTATCACATCTCTCGACAGATCTACCAGCGCTGATGCTATTAGCACTCCCTTTGGGCTCTTCTCAGGATATCCAGTCAAGCCATACTGGAAAATTCTTTCGTTTCCAGTTAATCCAGGTATCATCATTTCGGTTCGAGGAGGGATGGTAACATCTGCCTTGGCTGTGATCCGTTGAATGGACCCGGACTCATTTCCAAGTTTGAAAATAGTGACATCTTCTTGAGCAGAGCGTAATTCATTATTCTTAAAATCCAGTGCAAATCCATGCTCTTTTAAAAAGTCCAGTCCGAGTATGAAAGGATCTGAAATATCGGCCACATAGACTGTATGATGGTAAGCGGCGTTCCCAAACTTTATTTCCAGTGTCATTCTTCCAAATATGTCGATCTTATCTCCTGTCACAGTTTGAAGGATTACACGTGGCGGGGTCCAGGAGAGTTTTTCTTTCAGCCGCTGAGCTAGATCTTTCCGAATGATGGTCACATTGGCTCCTGTATCGATGATCATATTACAGGGCAAATCATTCACACTTCCGACTAGAAAAACTCCGTTCTCGCCGCAACTTCTTGCAGAAATTTCACATACTTGAAAATGAGGCTTCTTAAGATCTGGAAACCTCCGCCCCGCAAGATGGTCAATAATCAGTTTTCTTGCTCCTCCGTTAGCGGGTGAGCTATTACCATCGGTGCTGGGTCGTCTTGGGCAGTCGATTTGGATATGGCCTTCTCCACCGCATCTCCAGCACTTGATCTTCCTGTAAGGTTTGTTGGCCATTAAGGAGTTCATCTTTCGCATTATGTCATTCATCTGCTGCTGTAAGCACTCCACAGCTCTATCCGACGTCTCAGGCAGGTTGGCTGCTCGCACAAAGTGTCGATCTTTCCTAGTAGCTTGCTGGGCTGCCTCGAATTTCAGAGCGTAAACCAAAGCCCCTTTTAAATCATTGAGATCTGCAATCCGGAGTGCTGTCTGGATCTCAGGGTCACGCACACCATCAATAAAATATTGCAGAGCTAAACTTTCTCTAATTTCAGTCGGACAGCCAGGATAAGCAAGGTGTGAAAGTCTCTCGACATCCGTAGCAAGCTCTTGCAGGGATTCAGTGGATTTCTGCTGTCGAGATTTGAGCTGGAGTCTGCTATATTCCTTCTTGCATTTCTCGCCAAAACGCAATTCTAAGGCACTGACGAGCGTTTCAAAATCCAGCGGTTCATTTGCAGGCAAAGTCTGTAGGACGTCGGCAGCATCAGCTCGTAGAGACGCAGCTAGCTGGCAAGCCTTTGTCTGGGAATCCCATTCATTAGCGTCCGCTACGATCCCAAATTGTGTCTTAAAAACTGGCCATGAGGATTTTCCGTCATAGGTCGAGAGTTTAATAGAGGCCCGAGGAAGCATACCTTGATACTTGACATATTCGGGATAGTTTTCGGCAGTTATCTTTTGTTTCTTCACATTTTCCAACTCCTTTTCTACACTCTCAATCCTTTCTTCTACGGTTTTGGAGATCTTTTGAACTTTTTCTTCTACTCTTTCTTCTACGGTATTGGCTGTCTTTTGAACTTTTTCTTCTATTTCCTGAAATCTTCCTTCAAATTTGTTTTCCACGCTGTCAATTCTTTCATTTAAAGATGTAATTTTATTATCTATTAATTCTTTCAACTCACCAAGGTTGGTTGACATATCTTTCTTCATTTCTTCCGACATCTCCTTCATTTCAGCCTGATTCTCAGTCATTTCCTTCTTCATTTCTTCTTTCAACTCAGCAAGGTTGGCAGTCATTTTCTCATCCATCTCCCCTAATTTCTCCAATAATTTAGTCAGCTGTGCCTCCATTGCTCTGGTAATCGGCATTCAATCCCACTTCTGACACCAAATGTTGTGAGCTCGGGGTTCGAAAGGACTGATGCCAGTATATAAGAACAATAACAAGGCTTTATTCACTATAAACAGTGCAATACGATCACAAATATCTTCTGAAAATTACAAGATATTCAGTAATCTTCAAATCTAATAACAGCACAGCAAAATTTCACTCAGAAACAATGTGTTCAATACGACGTATCAACGACAAAATCAATCTGAGTAACACAGTTCTCAATGCAAAGCCTCTCGTATGAATTCAATCGCAGTTGACAGACAACTCACTCAACTGAACTGATGGAGGTCCTTATATAGGTTTCAGAGATCTTTCCAGATTATTCCAGAGCCTTCAGATGCTAGAAATTACCAGAAAGTGCTTTAACTTTCGATAGAGAACCCAAGCAAGAAAGGATCCCAATGTATAGGTATAAGGGGTGTGTGGTTGCACAAAAAGTCGCCAAATCCGTCGCCAACTTGGCGACATTTGGCGATATATCGCCAAAACCATCGCCAACTTGGCGATAAACCCATTCCTTGGCGATTTTCCAATAGAGCTCCATTATAAAACCGATGCTGTAAGGTTGTTTTACTTGCAAACCACCTGAGGCCTTTAGCATTGAGTTACATGATGCTCAATAGGAAATACATTAATACTGCAATTTTCACAATAATAAAATAAAATAAATTTAAACAAATGGAATATTTACAGATATATACAAAATTCATAACACTATTAATATCAATTTGTTTTTCTTGACCAAGTAAATCTTTGATTTTTTTTTCACATGCATGTAACATTATATTTTATTTCGAGAAGTAATATCGCCCTAAAGAACACTTGTGTACCATTCTAAAATACATGAAAAAGATGTCTAGATTTTATTTCTCTCTTTGATTTTACTTTAATAAATGAAATATACACATGATTGCGCAATTTTATTAAAAAATAAAGATGTTTTGAAATTGTGCTACTATCAATGCTAAGCAGCGATTGCCAACAGTAATTTTTTTTGTTGTTGTAGCATTCTGTCATAACAAAAATAATATATTAAGGTGTATGAAAGCAACATAAATAGTTTCTTATAATAGACTCTGGTCATATAAAAACTCTAATTCTTTACTGCTACGAATGGTCAGCAAAAGACGTCACTATAGTTAATCGATCATAAATTTATCTCAACTGTAAGCAGAAATAGATATTTCTTAATCTATTAATATCAATTTGTTTTTCTTAGCCTTTTTGTCTTCAAGTAAATCTTTGGGGGGTTTTTCACCCCCCTTAACGTTGCACGTAACATAATATTTTATTTCGTGACATAGTATCACCATAATGCATACTTGTATACTTCTCAAAAATTTATGGAAGACATTTCCATATATTATTTCTGCTTTTATTTTACTTTTAATAAATGAAATAGACACATGGTTGTACAATTTTGTTAACAAAATACAGACATTTTTTAATAGACTATCAATGCTAAGCAGACATTTAGTAAATGGAACAATAATATTGTTTGTTGTTGTACACTGTAAAAAATTTAGCGTGAAGTTCCTGAGAAAACCTGCGGCACCCTTCTGCCACAGGTTTTTCCAGGAATTTCACCAAAATAATTCCAGGAAACTTACACAAGTCAGTTACACACAAAACATATGGAACTTTACACAGATCACCGATCACTCTTTTACAATAATTCCGAAGAGTTACAAAAAAGTTTAAAAGTATACCCGAGAAAACTAAGGAATGTTACACACAAAACATATGGAACGTTTCACAGTTGATCAGTAAATTCCACTTTCTCAAGTATTCCGAAAAATTACACAACATTGTGGAAGACATTACACCAGATATCTCAGTATTCTCGGATCAGCAGAAATAACCCGAGAAAACCCAGGAATGTTACACAGTAAACGTCAGGAACATTACGCAGTTTTTTTACAGTGTATAATACACTCTGGTCATATAAAAACTCTAATTATTTACTGCTTCAAATTGTCAGTAAAAGACGTCACTATTGTTAGTCGATCATAAATTTATCTGAACTATAAGCAGAAATAGATATTTCCTAATCTATTAATATCAATTTGTTTTCTTAGCCTTTTATCTTAAAGTAAATCTTTGATTTTTTTTCTTTTTCACATGCATCTAACATTATATTTTATTTCGTGACATAGTACCACCATAATGAACACTTGTGTACCTCTCTAAAATACATGGAGGACATTTCCAGATCTTATCTCAGGGCTTTGGTTTCTCTTTAAGTAATAAAAAGAGCATCTTGTCTTGCTTAATGGAGGAGGACATTGCCTTTGTCAGAAATTTAAAGAAATGTCACGTTTTAAAAGTGGAAAAAAAATTCCTTAAGGAATCGAAATAATTTGAACTAGCACATTTATTTTACCGAAGATAAGAGTACTTATGGAGACTTCTCTTTTTTTTTCTCCTTCCCTAATTTTTTGCAGAAAAAAAAAAGCAAATCGTGTTTAAAGATTTTTTTTTTTAATGTAGTATCTGGAATTAAAGCTTCAGTTTCAATTTAAAATGGCAATTCCTATTACGTTAAATCATTATTCCAACTGATAATTGGAAGTGAATGGTTTTGGATCCCTCTTATCGAAATCCTTAGAAATTGCTTCAACTAGTAAGATGTTGCTTTCTTTTTTTAACTTTTCGGGATTTAAAAAAGTGGAAGATAGCGCGGAAAATTTTTGTTCGAGTTAATTTTCTCATGAGATAGTTTTTTTTTTTTTTTTTTTTTTTTTTTTTTAACTCGTAAGTATCACTTATAAGTGTAGAAAGATTTTCTTTCTTCTTTTCTCGTAAGCTATTCCATTTTAGCATTTCAGAAAGGAAATTTTTTTTGCGCAAAAAATTTACATGAAAATGATATTACACAGCTAAAATTTTCTAACAAGCTGGCATGTTATTTCTCGTTAAAAATGAACTTTTTTGCTGTCGAATTATATATCCCTTTAAAACTGAATAAAATATAGCTCAGAAGAAAGAAAAAATTACTTTTGACATTCTTGCGTAAAATATTATAAAGAAAAGGAAAATTTGTCAATGAGCAGAAATTGTTTTTCTTCTGGGATTGTGCTTGACACGAGCTTATGTTTTTTTGCTTTCATATTTAACCTTATCAACCTTTTAAACTCTAATGCTACTGTCATCATCAAATATAAAAACATCTCAAAAAAGTTTCAATTTCGTGTGAAATTTCGAATTTAAGGAAATAACAGATATCTCCTCCTAACTGTTTGCAGATACTTCAAAATGCCTCCATGGTCATACTGAAATGTACATTAGTTTTAGCTTTGACTTTTGGAGCTAACAAAGAAGATCTCCATAAGCGCATACTCAGAACAATTTGAAAAAATTACAGAATAGTCTTCTCAGGAGGATATATATGTTAATAAAAAAAGTTGCTGTGGAACCTCGATATAACGTGCCCGTAAAACAATTATGAAAATTACGTGGTTTAGGCAATTCATTGCTGTTTGGCGATACAATGAAATAACAAAAAATACGCATTTATGATAAATAGTCTTTTAGGAAAAACTTTTCCTACTTTTTATACTAAACCAGTTTAAGTAAGTTTAACTTAAATAAATACACTTTTATAACTACGGTTTTGTCACATACATTTATATGTATATATACAGAAAATTAACGATTAAATTGATTAAAAATGTGTCAAACTAAAAATTGAGGACGATTCATTGAGGACGCGCACTGTCAAGTTGACTTCGATAATGTTAGTTACGGTGACAACAAAAGAAACGTATATTGTTGCCATGGAAATAACGACTTATTCAATATCGAAATGTATAATGAGAGCGCTCTTAATCGGGCAGTTACTGTTAAAATACACTTAAAACTTATCCAGCAGGTGAAACCGTGTAAAATTGAATAACCTCAGCAATACGTAACTTGTATATATTATATGAGGTTATAGAAAAAAATTATAATATATTATTCGTTTGAGTTTAAATTCATAAAGTACTGCGTGTTTAACCACTCATTTATTCGTTTTAAATGAATTTTCAAATATATTAAAATCACTTGCATTTAGCGAGAAAAAAGTGTTTCTCGCTAAATCGCATCTTTTTTCGCCAAATACTCGAAAGTATTTTATTTTTTGATAGATTTTCTACTGGGATTCCGCAGCTAAATTTGACTAATTATTTATTACGTACATGAGTAGTTTCATTAGCATTTTCTTTTTCAAAATATTTTGAGTATGCGCTTTAAGGAAACATTCCTTGTAAGTAGTAGATAGTATGATCTGATAATATTAAATTGTGTGTATCTATATTATAAAGCAAAAACAAGTTCGGGAGTAACGCTGACGTTATATCGACGGTGGCAACTCCCTGAACAATAAATTTCGTTTAATCGCAAATTTAATTTTTAAACATCGCACATGAAAATATTAATTTCAATTTTTTTTGTCCGTCGAATATAATAGAAAATGTACTTTCAAAAGCAATTTCTTTGTAAACTGTATCTGAATGTACCGTCTATTTACGGTTTAAAAAATGTTTTTCATTTTTTTAATCTATTTAAAAAATGAACGTGAAATCCGATTATGAAAGATTAATCGGTTTGTACTTAAAACGATGTAAATAATTTTTGTACTATTTGTTAAGCATTTGTTTGTTTCTGTGTAATATTACGTAACAAAATTGCCAAACAAAATTAAAACTTCACAAATAAATAAATAAATAAAACACGAATTTAAAACACACGTAATCAAACTAAGCGCTAAAACACTAAAACAATTTTAAAACAATCTAGTGGGATGTGCCAATCCCAAAACTTTCTTACATGTTAATACTTCAAAATTCGGTATCACATCGCTAATAAAATCAATATTTTTCTGTTGTACGTCAGCTGCTAGTGAATCGCCGGTTTACCTATACGCAGAGTACCTTCACTCCACGAGCAGTTGGTGTACAACAACACTACAAAAAATCGAGAAAATTGCTATCACAGCGCCCCTTCTGGCAGAATAGCCCCAAATTTATGTGCAACCTGCTGGCTATGGCCAAATACATATAAATAAAATTTAGTTCAATTCTATGCTTAACTTCATACACCTTTCGATGATACAATAATGAAAATGGCACAAAAATCGCCTCTTCTGACGGTGCCTAAAACGTATAAATCCGTCAAAAAACCGGAAATCGAAAAACGTTTCGACTACAACACTTGCTTCTATTATAGATAGAAGAAATTAAAAAGGTAGCTATAAATACAAAACACTTTCGCGATTCACCACTGGCATGAGGCTAATAAGAAAGTACTAAACATGTTTTTTAGTATAGTCCTTGGGCAATCTAAGAATATATACTATATGCATAAAATCTATTAGAGTTTTCAATTAAAAATGATTTTCACCTACGTTCTGTACACCGAACAAAATCTTTAAGCCTTGTAGCACGGGTAGCGTTGCCTTGTGTATGTAATGTATCTTAGACCGGGAGGCGGCAGCACAAACAATCACCTCATCGAGTTCACGGCTGAAATTCCAGAATTAGTTAAAACTCGATTCGCATATTAAAACGCAACCGGTCTGCCAAGTCATATCTTGGTGGAAAACACCTTAAAACCCGATTTTAGCGGTTGACTCGTAGGTTTACCATTGTGTGTTCCTGCTCCCAGTCCTCCATGTTTTCATACCTTTGGGTGCAGGAAAACACAATGGTAAACCTACGAGTCAACCGCTAAAATCGGGTTTTAAGGTGTTTTCCACCAAGATATGACTTGGCAGACCGGTTGCGTTTTAATATGCGAATCAAGTTTTAACTAATTCTGGAATTTCAGCCGTGAACTCGATGAGGTGATTGTCTGTGCTGCCGCCTCCCGGTCTATCTTTCATCTATAATGCAAGACCGCATTGGTTATTAATTGTCCTGAATTATTTGGAAAACTACAGCACCCTCAAAATATTTCCTTCAAAATTGAAATAAATACAGCCTGGATGTAAAAAGTATTTTTGATATTCTTGAATGAAATATAACAAAGAGAAAAATTTATCAATGAACTGAAATCTTTTCCTTCTGGAATTGACATATCTGGGAAAACATATCATCTGAAATGTTCTTTTTCTTCAAATTTAAAATTATAACAGAGATTTTCGTAAATTATTTCCAGATATTACAAACTGACTCCTTAGGCAAACAGAAATTCTTTGATTTCAAACTTCATTTAATGATTTTTCGTGTGAACCTTTTAGTACAAGTAGTAGACAACATAATTTAGTAATGGTAAGATGTGCGCATGTATACTTTGTATGTTTTCTTTATATTTCAAATTGAAACATTATCAATTATATTAAGATGGTATTGATTATTCATTTATGGGAGTTTCTACGTCAGTACAGGTTGACACATTAAAAACGAAATTTTTTTAAATGCGTAGTAATAGCTATGAACGGTTTTCACAGCACTGCGAAACAAGATATAGAGCTACAAACAACTTCATCATTTTGTAATCATGGATTGGTAGAACGGTAGACAACGTATTTTTCCCATAAAAATAGTTTCAAGATTGTTTGGTATTTTCAAAATTTCGAGTGTTTTTGTGTCACATTAGATTTTAAAATTGCATATGATTTTAACTATGAAGGACTAAGTTTTATTTATTTATTTATTTATTTATTGCATACTTGAAATGAATTTTAAGCTAGTTTGTTTTAAATATGTATTTGGGCAGTGAGGGTATCACAAAAAAAACGGGAACTCTTGAAAAAAACAAATAGTTCTAACACATTTTTACGAACGCACGTTTCAGCACACTATTGAGTATTCCACTGATGCATAGTTATAGTTTGGGAGACAGCGCCATCTTTTAGTTAATCCTTTCATATACGTTCATCTTCAAATATGTAATTCATCTTATGCGATCAATCACGAAAACAGACTTTAGCTGTCATGATAGCAGTGGATGCGAGGAGGTCGACACATCCCTCAAAATATCGAAGACAGTAGCATCGAATCAAGCGGGAGCTTGATTACGGCTACTTAGAGACATGTACCACTGATCACGGTAACATCCGTAATCACGCTCTCGTTCATTTCGCTTCGAGTGGGAGATGTTGTGGCCGCCAGAGGTCGCATCCACCGCTGTCGTGACAATTGACGGCTGTTATCGTGATTGATTAAAATCAATTACATATTTGGAGACCAACTTTTATGAAATAGTTAACTAAAAATGGCGCTTCCTCCCAGGCTATTAGTAAACCCAAAGATCGTCTGTTTCTCAAGACTGCTTCTGGGTGGCACATTACATGGCTAACAATATGCATTTCAAAAGTCCCCGTTTTTTGTGTCACTGAGTAGGTGTAAAACATGGATTTTCAAAATCAAGTCTTTTAGATGAAATTATTTTCATATATAAATAAGTAAAACTATAATTCGTATTAGGGAATTTTCATAATTTTTCCCTTATTATATTTTATTTAATATTACATTTATGTAATTGCGTTGCTACTTAAGATTTCAGAAGCAATTACTAACGTTTCACTTTCTTAATTTTTTTTAAAGATCAGTGAATGCTGAATATAATTCGAAAGTAAACATGAACTAAACATCATTCCGGAAAAGTGGATGATATAAATAGGTATCCATAGCAACAGCTTTATCTTAATAAACAGGTTACTATTTTCATTCGTTGTTTGCAAATCATTTTTATATTATGGATTGACCTTCTATAAAAATGTTATATATAGTTGCAATGTGAATGAATCTTCTTTTAGACTAAACATCTTGCGGAAATTAGACTACTCACAGTATAAATCAGAGATAAAAGTTAAATTTTCATTGATAAATTAAAGAGAATAAAACGAAAAATTATTAACGTGGTTTTGTTATGAAAATTCTATTTTTAACTCAAGATATTGCGAACAGAAAATTCTCCTTAATAAGGCTTTTCACTTCAAACTCTTCTTCTTTCTTGGATTATAGCCCATTGTTTGATGGACTCCTATTGTTAAACTTCATTTTTTATGATGAAATATAAATTGTTCGCTTAATATTATTAACACGTGACCAGAATTACGTCAAACTTCAAGCAGTTTTTTAAAAATGAAAGCAGCATGAGATCAATATATTTTTCAGATAGTTGACAATAAGACATTTCATAAACACATTTCTTAACGATTTACTTATTGCAGTTTTTGATATAAATTTTCTTCTATAAATCTGTTTTTGTTTTCCTCTATATACATAAGAAAAAATTATTGGATCAAAGAAATTTTTTGACTTCTGTTGTTTGATGGATTTATAAATTTGGCGTTTAGATTTGTAAATGTGGTGTAAGTTTTCGGCGTTTTGGGATGGCCTAAATGGACTATTTTTGGAAAATGCCTATCTGCCTGTAAGTGTGTGTGTGTCAGTAAAATTTTTAAAGTGTTTAAAGAGACATATCTCTAATGCAACAATGTCATTCATTTTTCAGAGATTTTTGTGATGAACGCCTTATTTCCAAAAGTACTGTGACCTCCATGATCCCTCTCAGGTGGCCTCTCGGGATATACTATCAATTTAATATAACAAAACAATAGAGAATCACTTAATCACTTTAAAATCACTTAATCACTTAATCACTTTAATCATTAATCACTTTAAAATGAGAAAAAGCAGCGGAGTAACAAGTTTGCTTTTAAAAGCAATAAGACTCCTTCTCAATTCTTTAAAATTCCAATACTACATTAAATTCACAAAGTCTCTAAAATACTTATATTTCCTAGAAATGCAATCTGTACTTAACCAACTAAATAGACTCAGTGAGTCCAAATAACACTTTAATCTAAATAAATTACACTACTGCTTACCAATACCCGCAGTCTTGCAGTAAATCTACAGTCCACGTGCCAAGAAACTCTTCAATATTTCCAGCCTTGGAGAAACCTCCACAACAGGTTCTGATAGTTACAATAGTTTTCAGCAAGATCCACTGTAAATTCCAAATTTACAAATAGCAACTGAACAACCACAGTCACCTAATTGACATAGCTTTGCAAAATAAGCATGACAACCAATTTCCAGAGGTCCATACGGTCTTTGCGAAACTTAACGATAGACAAAATAGATTTCTCATTCACGCGCAAATTTTACCTATTTAGTACAACGCGATCACACGAAAAATCACAAAAATTCGTCCATTAGAATAACCCTATAAAAGTAGTACCTTGCCACAAGTTTTAAGCTATTAATCATTAAAATAGGAGAAAAAAAATTGATTTTTTGATTTATTTTGATGTATGTGATTTTAGATATGTTATTTTAGAAATTGACAGCGTGAAATTTTAAAGAATTATAACAAGTATATTAGCTACTAATTTTATTATATCTTACGATATTTTAATGATGTGAATCATTTTAAATTATAGCAACTGATTTTCAGTAGCATTCGGTCGTTTTTCGATTATATATAAATTTTTGTGTACAGTAAAAAATGGCAAAAATGGTAATTTTTATGATTTTCTCTGCATTTCCGGTTTTATACTTTTTGAAATTTTTGAAAATTTTCAAAATATTAAGCCATTTCTCTGTTATATGTGTATGTTTTGTATGTCAATAATTTTCTATTGGATATTTTCATTTCAATTGGTCTGTGCTGTCATAATCTCAAATATTTAGTGTTTTTATGTGGTGCTGAATTTTGAAATGACAGATGCATTGCAATATTGCAAAAAAAAAATGGAACCAATATTACTAATATTGGTGACCAAATTGCTAAAATTATTATCGATTTAACAATTGACACCATTTCAAAATCTCGAATTTGACAACAAAAGCCAAATTGTTAAAAGGTGGAAATTTTAAATTCTTTAATTTACACTCGTGACTTCGCACATTACAAATTGTGCTGTTATTAAAAATTAATCCCTTAAGCATACCATATTCAATTTAGTGTTAGTATGCTGAATAACAGATACATTAAATTTTGTCAAAAGTAGTTTATATCATTATTTTATCTATCAGAGATGCAAAAAACACAAAACCGAATTCGAAACACAACAATTTACGAAACACAACTGAACAAAATGACCAAAACATAAACAAATGAACTAAGAAGAAAGAAATAAAGCAGCGGGAAAATTAATGAGTTTTTTCTATACATAACGCCATCTATTGAGTGCGAAAACAATCATTGCTATAAAGCCCGTACAAAACCAATCACAATAGCAATTAGCGGCGCAAAAAAAAAAAAAAAAAAAAAAAAACAGATGCTTAAAACATTGCAGTCTGGACTTAAGACGAGGACGTACTCACATACGTCCTGGTATTACAAATAGACGAGTTCATGACGTACGTGGGTACGTCGTGGTGCTTAAGAGCCCACATCAATCACGCGAAAAAACGCTCCAGCTAATGTTAAGTCTATGGGAAGGTTATCGCCCGATTTCTCGCACGCATTTTTATATTTTTAAATGATTTTTTTTTTGCATAGGATAGCTGAGGTCGATCTCTAACGTTGTTAGTTTTTACTTTTTCAATTTTGGTTCCAGTTTTTTTATATAAGGGTAATTTCACTTTCAGAACCGGTTCCAACCGGTTCCAAACTTGAAAATGTCCGTTTATAAAAAAACCGTAACCAAAATCGAAAAAGTAAAAACTAACAACGTTAGAGATCGACCTCAGCTATCCTATGCAAAAAAAATCATTTAAAAATATTAAAATGCGTGCGAGAAATCGCGCGATAACCTTCCCATAGACTTAACATTAGCTGGAGCGTTTCTTCGCGTGACTAGCGTAGGCGCTTAAGGGGTTAACGAGTAGATTGGTCTCACTGATGTTTCATAATGTCTATAATTTATTTATATCTTCATTTATTTTAGAAATGAGATAAGGTGTTTCATGTATACGAAGCATTTCGTGACATATTTTATCACTGAAAACAGTGACTACAAATCATAAATTCATAAGCAAGTGTAATTCGTTAATTCAAAAATCATTAAGATAAGGATCATCCTTACGGTTTGGGAATGCGAAAAAGAAAGCTTTAGATTCCACTAATTCGCTACTTATGAATTTAAAGCAAACCCGTAGACTAAAATGCTACTGTAATTCTTTCAATCAACGGTAATTGTAACCGCAACATTGTTACACATTACACGCATTAAAAAAACTATTTAAAAAAAGTTCCAATAACTCGTTGTTTAACAATCGCAAAAGAAAAACCATTAAATTTCAATGCAGTAGAATTCATTATTTCAATAATACACTGCAAAAAAAAAAGGTTGATTTTACAGTATAATACTGGCACCCCAGCTGCCGCATTATACCGTAAAATTAACAGTAATGAACAGTAAAATAAGCAGCAATACACTGCCACGCAAGCGTATTACTGCTTATTTTACTGTTTATTACTGTTAATTTTACGGTATAATGCGGGCAGCCGGGGTGCCAGTATTATACTGCAAAATCAACACTTTTTTCTGCAGTGTAGATTTAATAGAGACTCCGTATTTGGAATTTAACTTTTCTCATTGAATTCTGATGATTTAGTTGCTTAATATCTGTATTACGAATTCTAATCGCTGACACACATTCAGAAATGTTGAACTTAGTTTATTATGCATAAATATCTAAAAATATATATATTTGCTGTTTCTAATATCTTAAGCTACACTATCCCAGTAAATATGTATGTATTGAATAAAACCTGCTACCTTTTTCATCAAATTTAAATATTTCCTTTTCTTTAAAAAATTCTTTTTTTTCAATTAATTGCTTTACTTCATTTGTTTGAATCCTATTTTTTGCAAGTCAAGCAGTTTTATTTTTTCTTTTCTCAACTGAAGTGGCATTTCTTCAGACTGGTGTTTTAAAATTTTAATTAACGGAAAAGAAACTGGTGAAATGAAACTGCTTACGCAACGATAATTTATTCATTATTTCGATAAATTTTAAAATCAACGTTTATGTTATATAAATTTTAATCTCAACATAATGAAAGACATAACCACACATGCCAATAGTTTTTCGAAAACGAAAGAGTTGTGACCGCTAATATTTATCACTGAGGCATGAATACAACAGCACTGTTTTTATATAAATATTATAATTCTTTATCAATTCTATATAATTCTTTTCCAGCACTGTTTTTATATAAATATTTATGTTACATTTTAAAATATGATATGAAGTTCTACTTTTGATTTGTTTTAAACATTTTGCTGTATATATTTTCTTGCATTGCGAATTAAAGGGAAAACTACTTCTTTGGGTTAAAATTTTCCTTTTTTTTTTCTTTTTTCTTCTTTTTCTTTAATTCTGCATTTCTTGCTTCCCGCAAGTGTGTAAGTTGTTGCGCTAAAGCGGTTACGGGATATTCAAATTCCTTACAGTATTTTCTTTGCTCGTTGAAAGTAACGCAATTGAAAAACGTTAAACTTGTTTTTCTCGAAACCATATTTTTCACGCTGTGCGGCCATTTTTCTCGAGAACTATTCAACCGATTTCATCCATTTTTTATTTAAAAGAAAGCTAATCGTTTTTATTGGAGATTATACCATCGAAAAGTATATTTTTCACTCATTAAATATTTTCTCAAGCTCGCAAAAGGTAATAAAAAAAGTAAAAATATTAAGCTTTTTTAGGTAGCTTTCAATACAAAAAAGTATAAAGTTACCTATTGCAAGAGTTCGGAGGAAAGCAGTTCCGGAAAATTTCAATATATTTTCACCGATCATGAGCCCCAGACCCCAAAACCACCCTCCGTTCAAATGTTGATTTGTATATATATATATATCTGACCTATGTCATACGATAACGCTCGTATTTATAAATCAATTTGGATGAAACTAATTGTGTGTATTAAGCTCACAAATGTCTCGACCGAGTTCGTTGGCCAGCTTGGTCCGCCATTTTGTTTCAAGATGGCGGCCATTTAAAAATTTAAAACTAAAATATGTATACAAAAAAGTTAAAAATTCAAATTTATTTTTTAATTAAGTGTTAGACCTTGATACGAGGATTCCAGAGCATTTTTTGGTTTACCTCTATCTTAAAAAATGGCTGAGATAAAGCAGTTTGAAATTCTAGGGTGGCTGACATTTTGAAACAAGACAGCACATTACAAAAATTTTCATTGTTGTAATCATTTTTCCAATCATACGCATAAAACTATATATTCATATCCGTTAGCGCCAAATTCTCGCCAAACTTGGCGACATTTTGCGAAATATCGCCAAATTTGGCGAGCAAAATAAGTCTTCATAAATGAAGCCAATTTGGCTATTGCTCAATAATTTGGCGAATTTCTTATTCAAATTCAGTATTAACGAATCTTTTGTAAACGTTTTCTTTGCATTTTAACTTGCTGTTTTCGTGTAACATTAGCTAAAATTTTTAAACGAAGATATAGGAAAGCTACCTTTTCCTCCCGGTACAGGCCGGAAGGACTTTTTTTTTTCAAATGACCGCCATTTTGTTAAATATCAACTTTTTAAACCAAATTTTTCTATAAGCTCCAGAGAATTTAATGTCCTTTCTTAAATTGACGACCAAATTTGTTTCATATTCTTGTGACTTGTGAGAAAAATGGTCACCCGATTGGAAATTCACGATTCGCACTTGCAGGTACACGCCGTCGCACAAAGCGTATTATTCATTTTTTACACACAAAAAATTAAATAAGTGAAATGTCAATAAATATAATGCAAAAAAATCCAAAAGTGGTATGTCTCTCTTTTCCTTTTTTTTTTTTTTCCCCTAACCGAAAGAAAAAATCATAAAAATCACGTAAATTTTGGGCGAAAGAAATAGAACCACCACTTTAATACCAATATGAAACATTCTTTACACTATGTTTTACTCATCCATAAAAATGAAATATTTTTTTAGTCAAACCACGGTCCCTTGCAATTCAAAACTGATGATTATCATCAAAAAATCAATTTTTATAGGAATTTTCCGCTTAATAATCTATATAATTCTTTTCCAGATAATTAATTCATATTCCGCGGTTAATTACCTGGAAAAATCAGTCATTCCTTACACTAAGCTTTATTCGTTATTTACATAATCATGAAGTTTAATGATCTATTCAGCATTAAACTTTTTGTTAATGTCTATCTCATATTTGCGATTTCTGTTTAAACTTCTACATCATCTCATTTCATTAAAAAACGGAAAATCAAGTTTTTTTTGTGGTATGAATTAAATATCTTATTTTCATATTATTTAAGTATTTGTATGTCTTATTTAAATCTTGTTTAAGTCTCGTTATTATGTAAATAACGAATAAATATTGAACTACATTTCAGACAATACTTCATTAATCATATAATCATATTAAATAACGTGAGTAATCCGAATGAGAACGTGAGAAACGCACATGATGGCGTTTCAAATCGTTGCATTATAGATCGAACAACTATAGAATATTTTCATTTGTGTTGAAAAGGGCTATGCTAATGATAAACAGTTAAAATATATAACTACATTTCAGAATATACTTCATTAATCATATAAATAACGTGAGTAATCAGAGTGAGAACGTGAGAAACACACATGGTGGCGTTTCAATTCGTTGCATTATAGATCGTACAGCTGTAGAATATTTTCATTTGTGTGGAAAAAGGCTATGCTAATGATAAACAGTTAAAATATATAACTAAATTTCAGAATATACCTCATTAATCATATAAATAACGTGAGTAATCTGAGCGAGAACGTAAGAAACGCACATGATGGCGTTTCAAATCGTTGCATTATAGATCGTACAGCTGCAGAATATTTTCATTTGTGTTAAAAAAGGCTATGCTAATGATAAACAGTTAAAATATTGAACTACATTTCAGAATTACTTCATTAATAATATAAATAACGTGAGTAATCCGATTGAGAACGTAAGAAACGCACATGATGGTGTTTCAAATCGTTGCATTATAGATCGTACAACTGTAGAATATTTTCATTTGTGTTGAAAAATGCTATGCTAATGATAAACGGTTAAAATATTGAACTGCATTTCAGAATATACTTCACTAATCATATAAATAACGTGAGTAATCTGAGTGAGAACGTGAGAAACGCACATGATGGTGTTTCAAATGGTTGCATTATAGATCGTACAACTGTAGAATATTTTCATTTGTGTTGAAAAATGCTATGCTAATGATAAACGGTTAAAATATTGAACTGCATTTCAGAATATACTTCACTAATCATATAAATAACGTGAGTAATCTGAGTGAGAACGTGAGAAACGCACATGATGGTGTTTCAAATCGTTGCATTATAGATCGTACAACTTTAGAATATTTTAATTTGTGTTGAAAAAGGCTTCGGTGAACACGAAACAGTTTATATATAAAAGCTTTTTTACTGTTTTTATGATTTTTATTTAACATCTTTTACCAATTTTTGAAGAATATTATCTCTGGGTATTCGGATTTGCTATTTACATTTCAGAACTTTTCCCCATGTGTTTTATATTTTTCTCATTTTGACAAATAAAAATAACATGGTCGTTTTCAGAGTATTCGTTATTTACAAGGAAAGTCTCCTTAAAGTGCAAACTCAGAATACAGTGGAACTCCAGTTATACGCTTTGCTCGGGACCGGACAACAAAACGTATATCTCAGTAAAACGTACAACTCAATTAATGGTCTACCGGAACCATTTTTAAAATATATCATAAAAACTTTGTTCCACTAAGGAGTTTGTTACCTTTAATATCGAAAACTGAAGTTTCCTAAATATTACTGCATCCATGACATAAAGTTTCGGAAATGGAACAGAGTAGAAAAAAAGGTACATAAGAAAAGTACATATGAAGCTAGAAATATATTTTTAATAAACATAGAGTACTTAAAAGAAATAATTGGAATCGTCTTGGCATGTAAATCATTTATCACAAGACATTTCAGTAGTTTACTGAATCTTGTTGAAATAATCACTAATTTTCGATTGTTTCTTTTCGGCAGAGCCAACATTGAACACCAAACTTTGCATTTCTGTTAATAATGCACAATGCAGCCACTTTATCGTTACTGCTTTTACTACTGACGAACTGCTTTATTACGTCAAAAGCCCTCAGCATCTCCGAAGTTTGAGTGAGATATTTCAAATTAGACACATCCAACGCGACGTCAGTGTTTCCGATTAAAAAATGTATAAATGAGAGAAAATTTTATCCGATGACGCAAAAACGTAATGTATAACTGAGGGAAATGTATAACTCAGCTAATTTTTAATGGCAAGCGGCCGGGGCCGCTGAGTTTAAACGTATAACTGAGGGAAACGTACAACTCAGGTAACATACGAGGGTTGTAAATTAAATAGTGGCAACTTAACCTTGAAACTCGCAGAAGGTCGGGCATGCGCAAATAGGATATGGGAGCGGTGAGGTGGCGCTGTTGTCGATGTGTAGAGTGCAAAAAACAGTCGATCTGCTTAGAAGGATAGTTGTAGTGTGGTGTTAAAGTGAGAAGTTTCGTTTCCGTCGCTCTAAAGCATGTTTTCAAAAGTAGTCTCATTCCGACCCGAACGAAATGCTTGACCCCATCGTGCTACTGTCATATACGGTAAAGCATTTGTGCCACAGGCTTCCACTAATCCTCGATAGCATTTTATTGCATTTTTGCCACGGACAACCTCGATTTTAAGCCACGACCGCTGATCACCTTTTGAAAACATGCTTTAGAGCGATGGAAACGAAACTCCTCACTTTAACGCCACACAACAACTACCCTTCTAAGCAGATCGACTGTTTTTTGCACTCTACACATCGACAACAGCGCCAACTCACCGCTCCCATATCCTATTTGCGCGTGCCCGCCCTTCTGCGAGTTTCAAGGTTAAGTTGCCACTATTTAATTTACAACCTTCGTATATCTAGAGTTCAACTGTATTTTGAGAAAAAACAAGAAACTATTCATCTGCGTAATAAAGGATCATTCAAATTTAGCTGCGGAATCCCAGTAGAAAATGTGTAAAAAATAAAATACTCTCGAGTATTTGGCTCAAAAATTCGCGATTTGGAAAACAACTTTCTCCTCGCCAAATGGCAAGCGATTTTAATGCATTTCAAAATTCTTGGTTAAATGAGTGTTTAAATACTTTATGAATTTAAACTTAAACGATTAGTATTTAAACTTAAACGATTAAATAGTTTTTTTTCTCTAACCTTATATAATATATACAAGTTACGTATTGCTGAAGTTATTTAATTTTACAAGGTTTCACCAGCTGAATAAGTTTTAAGTGTATTTTAACAGTAACTACCCGAATAAGAGTGCTATCATTATACATTTCGATATTGAATAAGTCGGTGCTTCCATGGCAGCAATGCTTTTCTCTTGTTGTCTTCGACGCTAACAATATCGAAGTCAAATTGACAATGCTCAGAACTTAATGTTTAGTTTGAAGAATTTTTAATCAATTTAAATTTTGTTCTAAACCATAGAATATGATCGTTATATATACAGTATGCCCACTAAAGTCCCTTTACACCCTCTTAATTTCAGGGCGACTGCTGCCATATTCATAAAAGTGGTGTCTTGGTATAGTAAAGTGGTCATGCGCTACTAAATGAAACCACCTACGGCGCCACCTGCTGGAGAACTGTGAAGTTAGCATTCCTATGTCGAAAACGGAAAGACCTAGGGAAAAAAAGTGATTTACAAAGTTGTTGAGCATCATCGATTTAATACGAAAAGACACATTATGGACATTAATGCGAAGAATAGAACGATTAAAACAGACATTTCTTTTGTCGTGATTTCCTGCACTGTGATGTGACAAAACGATCTTAGATAGAAAAAAACAACTAGTTATAACAATATACGTTTATTTGAGATTTTCAAACTTCTCACCGTCGCGTCAGCTGCAATGCACATTTGGATCCTTGTTTGAATTTCACGTTGCACACGTTGGAAAATAGAGGGTGACAAGTTGGCACAAGCGTCTGTAATGCGTCATTTTGATTGGGAATCACAAGCAATACCACTGTGCCACATTGCGGTGCCGTGTTTCGTCCGAAAAATTATCATTTCTCCTTCCGTTTAAGTTTCGTGACGTCACAGTGTAGGAAATCACAAAAAACAAATGCGTGTTTTAACCGTTCTATTCTTCGCATTAATGCCCACAAAGTGTCTTTTCGTACTAAATCGATGAAGCTCTACAACTTTGTAAATCACTTTTTTCCCTATCTCTTTCCGTTTTCGAGATAGGAATGCTAACTTAGAAGTTTTCCACCAGGTGGCGCCGTAAGCGGTTTCATTCAGTAGCGCATGGCCACTTTACTACATCTAGGCATCACTTTTATGAATATAGAAGCAGCCGTTCCGAAGTAAAGAGGGTGGCAAGGGACTTTAGTGGGCAAACTGTATATATATCTACCCTATATATATAAAATCCTAATGAAACGAATTTGTGAAACGATTTTATGAAACGATTTTATGAAACGACTGATTATGTTTCAGGGCTATTTTTAATAACATATTAAACGCTTGATAGTGAAATTAATACCAATTGTCCATAAAAATCCGTGGATGTCAAAACTGGTGATAGAATTTTGAAGTTGGAATTAGTTTTCGAGATATTAATTTTTTTCTAATTTTAAATGACATTTCTGTAATGATGGCAACTAATTACTCAGTTTTTTTGTGACAAAAATGGGAAAAAAATTGAAAAGGATCCCGATAGGGATTATTGATTTCTTTTTATTCGTCATTTTCAAATTGAAATTGAATTTATCCTTTATTTCAATAGATAATGAAGACAAGATTGTGATTAAATTATGTTTTTCAGGAAAATTTGAAAAAAAAAAAATCACATTTCTATCGACAGGATTCAATCGTCTGTCAGCATTTAATTTAATTCATAAATTGAAAATATTTTGAATAAATTCGTCCAAATGACGTCATTTATGTAAACGCAAAAGAAAGGAGCAAAAAAATATTTATACAATTTGTTTAGCGTAAAATGTCATTTATCCTATTTTATATATAATCAGAAGTAATTTGTATAGAAAAAACAATAATAATATACGTATAATTAAAATACGCATATCAACAAAAAATCGTCGAATTTGTTTCCATGGCTGTTTATGTCATTTGGCACCAAATCTCACTTTCTGATGCCCGAATTGCGCCAAGCTTTTTAAAAAAGCGTCAAGACCCTATAATAGAAAAGCACCAAAGGTTCATTGGGTTTGTTTTCATAACTTTTGGGCAACAAATCTATGTATATTAACGAATCTATCTCTTTTCGAAACTCGAATTACGCCAAACCTAAATACAAAGGATCCTATACTGGAAAAGTACCCGATTTTCTTATGGACAATATTCAAGTGACATAACATGGTGTAAAATTATCGCGGACAGCAAATTTGTTTAAATATCTCATCAATTGATGCCAAATAAATGCAGACATGCATGCACAAAATATTTAATTAATTTTGTATGATAAATAATTATTAGAAAATTCGTATATACATATTAATTAAAATAAATAATTTACATATTTAAAATAACATGAAAATATGCATGATGGTGCACTAAAATAGAAAGAAAATTAAAACCTGTTACTGAAAATTTCTATAACATAGTACTTTTCAATACCGTGGTTCTTAATGTTATTCACAAGAAGATGAAATTTTTCTCATCCTTAAACGCAAAAGAAAGAATAGAATACAGATCGTTGTTATAAAAGTCCGAGAGGTAGCCATAATTTAAACCTAACCATTTTATACAAGCTGGTTTTCAAGTTGTAATTGATTTTACTTATCAATCCCAAAAACAGTCGTCAGTTGTCGCAGCAGCTGTGTATGAGGCCATGATAATCAAAAAATGCCCCATTAAAACGTTAAAACAAAGCACGCTGTCATGTTCTTAGAGGCCTCGAAGTCTGAGCGGGGGTTGGCGAGCGTAGCTCGCAGAGAGTAGGCCCCCTAGTATATATGTAAACTTTTTACGAAGATTATTTAATATTCCACGAGAAAATGGCAGTTTGTTAAAGATGGTGAATGATTGCAGTCGATAACAAGAATCATGGCGATGAGGTTAGGCAATGATGAAACACCACAAGAGTTTCTTCAATAATGAGCAGCCAATTTCCAGATAAATTGTTTATTAATGAACAGGAGCGATGCCAGTAACAGTTCCCACAGTATCAGGTATAAATTTATAGCCCTCAGGCTTGACGATAACTCACTACATCATTTAATAGATCTTAAAAGGCTGTTGTGAAATTCTAACTCGCAGAACACCAGATAACGATTTGGTCAGCACTTTCGAACACGACAAAAATCTTCTCTCCAAAAGCTTGCAAGCCAGTTTTGTTAACCGCGCGTAGTATTATTGAAACGACGTAACGTATGCAGGAACCAATGAGTGACAGACAAAATTAAGCTAAGCTAATGAGGTGCGATGGAGAAGATTTAACAAGAAAGAATCCCCAACACAACGGCGCTTTGATTTTGACGTGAAAAATACCCAGCGCGCGAAGCAAAGCATGGAATAAAAAATTTAAAAAATGGCTTTTAAAAGCATTCGAAATGACAACAAGCGTCTCTCAGAATTTTATAGATTCGGGAGTTGATAAAAGTTACGAATGAACTTAAAGTTTTAGATTAAGATTTGGAATAAGATAATTATTAATATACGTGTTATTACTTTTAGAAGGACATTAAATAGGATTAAATATTATTAAGAGTTAAGGAAATAATTACTATGTCAGAAGTTAAATTAATTTAAAAGAATAATGCGAAATAAATTTTGTATATAACATATATATATCTGTATATGGCAAAACCGTGGTTGTAAAAGCATATTTATTTAAGTTAAACATTCTAAAGTTGGTTCAGTAGGAACAGTAGAAAAAGTTTTTACTAAAAGAGTATTTATCATAAAAGCGAAGACGAGCTCATAAATTAGTGAGCTTGTAAAACTTAATAAAATGAAAGAAATGTTGCAAATAATTGAATGGTGGTACAGAAAATAATGTAAAATATTACAGTTAAGTGATAAAGGCTACAGTTTTGGAAAAATTAAAGGAAATGTTGGGAATATTTAAGCAAATGTGGCATCTCTAAATTTTCAAAAAATTATGAATCAATGTATAGCATTATATGAATACAATAGTATTATAATTAAAAAATATATACAAAAGAAATCACGACTATCATATTTCTATTAAAAAAGATGTGTTAGAAAAAAATCACTTACCAAGATCATTTAGACAGTTACTTAATTACAAAGAATAAAAACCATCAAATACCTGCAAAACAGGAAAAACATAATTGTTAATTACATTATCATTAAACAGCAATAACATATTATTAATGATATACTAAATCCTAACAAAAATAAAAAGTAATGTTACTAGCATTTTAATGCTGTATAAACTCTTAAAATGATGGAAAGAAACAAAACCCCCTCAAATTTTAAGTTATTGTACCTCCATACTTTATAATTGCATAAATGTGTGGACGTATTGCATGTCAGGGAGATTAGGAAGATTTTAAAATATGAAAAAGTCTACAAGAAAGAATTTTGAAATAATAAATGAAATTTTAATTATTTTTTGTTATTTTAAAACTTTACTTTGTTTCAATACTATTCCAGTATGCTCTGTAAGACAGACGGCCTATTGTGAATATTTTCAGATGTTTAGTAGCTTGGTAATTGTTCATTCAATCATTTTTTGAAAGAGTGGTTGTGGAAAATTCACTTTCCCTTTTAGGAATTGAATTTGGTGTCAAAAGTGTATAAAAATCCACCCTTTATAAATACGTTTAAAAAGAATCAAAATAGCATTTTTGAGTGAAATATCATGTTTTCCACCATAGCTTCTTCCTAAAGTTTTCCTGATAATCTACAACAACTACTCAACAAATAAAACTTTTCAAGTAAAAGTATTAACAGTGTTTGATTAGTGGATTTTCACTTTGATTCGTGAAAAAGTTTTAGATCCCAAGGTATGAAATCGTTATTAAACAGTTAATCATCATTAACAGTTAAAAATTTATCTTTAAAATTGTCATTATCATTTCAATTTAAATGCCATATATGACAATAACTAAAATTCGATAATTAAGGAAGATAATAAGTTTGATAGTATTGACGGTAAAACATTTTTCCATTATCGAAGATTTTTTTACTACATTTAAAATGAGATCAACATTTTTTATTATTATAACATAATGAAAAAAAGAAGACATACTTTGAATTTCAAACGTGTATGCGATAACAGTATTTGAACCAAAAAAATAATAAGGGATAACGCAATATTTGGTGGTATTTCGAGATTGGATAGATGAATGGTTAAATATTAAGCTATGAAATTATATTCTTAGTAAAATTTATTAAAATAGGAAATTCTTTAAGTAAAAGGTGTTTCTCTCACAAAGCCAACGTATATTTTATTAAATTATTGAAGAAAATATATATACACCATTCTTATCCAATACAAAACTCCAGGCACTGATGAATGAAAAACAGACTCTATCAAACGAAAAAAAAATAAACTACCAAGAACGAAAAATCATGAATCGGGCATAGATTATGAAAGATTTTCCCAAACTAGTTGAATATTGTTAAGATTTTTTTTTCATACAATATGGAAAAAGATATCTAAATAAACAATTTAAAAAACACCCATACCGCAGTAAAACCCCTTTTCATCAATTGCTGTCAATGTGTGTGAATCATTTCGTACAGCCCTGTATATGATCTATAAAATTAATATACACCACGTAATACACTAAAAATTAGTTAAGTTTTAAAATGTATACCACAGCTCAAAACACACTTATCGATCTCAGTAACCGAACCGATCATCCTTGTAACCGAAATTTGGTACGATAAATGCAATGCATTCCATAATCATGTTATATGTGTGTCACCTCATGTGTATCATGTGTCACCTCAGTGATACATATGTATCACTTTCATTATGTTTGTAGTGCCATGATATCATAAATATGCAAAGCAAACGATTTTCCCCGTGAACCACTATGTAGCAGAATGTGAACTTGTAAATGCACTGCATGCACTGCATCTGCACTAATGCACTGCAGATGATTTTCCATAAAGACCAAAATGTAATGGAATTATTTTGTCTGTATCCGAACTATAAATCCTAAATACTTCATTTTCAATAGTGAACATTCTATAGTGAACCTCAATAACTTACATGGTAATCCGAATTCCGAATATATATACGAAAATTAGGGTATGGATAGGCAGACAGACAGACTGCAGGCAAACAGGAGTTATAATTTTTTTCAATTATGTTGGAAAGTATTAAACGGTATGGGAAACATACGTTAACTAACCAAAAGAGAAAATATATTTTATGCATGTTTTATTTTTTTCTTCACAATGTACCTATTCGTCAACAAATCAAATACATTATTGAAAGATATATATATATATATATATATATAAAGATGATATATATATATATATCATCAAAGAAAACATTATTGATATCAGAGGAACAATTTACGACGTCTTCTATCTATTTTCCTTATGCAACGCTTTCCTGAATAAACATTGCCGTAAAAATTATTATTGCAAACAATATTTTTAAAATTTATCCTTAAACTTTTAGATATCTGTTAACGGAATCCGCTATCATGAAGGAATCATTTATCGGGTATAAATATAACACTTGCTTTTCGAATAAACCGTAAAATACTGAGGTAATGAACCGAAACGTAAGATATTAAGCTCGAAAAGCAGATAAAGTGCTCTCATCAGCGGAAAATTTGAGGCAGAATCATCAAACACTCATACGCACGCGATCACCTGCGTGTAGTCTGATAACAACAGTTTAAAGTTTTATCTGTTTCCTAACATAAATTGGCACTATAGGCAAGTAGAAACTGTTTCAGCTATAAGAAAAAAGGGTGCTTTTATCAGATATCGAAAAAAGAAATATGACAAGTTAATTATATAAATACATTCTGGCAAATAAATTCTAATAATAGAGTCCTATATACAAGGTGTACAAAAAATATATAGATACAATTTTTGACGTGTCATAACTTTCTGATTTTTCTTTCTATTGAGGGTGTAATTAATTGTAAATAATGTGTGGAGAGAAATTAACTTTTGAAAAAAGAAAATTTATTTTAAAAGGCTATTGGATGTATGAAAATGTAGCAGAAGTACAAAGACAATATAGTAAGGAGTTTTCGGCAGATCCACCTACGAGACTTATAATTGAAGGGGTCGGGGCAAGAGAGTGCCAAGCCACGTTTTTGAACTTCTGAGATATTTCAATTTGAAAATTTGATCAAATACTCAAATCAAGATATATAACCTAAAGTTTTTCCGCCAATGTCTTAGTAACATTTGAGATATTTTGAGTAACAATATGGTATTAATATAAATGCTGGACAATTACACCATGAAATATTACAACATTAAAGAAGTGAATATAAAACATCACATATTTTTACTGAATGGTGTATACAAATTTAAAATTTTATACGTACATTAATATTAAAAATATCGACGTTTCGACCACCATCTATGGTCATCTTCAGGAAAATTTTCTTATATTGCTTTTAAAGTTTCAAATGCGAAAAACAATCCGCCCGTTGCCACAATATTATTGCCGTCCACAAATTAAAAATTAACAAGGGTAACACTCAACCATCGTACCAACCAACCACAAGTAGAAACGATGCAGAAGCATCTCCTAACGGACAAAAATCTAACTGCAGTTTAAAACTTTAAAAGCAATATAAGAAAATTTAATGTTGTAATATGGTATTACTTTAATGATATTACTATTACGTTTCTTTTGTAAATTAGCTATCTTCATGGGGGGCATAAACATCTGGGGCAAAAACGAAACCTGTCCCATATGCTGCCACCAAGTAACATTAGAAACAAATTATATGTCGAATATTATAATTTACATTATTAAGCAGCAGATTACAGTGTTAGATTTATTTCACCAAAAATGTGGCTTGGCACTTTCTTGCCCCGACCCTCTCAATTAATCGGATAAAAGATAAGTTTGAAACGAATGGATGTTCATAGACAATGTTTTGGAACCGCAATTCAGCAACACCAAATAAAATGTTTGTTGAAGTTTGTGAATCAATAGCCCACCGTTTATCAGAGGAATATTAAAAGAAGAACGATAATAATTTTGAACATCTGCAGTAGGAGGAAAAGTTATACATTTTATGTAGATTATTTTGCAATTGAAATATTAATTATATGTCGAAAAAAACTGGAGTTATAATCATTCAAACTGCGTATGCATTTTTGGGGACAGAACTGTAAAATGCCATTTCAAACTATATGCCTTAAGTAAATATTTTACATAATAATGCTGAGAAATGCTCCCTAACACGCTAATGTGTTACAAAATTATGAATTACCATGCAAATTTTATTGTGTTTCTTCATCATATCTCGAGCCCTTTTAGCCCAGTAGCTATATGTGATGACCATAAATAAAAGGATTTATATGCCGACGTTAGCAGGTTCAAATTTTTGGAACGAGAGACGCACGGCGTGGCCATATAAGATTGTCAGGATTTTCCGTGTCTGAAAACTGTGATTCATGCACTTTTTCTCTTCAAAAATCTTCCTTCAAAACATTCCACTTTAGTCAAGATAAGCAATATATGATATGTACTGACGATATATACAGCACTATATATCATATACTATATATAGAGAGCTGTTATTAGATAAATGGTAATCAGGTAGCAAAGCATGAACATTCCTTTCATGTTTGTGCATGCGCATGCAATAATGCTCAAATCGTGATAATGTAATTAGTACACAGTTGTTGACTTTTAAATAGCAACAAGATAACGTTTGCGATTAAAATACATTTGATAATAGCCTAACAAGTAACATGTGGGCCATTTAGAATTCAAATCATACAGTAAGGGAAAGAGATAATTCAGAAGTTTTTGCTTTCATTAACTCATATTGTTCGAATGGCAGAATTTCCTCCTGGCAAGCAGTGTTGCGAGTTTCGGAGGGTTCTAACACTTTCTTGATATAGTTATATTCGTCTTATTTAATCCCTTACCTAATGACAGATTAAATAAGGCTAATATTATTATTTAAAAAAATGGTAGTAATCAAGCATTTTGAATAAAAAGGAACAAGAAATAATTCTCGGAACAAATGAGTTCACGTTTATAATATCACATGGATATAATGAGTAACAAAAACGAGTTAATAGTTGATTAACTGTTAGTATAACTTTCTTAAAAGTTATTTAAACAGTTTGTATGAACAGTTTTTCATTCCAAGAAAAGATACAGTACTTGTCAAATATTCGTTGAATTACTAATCAAAATAATTATGGACGAAACCTTTCTTATTCAAATTTGAGAATGAAGCACATATCTGGATAAATCCAATAAATTAAAATTTTTCGACATGTTCCATGGTAAATTTCTCAATACAACTATTAAAAATCACGTATCAAGTGCAGATTATGCATCACTTTCCAGCACTTCTTGAATGTTGTAACAAAACTTTATCTTTTTGTACGATGAATGAAGATATCTACATAAACATTTTAGAAAACGAATAACAGAGTTAAAAACGTAATTTCAGCAATTATCGCCCATAGTCGCTAATGTTTTCGAATTCTGTAGTGCATCCCTGTCTATTATCTATTGATTTTTATGCATACCATATATATTAAGCATATAATTCAGCTAGAAAACGCCTAACACAACTAAAAACGAATTATAACTATAGATGGCAATGTACTGAATTTCTTTTGCGCAATCATGTGCATGCACTTATTTATATTTTACAAATATCTCTTAGTATTATAAAATATATTTCAGCTGGAAACTGCGCAATACAGGCACTGCATGACCAGTCTTAAAAGACGGTTCTTGGCATGCTACCAAAAAAATAGACCATTCCGAAAGAGTGGGAAGGATTGGATTAGGAGGAGACAAGGTTTAGGTTTAGTTTAACCCGTCTGACCGCGTGTCATTTCTTCACAGGCTGTTCTTGTACTAGTAAATACGAAACTAGCGGAGTTCTCCTTATTCATCCCATACAAAAGCAAAACTAGGGGAAACTTCTCTTTCATTACCTACTGCCCTATTATCAAGAATAGATTAATCTTACCCAGATCTGTTACTCACTTGACCAGTCTTTAAAGCTTGCCTCAGCAGTAAACACACATTTTAAGCAATTCACGCCTATAGACGATTATGCTTACGAATCCTTTTGTGCAACTCTGTATGTGGTCTATAGAATTTACATACAGCACTGAATAAACAGACATTTAATTAAACTAAAAACACATACCATAAATGAAAATGCTCTTCTCTCGGACTGTAACCGAATTATTTTGTGTGACGAATTTCGTTGCATTTATCGTAAGTGAACGATAAATGCTACGCAATCCATATTCCATAGAAAGCATGTTGTAGTGCACCTCAGTTATACATGTGAACTTCATTAAGTTTGAAATACTGTAACATTTTTTAAAATAGTCTGCAAACAATGTTTTACAATAGAACATAAAATAATGAATTTTTTAGTGTATCCTTGTAAACGAACGATAAGTTCTACACACTTCATTTGGAATAGGCAACGCCCTATAGTAAAATTCAATAACATATGCAAATTTCATGACAATCCACGCGTATTAACGGAAGTTAGAGCGCTTACAGACGGACAGACAGACAAACCAAAGACATAATTCCTTTTGAACTCTGTGAGAATTGTTTTTTCAAAATAAATTCCTTGTGACTCAATACGTCGCTTCGCTGAAAGTGGTTGTAAGCTGTTGCAAAGGCACATTCTGCCAAATTCTACGGATTTTAAAGACTGTCAAAATCTTCTACAGAAAACTTGCCGTAATTTTACAGGTTCTTTAAAATTGATTTATAATGTGTTTTTTCATAGACAACATAATACGTTCTTTCAAGTCATAGCAACATTCTGAGTTTTATAAAATGACAACAGTTTAATAAAATTACAAATGTTTCACTTGCTGCTTTACCCAATTTAACACAATTTTGGCGTATTCATCTAAGGTGGTCAATCTACAAAGATCCAAAAGATGCAATTTATGCTATATCTTAAAAACTGAATGTGCCACCGTTTTTATTTTTTTTAAATAAAGAATTCTAATGTTACAAAATGTAACACAAATTTTGTTTTAAATTTGTTGTAACAAACGTTGTGAAAAATAATCTCTATTTAGCTGGGACGCACCCGTGTAAGTGTATACATAGTTACGCCGTATGGTATGATTCAGTATAGGATTTAAATATATATATATTAGGCTAATCTTGAAATTGGAATGATTTTAACGTACTCTGTTTGGAGCAGCTTTCCAAACGAATCAAGGGTTGAGGGTCTCACAAACTTCAGTAGCGTACAACCAATAATAGCATATAATCATGTTCAGCAGCGTACATCCATAATACTGCGGGCATTCCTTTCCCCTCTTTAAATAAAAAAAAAATGTTAAAAAGCATCGAAATCGCCCAATTAGTTTTCGAGATATTACATTTTGAAACATTTAACTATGTCTTTATAAAAGCGTAACTTATCTCATGTTAAACAAATAATAAAATCAGTTGTTTCTACCTCCTTTTAGCTTCCAAAAATAGAATTAATTGCTACTGAGCAATCGACCCAGATTCATGTCGCTACAGTAACAGATTTGGCTTGCTTCCAATTTGGATGTAATCATAGAAATAGCGATACTGATAGTTCTGTGCTTAAAAAAAATCGAATACTTTTTTTAATAATTAAATATAAAGAAAAATATTTTCTTTAATAATTAATTTTAAAAAAGAATTTTTTTATATATTTTTTAATCGATTCCCGAATGTTGCATCCGAACACGAATCTAAGACGCAAAATTGGATGGATAAGATTTCAAACAGATATCTTTTAAGAGAAAACAGTCCTCATTTTCAGGAAAAGGGGACTTAAAAAGCGAAAAATTCTAAAATTTATGTAAGAATTCCGAATAAACTTTATTAAATGAAAAAAAAATTTACTATGGGCTAAAAGAAGAAAACAGGATTATGTTTTCCCATGTGGAATCATTGCTATGGAATGCAAGCAAAAAAAAAAAAAAAAAAAAAAGCCAAAGTCGCATAAAAAATTAAAAATTAAATTAAGAAAATAATACAAAAACAGCCTTTTTGTTTTCTCAAAAAGGCATACATGTTCCTATCAAATTACGTAGCTTTGCGTGAAGGTCTTATCAGAAAACATCACACAGACGCAAACATCCATCTTTATTATTATAGATTCATTAACTTTTATATAAGATTTATCACCAGGGTTTTGGGATATATTAGTCTGGAAATCCATGTACAATATTATTTATAAAAATGTTCTCTTAATTTTTTGGAATAATATTAGCAATAAAAACTTTATGAAAATCCTATAATAATCTAACAAATAACAGGTAAAGCTTATTCCTAAAAAATCAACTGCTTCAAAAACTTCTAAACAATTACTTCAGTTCCTTAAAATAAATAACGAAGTATTTTACCAAACCTTAATAAGTTTATTTTATTCTCAGAATTTATAGTGTGTTAAAATAACAGTTCTTTCATTTCTGCTGACTCAAGCACACACAATGCCAAAACGAACTAATGAACCAATCGGAAGAAAATATCCGGCTGTGATGTCAGTTAATCAATATTTGCAGAGTGATCAACTTAGAATGTCCAAATTTACTTTTTTTTTTTTCGTATATTTTTCGTATATTCTCTAAGCATAAATTACAAGATTTTGTGTGTGTCGGGGGGAGGGGGGGGGGTTTCTTTTGAAGAATAAAATTCTTATCAATTTCTTTCTGTAACCATTAAGTGAAATGAATTATCAAGGAGTTGCAGTTTATACTCTTTTTTTTTTTTTCATAACCAATCATTTATTCACCTTTTTAAAGCCTTTACTGTTTTTTTTTACATTATGGAGAATAGCTGTACGTATTTTGTTACTTTATAAACTGGAAATTATACCTTATCTCTTAAATCACTGATGATAGAAACTTTCAGTTTACATAATGTATTCAAATAAATTATAGCTTCAAGATGTAGCAGTTGTTATACAAAGGTTGTATTAAAATGCAAAAGTTAAATTTTATACGACCCCATTTTCCTATAGCTATTATATGTATTTTGAAAAATGTTATCCTGCGTCTAAGAAAGATATTTAAAAAATAATCATTTTTGCACAACCGAAATTTATTGAGTTATAATACTTTGAATTTAATAAATATTCAATGTTTCCCGACACTAAAACGGTAAAATGCCTTTTTTAATGCCTTCGAACTGTCATAAAATTCAAATTGCCATAACTCGGTAAGTTTTTGTCGAAAAGGAATAGGATGTTTTAAAAAAGGATATTAGACGCAAGCCAGCATTTTTGTAAATCTATATTATAAAACGAAAACAGATCCGTGAGTAAAGCTGACGTCATATTGATGGTGGCAACACATAATCAATTTCGCTTTTACTACAATTTTTTAAACTTCTAAGCTTTGCAATTTTCAATTTTTGCACCGTCGAATAGGGAAAAAATTGACTTTCAAATGCATTGTTTTTTAAACCTATATCTCAATTTACAAATTTTTTATGCTTTTTGTAATAATTTTCAAACATGTTTTTTTTATCCTTTTCTATCGCGTGTAGCTCGATTACGAAAGATTAACCGTTTGCAGCATTTGTTTACTGCTAATATTCCATAAAGAAATTAAAACTTCAAAAATAAATAAATAAAATAATACAAATGAAACACAAATTTAACAGACATGTAATCGAACTACGCGCTTAAACCACTGAAATTATCATAATTAAAAAAAAACTGCAGAAAGTAGCAAAATCTTGGCGATTTTTTCGGCTATTAACTCCTGACATGCGGGTAATACGAAAGTATCGCTTTTAATACATTTCTAAACTTTATTTGAATACATTTATATATATTTTTTTATAAATATGCCTTTTGGTGATGTCAGTGGTCAATCTAAAAAAAAAATATTAACTTTAAAAAAATCTGTTTTAACGTTTTAAATTAAATATATATATATATATATATTTGATGTATATTCTGTAACCCGAGAAGCACTTGGTTGCATCCTCTGGTATAAGTTAAAGGATAAAAAGTCCGTATAACAAAAGAGATTTATTTTTGTAAAACAAATGTTATATCTTAAAGTTATGCTTCATTTGAAAATATTGTGCAATTGGAAGTATGTTTCTATCATTTGCGATATAATGAGTATGACCTCTATTTTGAATCACCCGGCATAATATATCGCTGAGCTTTGTCAATAACAATGGAGACTCTTATGTGCTACTTCCAAAGTAAAATGGTAAGAGAGAGTGAAATAATAAAAAACGTATAAGTATAGAAATTACTTTGTTTTTTTTATATAAAAATGGGATTTTGTAATTGATTTTCAATCGATTTCAACTCACTTCCTGATATGCTAGAATTATAAAAATTATGTGCAAAGGTGTTTTTCCGATGACAATACAACATTTTAATACTTTTAGGAACTTAATTATAAGTTACTAAGTTAATGTTAAGGCATTTTTCCGTTAGCCCGCCATAATATCGTCAGTAACTAAATCGCCAAATATTCTTTATACGAGTTACAACACCAGTGGTTTTAATGATACGCCGAACCCCGCTCGCCAAAAAAAGCCAACTGGCTGTGAATCTGCAAGGATGAAATATTTTAAACATTATAAAGTAGAAAATATAAATAAAACAAAGAGTGTAATATATTTTTTTTAATACGTTTTAATCAATTAATAGTTTCATATTAATTAAGCTGTGATTATACATTGAGAAATCAATTTAAAAATCCTAAAATTATAGTTCAAGTAATGTTTTTTTTCTTTCCTGTTGCCATACCTTAAAAAAGTAAGATCAAACATTACTTTTTTTCTTAATAAATCCTCTAGTTCATGCTTTCCACCAAGTGTTAAAAAAGCGATGAATTTTCCATAATCGGGTTCGGTGCACACGTCAAATTAATGTATTGTAAAGAAAATGTTTTGGAAAAATCATGAAATTAGGCGTAATTTTCGAGACAAAACATTGAGCGCTTATAAAACACAGTATTAAAGAATACATATATTTACTTTTACTTTTATATATATTTAACTTAAAAACGCAGAACAGATATACATTATTTTTAACCTAAAAATTACTAAACATCTAAATCCACAAAATTGCGTAATTTGATTTTCGGATAGCTCTCGAACTTTCCTTTATCGAAAGAGAAATTATCAAATTAGCATTGCGTTTGAATGTACAAAGAATATCGTGAAATATGATCCCGTTTTAGCAATGTTCTTCCAAACAGAGCTGCCTTAATTAACTTAGCGAACTATACTGTGAAGCCAATTAACTTAAAGAACTACATTCAGCAGGTAATTAACTTTGATAACCATGCTCAGAAGCGGTTTAAACCACATTAATTATTTCTTAAAAGGCTTTTGCTATGCTGTCTTTGTGATGTCATTATGTATTCAGTATGTTAAAAAAAATTCAGTGATCATTTTTAATAAAAATATTAATCTACTTTATCTAGGAAGACATCTTAAACTGAAACAAGAGAATTAACAGATATTTAAGCTGTACAGATGACTACTAAAAATCGCAATTTTATTAAATGGCTTACTCTTTTTAAAAGGAATTAAACTTTTTTTTTTTTTTTTTCGAAAGTATACGAAATTGCGATGATTAACAAAATATAAAGGAACCTGCTTATAATAAAACAGAAAGAGACGTAAAAATTATTTTTAAAAAACATAATTTACGGAACAAATTTATCAAAACAATTTCTTTCCTACATCGTTTAGGCCCGAGAAGTGACAGATATTAAGATATTTCATTCATTCTATATTTATTTTATTTTTTTTACAAATATTGTTAAACCAATTAAACTTTAAAAAAAATTTTAAAAACTTCAAACAACATGATACTTAAACCGCCCTAAAAACTTAGATTCCGTTCAAATAAAACCGAAATAACTTTTTTTTCAATTTTTAAGTTTTACAAGCTGCAGATATTTGTATTTCAGACTGTATATATATATATATATATATATATATTATGATGGGTGTATATATGATAGGGTACATGCAAAATACAAACGTTTAAAAAAGTCTAAGATTCTTTTCGAATTTATTTGAACGGATTCGGGTACCCCTTTATCAGTGGATGCCAGTCGTGTATATACAGTGTTTACGATACTAAATAATAACAAAAATTATACTATTTCTTTAAGGCCACCTTTAATTATAATTGCCTAAAAAATAGGTCAACTTTGAGATTTATTTATTTTTTATATTATTTATATATTTATTTATTTTGAGACAATAGACTAGACTTGTGAACATTCCGTTTTTTCACAAATGTTCATTAATCTTCTATAAACTAAATCATGTTTTTTATATAAAAAAAAATATCGTCCAATATGGTGGCAATTTAATTTTGTTCTTGTTTGGTTGTTGTTGTTTCTCTCTCTCTCTCTCTCTCTGTTTTATAACTATACATATCCCAAAGCTAAAATTAATAGTAATGTAAATAATAGAAAGCATCACACTATATAATTTAAATTGTATCACGAACAGCTATTGTTTTTAGATAAATTCATTTACATTTGTTGTTTCTGATTATATATATTTACAAAGAAGTCTAATGTGGCGCACGCAATATAGAATGACAGAGGCACTTTGTAAGGCGTACATACTCTGTAAATTAAACAAAAAAATTGCCAAACCAGTTTTTTATGTCATATTTATGTTCAGTGCATTGAAGTAATTAAGAATCAAGTATCGAAAGCATTAATTTCATCAATTATTTTTCTTGTACTGATGTAATTAATAAATATCAAATAAGAGTTTCGAATCATATCCGAATAAAACACTTACCCAAAAGCACTTTCTACTTTGTTAAAATATATATACTGATTTCACGTGGAAAAAACTGTCAACTTAGACGCAGTAAAATACTGCTTATTTGACAAAAAGAAACTGATTTCTTTTACGAAATTTCCGACTTTAACAGTTAAATGCCGTTTTCTTCAAATGTTTTTTTCTGTAAAATGAATGTTTTCTTTTATTTTTTACTGGCGTCCTATCTGATATTTTTTATTGTGTAAAATTAACACTTTTTTTTACTAAAATACACTTTATTATTTTGCATTTTATTTTTCGAACGTAGAATTTAATTTTTATCTGTATATATCGCAGATTAAAATTTTAAATTACAAAGAATACTTACGTTAGCAAATTTTCACAAAACCTTTAAACATTGAAAGGGACAGTTTGAACTTAAAATACAACGAATTTTTTTTCTTTATCTGATCCATATGTAAGAAAAATACTACAGATAGATAATTCAGCTTATTTACAATCCCCTCAAATTAAATAAATAAGAAATTCAAAAAGATGTTACCAAATAACAACACAGACTTGCAAAGACTACTATAAAATACATCTTTTTTCAAAAACTGATATTCTCGGTTCAAAAAACAAAGTTTTTTTTTACCTATAAGCTCTTTTCTACACTGTAAAGCAAGAAAACCACCTTTGGTTTATTTAGATACAATTGGAAACTATTACATTATTGAAAAGTCATTTATATTACGAAAAAATGTTTTTTTTAAGAACTGTCTGGTTTTTTACCAGTTAAGTACTGTTTTATCAAATAAATGGTTTTTTACTGCCGTCCAAGCAGACAGTTTCTTTTCTGTTAAAATTAACAGAATTTTGTTTTAAATATCAGTTTACATCCATTTTTCATTCTATTTCACAATATTAGAATCTAATATATTATGTATATTCTATATAAGATATCTCGCAGTATCAGATTTTAGAATTACAAGCAAACTTATGTTAGAAACTCTTCACCAAATATTTAAACATTTAAAGAAACAGTTTGTACTTAAAATGTAACTGAATAAGTTTTATCTCAATTAAATATAAAGAAAATCCCTCAGTCAGAAAATTCAGCTTATTTACAGTTCTCTCAAATAAAGTAAGTAATATATTCGAAACTACATTAGCAGCTAACAACGGGGAATTGCAAACATTACCACAAAAGACATCTAATGCCAAAATTTATATTTTCGATACGCAAAATGAACTTTTTATTGGTATTATTATTAATTTAAGAAACGAATAGACAATGTGACACGAGCACAAATGAAAATATTAAAGTAAGTGGAAGTTAACTTCCACATTTTCATTTGTGCCCTTTTCACGTCGTCTACTCGTTTATTATTATATCAACACAAAGTTCATTCTTCTCATTTCAACTATTGATATTAAATTCATTATATCAATTTTCCCTTTCACAATTATTATTATTATTATAAATTATACTGTAAAACCTGCTAAGAAGAAATCGCAAGAGTTCAGAAAAGAAATTGTTACAGATAGGCTTAGCACAAGTACACCATTTACTATAAATGTATTGAGTCATCCGGAAAGTTCTGCGGTTTTTCAAAGAGCGAAGCATGGTATCGTCTTGCTAGTTATTTTGCTACTGTTGATAAGGAGTGACCTGGAATGACACAGATATGTACATTTGAGTTTTTTTTGCTTGCGCTGGCACAATTCTCGCTTCGGTTGTGGCATAATTTGTGTTTCCGTGCAGTGCTAAGAATGGTGAACCAAAAAGTTCATTTTCGTCATATATCTCTATTATTTCAAGAAAGGTAAAAATGCTATTCATGCTGCTCTTAAAATTTGCGCTGTTTCAGATGACACAGTTCGAAGGTGGTTTGAGAAATTTGAGCGTGAAAACTTCAGCCTCGAAAATGATACCTGCTCTGGACGACCATAAAGAAGAGTAAAGGAGGACCTCTTATAAAAGAAGCTATCAAATGATCATGCACTGTACTTTTTGGAATATTTAGTCTGTGTGATAGCTCCTGAACTGCGTATAGCGTGGATTTTGAGTGATGGCTTCTTTTTAGAATTCCGCTTTTACAGATGATGGTCGTTCAGAACAGTCAACATCTTCGAGGCTGAAATTTCTGAGCTTAAACTTCTCAACCCACCTTTTAACTATGTCATCTGAAACAGCACTTTGTCCATATACAGCATAACTTTTACGAGCAGTCTGGCTAGCATTTTTACCTTTCTTGAAATAAAAGATGAATAATAATATGACGAAAATTAACGTTTTGGTTCGCCATTCTTAGCACTCCACTGAAACAAAATGTATACCATAAAACAAACGAGAATTATGCAACACAAGCAGAATGTGCATATTTGGGTCATTAAAGGTCACTCCTTATATCAGCAGTAGTAAAATAAGTAGACAAAATCACACATAGCTTTGCAAAACAGCAGGTCTTTCCGGATAACCCAATATAATATTTTTTCCCCCGGAATTATAAAACTGTTCATTCATGTCAAGATTCCTTTATAGACAGGTTTCGCTTTTATAGATTTTAAAATATAAAGTTGTGTAAAGCGCAAATAACATTAGGCGTAAATTACGAAAACGACCGAATGCTAAACATTCCTTCTGTCTGAAGGTTTTCTTTCTGAAAAAGAGTAATGAAAATCCAACAGTAAAAAAATTCATTTTATTTACAATTCTCTCAAATAAAAGATATAATAAATTCAAAAATATGTTTTCGGCTAATGACAAAGAATTACAAACACTATTACAAAAGACGACTGCCACCAAAATTTGTATTTTTGATTCGAAAAATAAAACTTTTAGTGGTATTATTAAAGCTACTATACCAATTTTACCTTCATAACTATTATTTATAAAAGACATTTAGTAAAGTCTTCTTAGAAGTAATCATAAAAGTCAGATATAAAATTCATTATAGACAGGATTCCGTCTTATCAGGTACATCATCTGTTTTAATTGTTCAGTATTCATTTTACCAGGAGTGTGCAATTTTTCCATTCATAACAGTACTCCTTTATAGAGAGCTTCAACTTTTAAAGATTTTGATATATAAAGTTGTGTAAAGCGAAAATAATTTTGGATTTTCTAACTACAGAAGCATCCGTTGAATACTAAATATTCTTTCAATCTGAAGAAAAATACTACAGTCAGAAAATTCAGCTTATTTACAATTCTCTCAAATAATGTAAGCAAGAAATTCAAAAATACATTCCCAGCTAATAACAGGGAATTACAAGCACTACCACAAAAGACATCTGCTACCAAAATGTACATTTTCGATTATGAAAATAAAGTTTTTAATGATATTATTGTTAAATGTATTCTATCAATTTCCCTTTCACAATCATTGTTTTTTTAAAAGAATTATGCTGTAAAACTTGCTAAAAAGAAATTGAAAAAGATCAGTAAAGGAATTTGTTACAGATAGGCTGAGCAAGTACATCATTTGTTATAAGTACAAAGTATTATTTTTATCAGGACTATAAAACTTTTCCATTTATGACAAGATTCTGTTATAGAGAGGTTTCGTTTTCACATATTTTAACGTATAAACTTGCGTAAAGAGCAAATAACGTTAGAATGCCGTTGAATTCTAAACATTCCTCCAATCTGAATGTTTTTCTTTCTCATGAAATATAACGAAAATCCAACAGCTGTAAAATTTAACTTATTTACAATTCTCTCAAATAAAGTATGCATTAAACTAAAAATGCATTCCCAGCTAAAAACAGATAATTACAAACATTACTGCAAAAAACAATTGCTACCAAAATTTGCTTTTCGATTCGGAAAATAAAGTTTTTAATGATATTATTATTAAATCTATTACACCAATTCCTCTTTCGTAACCATTATCCATAAAATATTTACAGTAAAGCCTTCTTAGACGTAATCACAAGGCTCTGATATAAAATTCATTATACACAGGTTTCCGTCTTATCAATTACATAATCTGTTTTTATTGCACATAATTCATTTTACCAGGAATGTGAAAATTTTCCATTCATAACAGTATTCCGTTATACAGAGGTTCCACTTTTAAAGATTTTACAGAATAAAGCTATTTAAAAAACAAATAGTTTTGGATTTAAACTACGGAAACTTCCGCTGAATACTAAATAGTCTTTCAATCTTAATTATTTCTATTTCTAAGAAAAATGCTACAGTCAGAAAAGTCAACTTATTTAGAATTCCCTCAAATAATGTAAGCCATAAATTCAAAAATACATTCCCAGCTAATAACAGAGAATTACAAGCACTACTACAAAAGACATCTGCTACCAAAATTTACATTTTCGATTCGGAAAATAAAGTTTTTAATGGTATTATTATTAAATCCATTATATCAATTTCCCTTTCGCAATCATTATTTAAAAAAAGACAATTATATAAAGCTGCGTGAAGAACAAATAACATTGGGACTTAAATTACGGAAACGGCCGCTGAATACTAACTATTACTTCAATTTAGAAGCGGAACAAAAAAGATCACCACATTGTGCTGTAGAACCATCGATTTTTCAATAACTTTCGTACCACCGCTCTTTCAATTATCCACACCCCATTGACCGCCATTTTCGAACCTCAGAACAATTTAGAACGCAAATGTTATCGGTTTCTGTTTTGTTCCGGTAGCACAGTACAGTACTGATCGGAGAGAGGTTCGCTTTTTTTTTTTTTTTTTTTTTTTCCTAACTTAACAATAAAACCATTTTCGTTTAATCCAGAAATCTGGGTATTGATCCGGTGAACAAGTCACGTTATGTCGATTGCAAGATGATTTCCGAAATTCTTTACAAAAGGACGAAAGTATTAAAAGATGAATTTAAATATCTATTATCGAAAAGCCTGGGGGTATCGCAAAATATATTTTGTGGTTATTTATTTATTTATTTATTTATTTTAAAAGCTTAATGTATTTTTCTTGCAATTCAGAGCTTCATCTGGAGTTATCGTGAATTTATTTTTAATAGTATTGAACATTCGTATGTTTATTATTATTATTCTTATTATTATTATTATTATTATTATTATTTTATTTATTTATTTATCATTTTACAGATCTATAAACTTCAGGGTCGGCGAACCTATGGCACGCGTGCCGTAGCTGGCACGCGAAAGGATAATTTTGGCACGCCGTTGATTTAAATTCTAAATCAAATTTCAGTCGAAAATTTTGAACCTCATTATTTTTCTTCCATTAATATACGAGTTTGACTGAAAATAGCTTTTGTTTGTTATAATAAGTACATGTGTACTCGTCATATTATTGAATCAAACGCTCAGAACATCTGATCTCTGACCCCCTACTTCCTTGGTTTTGAACTGCCGGCGCCGATGATCGCATTCGAAGAAAGAAAAATATAGCAAATAAATTATTTTTGCTTTATTGTTTCTGAAATTTCTGCATGTTGATCTGCAAAGGAGGGTTTATTTAACTGTTGCTGTAATTTATTAATTAATTTTTAATCAATTAAAATGACAAAAGTATTAATAAAACTAATAAAACATGCCCTTTTTTCAGATAAGTTAAAAAAATAAAAATAAAAATACATTAGTTGTTAAAACAGTTATAAAAATAAATGAAAACTATAATTTCAAAAGTATTTTGTCTGCCGATAGTGATAGAACATGAAAAAATGGGATTTGTAAGCAGTTTAAAGATATTTCCAATAAATAAGTACTAAACAAAAGCTATTAGATTTTTCCTGACTTAGAGATAACTTACTCTAATCATTTTTAATTATTTAATTAATTAAAGATGCAAAATTAATAGTAAATGATAATACTAATATGTTGAATATTGAATAACGAGAAATATTTTTGTCCATTTATGTATAGGCTTCATGGAGCGGGGAGAGGGGTAATTAATCCAGCAAACGACTGGCTGCCGACTCAATTCTGCTATATATAAATCTGAGTAAATTTAGTGGCTAGTCATTTTATCATTATTCATGCTTTCACCAACTCTATTATGCATGATCTTTTTTATTGTTAAACTAACTTCTTATAATCAACGATGGTAAACTAAGACTGATTAGATTGCACCGTTAAAGTAATAGTTATTCAACGTAACCAATTTGGCTAAAAAGTAGAAAATGCAAGATAGTACAGAATTTCAAACGTGGTTGACTGAGAAATATGGGATGGTTAATAAAGTGTGCGTTTTATGTTCTGGGATAGTGGTCTGCAGTAAAACAGCATTATGAAACAAATCACAAATCTCTTTCCCCAAAACGTTATGCAAAACAAAAGGAATTCATTTCCAGTGCAATTTCTGCGATGGAGAATTTTTGAAGGTTAATATGCGCTCCATCACTTTTTAACGATTTTGAAAATACAGATAAAATAATTTAACTAATTTAAGATAATATTTTATCAAGAAATACAGTCAAAGGTAGAATCTTAAAAATGGCCGAAAATGATAGAGAGAGCAACCAAAGTCTGATATCGTCTTCTCCTTTCACCTTATTTTGTCTTAATGAAAGTACAGATGTAACTAAATCTGCTCGTTTAGCTGTTTTTGTACGATATTTTGTTGAAAATGACATTAAGGAGGATTTATTCTTGTTATTATCATTAGCAACTACAATCAATTTGCAAATAGTTGTACAGCAGTTATAAATTCACTTACTGAAAAAGAAATAAATTTGTATAAAATAGTTTCTGTTACAGTTGAAGGGGGCACGCAGTATAATAGGTAAAATAAATGTTTGTTTTTTTTCAGTTTATTTCAAACTCACATTGAACATATTATTCTTGGATTTCACTGCATCATACATCAACAAATCCTGGGTAGGGTGCATAGGCTGGTTTCGAATCTCTTGGTGATATTATAGCCGTAGCCACAAAAATAGTTAAACTCATATCGTCACAGGCTTTAAATAAACGAAAGTTTGACGCTTTGTTAGGTCTACCTTTATTTCCACAAACGGTAGCTACTTTATAGAAGAAAAAAAACATTTGTGACAATGAGAATGATAACGAACTTGGTGAAGAGTAACTAACACCGAAATTCCAAGATGCTGTGGCTGCATTGCGTACCTTACGAAATTTTAAATTTTCGCCCGAAAAAAGATTTTGCTGCAATGCTTAAGAAATTAGAAAATAAAATTCAATCAACAAAAACCAAAGAGAAAACAGATTTCTTAGACAGACTTTTTAGGTAATGCTTTTTATATTTCCCAATTTCTTCTTATGCATTGTAATATATTTTAAATAATAATAATTTTCTATTTAATAGCAGGTGTAAAACAAATATTTTGCATATCTGATTCGTAAATGTTTTTTTTTTTAATATTTATTTTCTAATTGTCTATTTTAAAATAAAATTACCTGAATTATAAAACCACCACCCCACTTAAAATGTCAAAATCAACAGATCCCAAGGGCAACATCATGTATTACCATAATTATTACAGTCATGTGGCAAGTTGTCTCGATTTGAGATTTCAATACTTTTTTTATGATTAACATAATTATATCTTATTATTTCTTTATAATTATATCCACTTCTTTCTATAATTATTACTATCATTAATTAATCTTTTCTTGTTACAAGTTGTTTTGATTTGAGTTTTCAATATTATACATTATTTAATTTAATATGTATGTTGATATTACCTGAAGGTTTGTTATCCATATCTTAATCTAATAATAATAATAGTAATTTTATTCATTGTTTTTATAAGGTTTTTAGGCGGGATGGGGGGAGGGGGGGTCGTTGGCACGCCATGGTTCTTGAAAAGCTTTTTTGACAAAAATTGGCACGCGGATGTGAAAAGGTTCGCCAACCCTGAACCATGTCAAGACATACAATTTACATGTTTATGCGTTATTTTTAAGTAAAGTTTAATCTATTAAATAAAACATCTTGTATATACAGAGATATTGCTAAGACCAGGTATCTAAATATCGGGAAAAGGTCCGTTTTAGACAGGTTTTCGTCTCAGCAAGTGTAGTTGTACGGTATTTCTTCCGTCGAGGCCGTGATTTTTTTCCTTTTAAGATAGAATTCCCTTATATACAAATTCCTTTTTTATTCGTTTTGTTGTATTCAGAAATAATGTATAATAGAGCCACGCTTCAGACTGGTCCATATACCATTTTAAAGGTAAATAATTTATGATATTAATATAACTTCAGTTTATGTAAATCACATATTTGTGCATCGTTTATAATAATTATTATTATTATCAAAATATTTTCGGCAAACTCAACAATTTTTCATTAATTGCATCAATATTTATTTATTTGTTTATTTGTTGACTTTTCAAAATAAATAATTTTCTTCAAAAAAGACATCGTTATAGTATTTATTTATTTATTTATTAAATAATGTATGTTATTAATATAACTTCAGTTCATGTATATCACATATTTGTGTATCAATTTATAATAATTATTAATATTATCAAAATATTTTCAGCAAACTGGACAATTTTTTATTATTTGTATCATTATTTATTTATTTGTTTATTTATTGATTTTTCAAAATAAATATTATTTTTTGACAAAATCATTGTGTTTATTTATTTGTTTATTTATTGAATTTTCAAAATAAATACAATATTTGGACAAAGACACTGACTTTTTGGGAAATTTTAAAAAGATCTGAACAAATATATTTCGCATGTTGCGTTGGTTACAAAATTGGTTACGTGTGCATATAAGCTCAGAAAAAATCTTGTTTGAAATTAGTATATACAAATCTTGTAATCTAAACATGTGTATGATAACTTTCGTTTTAATAATACGGATCTGAACTGGTCGTGTTTGTCAACAAAACTTAAATACAGTATGTGAAAAGTACCTTATCTTATAAGTATTCAAAGTTTCTAACAACGAGTGAATGTGTGGGATAAAAAGAAACTTGTAAAGAAGATATCAGTGTATGCAAATGTAGATTTAGGCGTGATCAGTTAAGATGATATTTAATGTAGGTATTTAATGAGAGTCAATGTGAATTGTACAACACTCACCTAGTTTTAGGAATGGTGTTGACTAAATGTTGTATAGTTTCTATAGTTAGCCTTTGTTTAGAAATAGAGTGCTCCTTTTATTTGTTTATTAATAAAGGACACTGTGATATTCACGAAACTTCTTTCTTAATTAAATTGAACTAGTTGTATATGTTTCTCTTTTTTTAATGCATCATATTTATATATATTGTATTTCTTTTCAAATGTATCGTCTTCAAAAAAAATTTTTTTTAATTAAAGAAATAATAATTTTAGCCATTTTTAATATCTGATATATCAAGAACTCATTCCAGAATTTTTTTTTTTTTTTTAGTAGACAAAAGAATAAATATTTATTTGTCTTCGAGATTTACAAAAATATTTATTCTAAAAAATATTATTTAAAAGAAAAACGTCTTTTTTAGGAATAATTTTTCCAACAAGAATAATTTTCAAACTCGTCTTTCAAAAAAAAAAATTTTCAAGAAATTTTAAATAATATACAGTGTTGAAAAAAATATAGTGACAAAATTTAAATTGCTATATTTAATATACTATGGTAGTTGATATAATTTATTCCATATCTACGAAATCAAAATACCCTTAAAAATCTTTGTTATCTCAACTGTTCGACTAAAAATTATTTAGTTTAATTTTTATATATTTTTAATGACTTTTGTACAGGAAGAAAGCTGGAAAAAAATAGGGACATCATAGAATTCTAGCAAAATAAAGCTTGTAATGTAAAAGTTTTATTACAGTTTATCGCTCTGGATGTCAGAGTCTTTTAAGAGTATATTTGATAATATTTTTTCCCAGGATTTTTTATAGTTGATTTAATTCGTCTTTATTGGAAAAAAGTTTACCTTTCGTGTAAACATCTCTTACTATAATTCCCCGCACGTTTTCTACTGTATTTATGTCAGGGTTTTGTGATGGCCAGGCAAGCAATGAGACCTCATTTGCTTTGCTTTAAAATATGATTTTGATGATGATGGTAGGCGGATTTGGGTATTATCCTGCTGAAAAGTGTTCGCCTGACATAATGAGAAGAGCTTATAGTAATACATTTTCAGCAAGAACAACTTTACATGCTTCAGAATTTGTTTTATTATTTTAAAATGCTATTAGAGGCAACCCCCCCCCCCCACCCTCAAAAAAATATATACTTCCCTGTCTGTAGTGCCTTGTAGAAAATATTGAATTTTCACAATGAAGTTCATGCCTGTAATTACGAAAACCGTCAGTTTTTTTTAATTGAACTTCTAGTCTGACAAAAATACATCTCCTCTCTTTTTGCCATAATACTACATGCATTTTAACAAATTGCACTCAATCAGAAGGAAGTGACTTGGTTTGGGTAGTTCTAACTGTAGCAAGACAACTTTAATAACATTTTGAAGTAAAAAAAAAAAAACAGATTATAAAGAATATTCAATTATTCTTTTAAAAATTAATTTATTGCAGAAAGCATCTCTTATTGTAGTTGAAAAATACTTTTTCAGCAGGATAATTCGCCACTCCATGTTTCAACACCTTAAAAATCACGATTTAAAGCAAATGAGGTCCCATTGTCGGACTGGGCATCACAGGACTCTGACACAAACCCAATAGAAAACTCGTGGTAAATATTTACAGAAAAAGCAATTGTTGTGCCAATGAAGACGAACTAAAATCAGCTATCAAAATATCCTGGAAAAAAATCGCAAAAATATTCTTAAAAGCCTCTCTGACTCTATAGAATCTAGAATGAAAAAATTCATTAAAAATGTTGGTAGTTTTTTATATTTCTAGCTTTTTATTTTGATACAATTCTACGCTGTTCCTATATTTTTTTCCAGCTTTTTTCCTGTACAAAAGTCATTAAAAATACATAAAAATTAAACTAAGTAATTTTTTTATATACAAAATAAACTTGTATTTTTTATATAAAAATTTAACTAACTAATTTTTATATAAAAATAAACCAAGTAATTTTTGGCCGAACTTTTGACATAACATTAATTTTTAAATGTATTTCATTTTGTAGAAAAGGAATCCATTACATTAAATGACGTAGTACATTAAAAAGAGCAATTTAAATTTTGTCCCCATTTTATTTCCATTACTGTGTTACTGAAATTGTGTAATCTAAAATATTATAAAGAAGGAACGTTTGTTTGTTTTTTTTTGTTTGTAGGGGTCATTTCTGGAACTACCGAACCGATTTCAAAATTAATGGTGGAAAAATAATGTTGATAGTCTCTGCTCCAACATAGGCTATATTTTATGTCAGTACGTAAGAAACTTGAAATTTGCCAAAACGGTTACTGTTAAAATGTAAATGCTCACTATGATCGGTTTCCAATAAATTCGAAATTTAAAAGTGTTAAATGAACAGAAAACATTCTGAAAATGTTCCAAATTACGATTTATTTGAAATTATTAAGCATAGAAACTTCAGATTAGACATGGTAATTTATTTTCAAGGCGTAAATACTCGCACCCGAAAAATTTCTAAAGAAATTGAAATTTAAAAGGGCACAGGAAAAATAATGAACTAAAATTGCGGCTTTTGTGATACTGCTCAGGATAGAAACATGAAATTTGACATGGTAGTTAGGTTTAAGGTGTAAATGCTCGCTAAGACCGATTTTTGAAAAATGCTAAATTTAAAAGGGTGAAATGAACGGAAAACGTTAATCGTTAGGGCTTTAAACTTAGAATTTGATATGGTTGTAACTTTTAAGAGGTGAATACTCACGCAGGACAATTAAAAAAATAATTCGAAATTTAAATTGGTGCAGGAAAAAAATATTCTAAAATTGCAATTTCAGTGATATTATTGGGACTCGAAACCGAAAATTCGGCATGGTGGTTAATTTTAAGATAAACGCTCGCTAAGTTTGCTTTCTAAAAAGTTCAAAATTTAAGAAGGGGAAATACGTTGAAAAACTTTCTAGAAAATATTCTTAATTACTGTTTATTTGAAATTAATAAGGATAGAAACTTGATATTTAACATGGCTGTTACTTTTAAAACATAAGTGCTGTCACAGAACAGTTTTAAAAATACATCAAATTTTAAAAGGATAAAATGAGCGAGAAACGTTCTAAAAACACAATTGCTTTGGAATCACTGAACCAATTTCAAAATTTCTTTGAGGATAACACTTTTGACAGACTCTATTTAAAAGTAGGCTACATTTATCTCGGTGAAACTGCCCTCAGAGAGCTGAAAGAATGGCAAATGTTCTAAAACAGACAAAAATTTGACATGTTGGTTACATTTAAGATGTAAATGCGTGTTAAGAGCGGTTCTGAAAACATCAAAATTTAAAAGTGTAAAAGTGAACAGAAAATTTTCCGAAATGTTCTAAATTGCATTTATTTTGGAAATCTTAGAGCTAGAAGCATAAAATTATAGATGGTAATTTCTTTTAAGACGCACATACTCATTCTAAAATTTCGAAATTTAAAAGGGTGAAATGAGTGGTAAAAGTTCCCTGTGGTCGAAAAAAGGGGTAAAGATTGATCTGAGAGATTTGTATAACCAGCAATTTCATTCGTGTTCTGTAATGTGTGTACTATATCAAGCAAATTGATCGAAAATTGTAGATTTGTATAATAAACATAAGCACATTTTGACTTTTATATATAGAGATATTAAATACAATAATAAAATTATAACTAACACTACAAATATCAATACTTTAATTAGAGACTTTTTTAAATATAATATTTTATTCAGTCATTTTGTTTTTAAATAAGGGTACATGCTTATGAAGAAAAATTAATCATTACTAGTTTATAAAAATTTTATGTTTACACTCGTAACATATGTGCTCTTTTGTTAGTACATATTAATATATATTTGTTCAAAGCTTTACGAATGAGAGATAATCTTGGAGCCGGTTGTTCATTTGGGCATGCATCTTTTAGCGGAAACTTTCCTGAAAAGATTGGGTGAATAAACAAAAGATGGATTAACAAAAGCTTCAGCGGGATAATACGACAGTTGTGAAACAACAAAGAATAGTTTGATTCTGATTACAAATATGTTCGTTATTCACAAACCAAATATTTGTCAATGCTTGTGCGTTCCATGATTAGCCGCTACTTCCAATTTGATAAAACGTCACACTTATTTATGTGTTCATTTAGTCGTTATAAGGAAATTGCTTTGAATTTGCAAAAATAATGAAAATGACATTTCAAATGTTCGAAACATAATGAAAAGTGTCTTTTGAATGACAGTCTTTTAAAGAAAAGCGGCTTTATTTATGAAATATTCGTTGAATTAGAAATTGAAAGAGAACATTTTTAGTTTTAAGCCGAATTTTAAATCAAGTAATTTTAATTCAAACTAAACCAATCAGACTACGCTTTATCTTAATTTAAAATATTATAAAAAGTATTATCAAATATCACTTTTATGTTTAGACATATAAATTATTTCTTCTACAACTGTCAAAATTTCAACTTACAGAATATTCAATGTATCATGTTTTATTTATCCATTCTATTCAAATTTGGATGCATGTTTACACTGCAAAAAATAACTGTTGATTTTACAGTATAAAACTGATGCGCGGCAGCGTATTACTGCTTGCGCGGCAGCGTATTACTGCTTATTTTACTATTTAATACTGTTAATTTTACGGTATAATACTGGTAGCTGGGGCGCCAGTTTTATACTGTAAAATCAACAGTTATTTTTTGCAGTGTAAGAAAGATAAAAAAATCGTTAAGAGTTCAGAAAATTTAATAAAATTTAAGTTAATCAAAACTTAAGCGAATTCTAAATAAAAATTGGCCTTTATTTGTGATATATTGATTGAAGTAGAAAATTGATAAATTAGAATATTAAACTTAGACAAGACAATGCTTGAGAAAACAAAAATTGCTTTAGTCACACTTGTTAAAATAAATACGCTTTAGTTCACAAAAATTTAATAACTCTTTTTTTTTTTTGTTTTAGTATTTTTAATTTGTAAAAAAGAATTAAGATTACAAATCAAACGTGAAAAATATCATAGAAAATGTTCTTTACTGCCAAAAGTTGAAAGAAATGTTTTTTTTTTTTTTTTTTTTTTTTTTTTAATAATGCAAATGTCAATTACTATACACATTATTACAGCATCCTCTCGTTACACTGGAAAAAAAAGTGTTGATTTTACAGTATAATACTAGCACCCCAGCTGCCAGAATTATACTGTAAAATCAACACTTTTTTTTTTTTTTTTTTTTTTTTTTTTGCAGTGTATACACTGTTAAAAATTTTGTGATATATTAAAACAACATTTTGAGCTGCAGTAGCTGCAACCATGAGATGGTGAAATCTCATTCCAACATTTGTAGCTCTGATTGAACCATAGTTCCAAACGTTGGAGCGAGATTTCTCCATCTTATGGTTGCAGCTACTGCAGTACCAAAAGTTGGTTCGACACACCACAAAATTTTTAACAGTTTATCGCATCTTTTCAGAGACAAGAAAAAAGCAATACAGAACGCTCGATATACCGACGGTATTAAAAACTAAAGAAGATGATAATCAATAAATAAATGCTTTTATGTTTGTCTCCAAAACATTAGTTTATCCATATATTATAATTTTCTCAATAAAATTAACAATGCAGAATTACACTTACTACACTGAAACTGCATAAAGTTTCTGAAATTTAGGTAGAACTTATTTTTGGAAAGGAAAACATAAAAGAGCGATGTATACGAATGAGCGATGAAACTGTATTAAACATTATTATAAGATGTGTACAATACAAATAGTTTTAAAAATATCAAAATTTTAACTATTTCAGATTATAATATGTTTATTCAACCAATCTCTGTAAATCAGGAAACATGTTTATGAAGGAAAATGAATCGTTAGTAGTTTATCAAAATGTTATGCTTACATATTCACATTTTTGTCAGCGCAGATTAATATATATTTGTTTAAAGCTTTACGAATGATAGATAATCATAGAGCCATATGTCCATTTGGGCATGCTTATTTTAGTGGAAAGTTTCCTGAAAAGATTTAGTGAATAAATAAATGATAAATTACCAAACACTTCTGCAGGGTAATACAAAAGTTGTGAAACAACAAAGAATAGTTTCATCCTGATTACAAATGTGTTCGTTACTCACAAATCAATTATTTGCCAATGCTGGTGCATCGCATTATTGACTGCTATTTTCAACTTGATAAAACGACAGATGTCATTACAAGAACATTTTTTTTATTTATAAAAATAAAGATGACATTTCAAATGTGTGGAAACATAATGAGACTAAAAATTTGCAAGGAAAAATCTTATTTTATATAAAATACATTCACTGAAGGAACAATAAAAATGGAACAAATTTTAGTAATGTCAAACTTGATAAGAAAATTCTTTTGCTTCACAAAAATCCGCTTTTTTAGCAAAAAGAAAGTTGTCTTAATTTGTAAAAATGAATGAAGGTTGCAAATAAAACGTGAAAAATGTCTTTGATTGCCAAATTTATAATTATTTATTTATTGTATTCCTTCTGTAATGCATGAATGTCATTAATCAGTTAATTAGATTTAGTGAAATTTGTGGCAATGATTTCAATTTCAATAAGCAAATTTTTAAATTTCTAGCTAATTTATTTTACTATAACAATTACCCTTACGAGTTTTTGAAATACAGGGTGATTATAAAAAAACTATCCCGATATATGAGTCCTTAACTATCACACCGTTCACAGAAACTGACTGAAATTCTGGTTTTAAGTATTTTGAGGCATGCGCTCAAGAATCGTATGAAAAACAACAGTTAAACTCTAACAGTTACGGTTACAGTGACAAAATTTTGAAATTTTCAAATGGCAACACCTAGTTTTTTTATTGGAATGTGATCTTCATAGTGAAAAACCATAAAAAGCGTTGGAACGGTACCTGTAGCACGAAAATTGCCGGCGCTAGACAGACTAAAAAGAAAAGTGAAAACAACGAATAAGGACAGAGAATCAACAGAAAACAAAACATTTTATTGTGTTTCACAAATTTTCCACGTCACACACGAAGACACGTTGCATGCGGCAGATGGTGGATAGCACTGAATAATAAAATGTTTTACTTTCTGTTGCTTCTCTGTCCTTTATTGGTTGTTTTCACTTTTCTTCTTAGTCTCTCTAACGCCGGTAATTTTCGTGTTACAGGTACCGTTTCAACGCTTTTTAATTAGCTCAAAAATTAGAGAAACGCAGTCTCAATGCAAAGCCTATCGTATGCATTTAATCGCAGTTGACAGAGAACTGAACTGGTGGAGGTCCCAGCTGGCCCTTATATAGGTTTTAGAGATCATTCTAGAATTTTCGAGAGCCCTCGGACGTCCAGAACTTACCAGAAAGCACTTCAATTCTCGATAGAGGACCCCAAGCGAGAAAGGACACCAATGTACAGGTACAAGGGGTGGGTTGCACAAAATGTAGCCAAATCCGTCGCCAACTTGGCGACATTTGGCGATATATCGCCAAATTTGGCGACAAAAATAAGTCGCCAAAACCATCGCCAACTTGGCGATAAACCCATTCCTTGGCGATATTCCAATAGACCTCCATTGTAAAGACGATGTTGTAAGGTTGCTGTTCTTGCAAAGCACCCGAGGCCTTTTGCATTGAGTTACATAATTTTCGACTGAAAATACATTAAATAATGTTACAATTTCACAATAAAAAAATAGAATATTTACAAATGTACAAAATTCATAACAATATATATATCACATAGAAATATTTTTCATTTTACTCACTCAATTTTGTACTATCGAGACGGTGTTCGTTAAACGGGCTGTAATTCGGGTAATAATGCAAATTTTTAAGTGCACACAATATTCAATATTCAAAAGTGTTTAAAAAATAAAAATCAGTTAAAAACAAAAAATCTATCTTTGGCATGCTTAAAGTATTGCGTAGTCTTTTAAGGCTGAAATATATTTACTAAAAAGCTATTTTGGCGAATGTTTGGTTAATGTAGTTGAATATAACAAAACAGAGTACAGAAAAAAAAGCGTAATGTAACATAACATATTTTTTCCCCCTCTCTTTGAATACTCATTAAATTAGGCTACTCAGCGAAGTTAATAATTAAATATACGTTAAGTATTCAGAAAACTGCTTGAAATTCTCAATAAATTCGTTATTGGTTTTAGTTTTGTTGCATTCTATATTCAACATTTCAAGCAATAAATTCCAAACAAAAAGAACCCTCGTAAAGCGAGAAATTTCATAGATTGTAATGGTTTTTCAAAAGTAACTGTACAGTAGGGAAAGGTTTTTACACTTATTGTACATAAGTGTTAAAAGAAAAATGCGTTTATATTTGATTTTTTTACAATCGTTCAAAGAAATCGACAGAATTAGTATGGCAATTATTCAACTCAAAAAGAGTGTTCACTAGAAAGGAAAAAACAGAAATAAAAGAAAGAATGGAAATAGAAAAAGAATGGTAGAAACAAAAGCCTCAGAACTGTTTTAATGTTGAGGCGTTTAAAGAAAAAAGATAATGCGGTTATCGCAGCAGTCGATCAAGTCAACCTCAAAATAAGAATCATTTGGAAACTATGAGGACATTTCCTGGTGTTGAAACTCATATAATGGGCAATGCTTTTGTGCGTGTTAAATGCGTAATCGTGCAGACTTCTTTATATATAAAAGAGCCAAATTAATCATAATTAATTTCCTGACTGTTCGAAAGAAAATCACAATTGCGAATAAACATAGTGCAATGAGCACAGCCTGTATTTTATTTAGAGAAGGCAAAACAATTACACTATAAAGCACACCATTAAAATGAACACCGTAATTTAAATATAAATCACATCTGGTAGTTGTTCATTGCTTGAATACATATAGAAGTAAAAATTGATTTTTTTAAAACACTCTTTTATACACATTCAATGGTTATCTGGAAAATCACGCCTAATTTCATGCGTGCAATTCATGATTTTTCCAGAAAATTTTCGCTAAAATGCGTAAATACAACATGGACATCAAACTCGAAAATCCACCCCTTTGATTTACGCTTCATACAAGCTCGTGGATTTATTTTAAATAAATATGATTTCTACTCTGTTTCTTTTTTAATATATGGCTAACAGGAAAGAAGAAAAAAACATTATTTAAACTATCTTTTTATTATTTTTAAATTGATTTCTCAAGATATAATCCTAATGATTATCATAATTAATATGAAACTATTACTTGATACAAGCGTATTTTTTAAACTATTGCATGCTAATTTTTTATTTATATTTTATTTTCTCCTTTCTAGTGTTTAAAATCGAATCGTTGTAATTTCATAGGCATTTGGTCTATTTTGGCAAACGTGTTTTGGTGCATAATCAAATCTATTTTTATTGTAACTCGTATGTAATTGTAATCCTCAAGAATATTTGGCGTTTTATCAGCTGACACGAGTAAAAGGCAAAATACCTCAGAATTAATAAATTAATTTATATTTATGTTCTAAAAACATTAAAATGTTGTATTGTCATCGAAAACACACCTGCGAACATACTTTTTTTAATTTTAGCAAATGAGAAATTTAGTGAAAAATCGATTACAAAATTCTATCTTTACATACAAAAAACAACTGGAGATAAATAGAAGAGTGTGAAAACGACTCGTTCATTGACATTCGTTAAATTTTTGCTTATATTGAATCTGTGTAAAGTAAAATTTAAAGCCTTGTCCATGAATTTTAGAGGATTAAGAGAATTTTTTGCCTCATACCAGCTACGACGTGTTTCATAATTTATTAAAGGCAGAGTTTTGACATTGTTTTTATTAAGGGATAAGTACGGTCACTTTTTGCTTACGACTGTTTCCAAACATTACTCTTCGTAGCACTTTTATAACATTTACAAGACATATTAAACACGAAGCTTAAATTTTAAAAATAGTTTCATCTAAAAAAGTCAATACATCGAATCCTAATATCTGTAATAATCACATATGTATTTAGATTGTGGGGAAAATTAGTCTAAAAAATGCATAAAATTAAAAACATTTGGGTACTTTTATGTTAACCGAGCGCAAATCTCGCCAATAGCAGTTTTTATTTTACACAAATCTAAATTCGAAACGACGATTTGATGTTGAAATAAAATGTTTTGGCTTATGGCATTATAATTTTTCATTATCATTTTTAACACTTTCCAACAAAGTTGAATAGTGTTTATGAATTTGGTTTGTCTCCCTGTCTGCCGTCTGTCTGTCTGTCTGTCTGTCCGTGTTCTAACTCAAGTAAATATACTCGTATTGCCATTCAACTGATATATATTATTGAGGTTTACTATGGCATGTTCGGTATTGAAAATGAAGTGTGTAGCACGTATATTTCATTTGCAGAGCCACTCAAAAGAATTCTTTTACATTACAGCCTATGGGAAAAAATCGTTTGCGGTGTATTTTAATTATGTTACTGTATTTCAAACATATTGGATTTCATATATATCAATGGGGGTATTGCAAAATCCTTACTATATATAGATTATGGAGTTCATAGAATTCATCGTTCATTTACAGGGACACACCAAAGAATTTGGTTACCGTACTTACAATGAACAATAATTTCTGCAAGTGTGTGTTTAGTTGTTACACGGATTTTTTAAATTTAACTATTAGTTTTGCATAATGCTTGGTGCGTATAAATTCTATAGATCATATACAGGGCTGCACAAAGATCTCGACTACATGGTTGTTCATTGAGGGAAATTCCCGTATGGGGATACTGTGTTATGCGTTTCCTAACTAAACTAAGGTTTAGCATACTATGTTAGTTTATATACAACTCTATTTATCATATACATTGGTTGCTGCACACAAAAATTTGAATAGTTTTCCGGTTATTACTGAAATTAGGTTCTCAAATATGTGTTAAGCGCTTTCTAACTTGTTTACTTTGATTTCACCTTATTAATCTGTGAAATTGTGTTACAATATTCTGAATGTGTTGGAAAGTGTTTTATATTCTATGCTTAACGCATTATTTTTCATTCTTGTTTGTATTATTTTTACTGTTATTATTATTATTATTATTATTATTATTATTATTATTATTATTACTATTTGTATTTTAAATGAAATGGGTGAAAGGTTTATATTTTAAATTAATGCAATGCGATCGACGGCGATGGAAAAATATTTGGCGATTTATCACCTACGCCCGGCTAATATAAAAGTACCGACATTTGTTCTATATTTTAAAAATTAGCTACATAATTTGTACTAGATTAAAAAATCTTTTAATCAATTAATTATATCATTCCAAATTCCATAATTATATCGAAACAACAGAAAAATATTATTTTTTCAAATACCTTACGCTTACGTGCATGTATAGATGTATGCATGTATGGTATGGGTACGTATGAGAAAGGAAGATTAGCATACTGTATTAAATCAATTTAACATTAACGTATCCAATATCGATAAAGCAGCAAAATGCAAATATTCAGAACATATTGCATGTGCTATAATATTTTCTTTTACCTATAATGAGACTTTTTTAAATATTTTGAATGTATTAATTGATCCGAATAACTAATAAATGTTTTTTTATGTTCTAAAAGTCGAGATTTTAAAATGTGGAATTATGATAAGCAAAGAAAAACAAAAGGAGAATAAAAGCATTGTTCATGTAGTGCACTTTCAAACATTTGTTTGATAAATAATAAAGGTAATCGATAGAAAATTTCTTTTCATAAAAGAAATAATTAAGTCACCTGTTCAATAACATGTACTTCAATAAGTTGTACTTTGCGTTAGATATATTTTATCATTTATTAAAATTTAATGAGATTTAAAATGTCAAAATGATTTTTTAAAGAATTTTCCATTTTATGTTATTATTTAAATTTAATGAATAGTTCACTGCTATTCTCAAAGAGAATTTGAAGCAATTTATTGCTATCTGATGCGAAGTTTTAGTCACGTTTATGTCAGAAAAAGGTAATTTGTGAAGAGAACATGACATAGTTCCTAGTAAATATCATGATAATATTCACTTCAAAGTTACACTGCACAAAATAATTGTTATGCGCGGTAGTGTATTACTGCTTATTTTACTATTTATTACTGTTAATTTTACGCTATAATACTGGCAGCTGGAATGTCAGTATTATACTGTAAAATCAACAATTTTTTTTTTTTTTTGCAGTGTACATCATGATCTTTTTTTTTTTTTTTTTTTTTTTTTTTTTTTTTTGAATAACAGCCAATAAACTGAAAAACTGAAAGAAAAATAGGTAATATATTGATAACTATATGTCTGTATTTTTTTTTTAAACAAATATTAAATATCAGTTCAGCATTAATAAATTGTTTTGTAAATATTTGGTTGTTATTTTTACAGTGTTTAATTTAACTTGGGTTTTGTATATAAAGATGAGATTTTGTAATCGATTTTTTCACTCACTTCCTCATATGCGAGAATTATAAAAATTATGTACACAGGTGTATTTCCGATGGCAATACATTATTTAAATATTTTTAGAACTTAGTTATAAATTAATAAATTAATTTTAAGGCATTTTACCGTTAGCCGGACGCAGGTGATAAATCGCCAAATATTATTGATGGTCACAAACGTACAAGAGTTAACAACAACAATGAAATTAAATATGCGCCAAATCACGCTTGCTAAAATATGCCAATTGGCTGTGAACTACAACCATGAAATATTTTAAACATTCAAAAGAAAAAAAATATATATATATATATATTAAATAGTGTATTAATAGCAAATATTTCGCTAGCATAATTTCATTTGAATTTATCATGCACTGTATCATATATAGAATGATAAACATCATACACTGGTGTGCAGTTTGTGTACTCACGTGTTCAGAAATTAGCATTTTGTGTTTGTTGCTTAAGTTTTGCACACCAGTGTATATAGAATGAATGCCAATAATTGCTATATTTTTCGCCATGCGCCATTCGTATGCACAATATGATACTTGCTCTACTTTTGTAGAAATCAAATGTATTAAATGACATAAAATGTGGTACTTGTGATATTATTATATTAAACGTTTTTTTTTTTTTGTACTAAAACATAAGAAGAATGTCTCAAGCATTGATGGTAAGATTTATTTATTTATTTTTATCAACTAGGGCAGTGCATAAGAAACCTGCACAAAATTTAGCTGAGCTAGTTAATTTGCAAACATCCGTTTCAGTCATCAAGCATGCGTGGAAAAGGTATTCCCCACATGGTTGAAGTTGGTTGCCTAACGGTAAACGGTTAGCCTAACGGTTCATAGTTAAAACGATATATTTAAAATGTCATATTTAAAACGATTTTTTTATAGCGTCTGAAAAAAAACCTTTTCTTTTAGACCTTATAAAAGTCCGGGAGGCAGCGGCAATATTTACTTAACCATTGTATACAAGCCTATTTGCAAACGCGCAATTGGTATTACTTAATCACGAAAACATCCGTCAGCTGTCGCGACAGCGGTGGATGTGGCCTTGGAAACTGAAAAATCCCAGAGTCAAAGGAAATTGAATAACAATCAGATTACAGAAGATAGTCGCTGGCCATGATAATATCATTCAATCTTCCGTAATCGGGCAATATTTTTAAAACAAAATAAGTTCGCGTGTTTATAGAAACTGCGGGGCCTGGATAGGAGTGGGTGAGTGCTGTTCGTAGCTGAGTCCTCTAGTATTTTAAAATATAAATCCCTTTTTTATGCATTCAGATAGTATCAAATAGATAGTATAAATATAGACAAGATCATGAAGTGAAAAGTTATTTAAAAATGATTGCTATATAATATTTAAACTATCTTTAGAAACACTATTTAAAATAATTCGAAAATTTTAAATTTGTAACAAATTTATGCACTGATCCTGAAATATTTGCCCCAGTTGCATTCTAGATATATTTGTGTCCCTTCTATAGTAACGCGAATCGCTCGAACTCACCCTAAGGCAATTTCTGATTCTCCCTCACTTGATTCATTTCTAAAATTCGAATATTCCTGACCTGGAAATCTTATAATTACTGTTAGTACGTGCTATATCATTGCATAATCATAACGGACCACCAGCGGATAACTTGAGCTTCAGGTAGCTCTAGGGTGTAAGCAAAGTTGAATTCTTTTTAAGTAGTGTTGAGATAGTTTGAACATTCGTTTTGCAGCACCTTCAGCCTCTGAAGCCTCAGGCTGTAGCCTAGTCAGCCTATTGAGACATTCGAACTAGCTATCTCGCTTCTAATACGTAAACTGAAGCCTGTCTTAGAGGTATTGGATTGCTTTTTTTAAAGGTATTTTAAAGGTCAAATAGCAGTATTAATTGTTCTTTGTCAGGAACGATATGATTCTGACAATAGTCATTTTGTAGCTAAATATATCAGGAAAAGGTTACTTTTTCAAAACCTTAGATACATTTTTAAATATTTAATTACAGGCTTTTTTGTTACAAAATGTCAGCATTTTTCGAGAGCTTTTTTTTTTTTTTACTTAATTACATTTTTTTTCATTTTTTATACTTTTTTCTTATATTTATTTAATGTTTATTCTAGTATATTTTAAAATAAGCCAATCAAAAATACGCATCCATAATTAGTACATCCATAGATAAACATGTCGATAGACAAATACACTGATAACTTAATAGACAGGTAAATGTATGCAGTTATAATTATTTTAGTTAAATTTAGAGAATAGGAATCTCTAATTATGAGAAAATATGCTATTCGAAATATTTTCAGATCAAAATTATTTTTAAAGACAAAACCATAATGTATTTATAAATATTTATTTCATAATTAATTCTATCAAATATCTATAAACATCGATTTACAAGTAGAAAACCAGATAGATTTATATGTATTAATAATTTTAGTATAATTTAACCAATAAAGAATAAATAATAATTGTCTCTTATAAACTTTCGCTATCTTATATCTATGTTCCGTTAAATAATGGACTATGAGGGAAAATCGAGGATTGGAGATTTTATTGATGTTACAATATTTGAAACTTAATGGGATTGATACGTATCACTGAGGTGGATTACAACATACTTTCTCGGGAGTATAGAATAAGTAGCATTTATAGTTCGTTTACAGCGTTTTCCTCTTGATATGCATTTTTAAGCTTATCTAACTTTTAGTGTATTACATGGTGTGAATAAATTCTATAAGTCATATATCGGGCTACACCACAAAAGGTATACACATTACTGCAGATGAACAGCAATTTCTGGTATTTTAATGCGTTACGTGTTTTTTAAATTGTTTATGTAGAAATTTCATTTCATTGTATGAAAAAAAAAAATTAAATTTATTAATAATATCCTGTTACTGTTGGAGAGTGTTTCATAATCAATGCCTGATGCATGATTTTCCGTTCTTGTTTTTAGATAAAGTTAAGAATGATAACTTTGTTCGAAATGGAGTGAGACATCCTTTATTTTCCAGTGATACAAATACATTGCAATCCTATTTTCCAACACAAAAATTGTATGTTTTGCTATGTACAACCACCTCTTAAAGTTTGTCTCATCTTTTTTTTAATCAGCCTGTATATGAAGAATTGTTATCTAACTTAAAATTTAACTTTTTTAAATTTAATACATAATAGAATCTCACCTACTGAGTCACTATCGTTAAGCATGCGGCCTAATTTATTTTGCAAAAACGACTTCATTCGTAGCTTTTTTCATGCATGTGCAAGTTTTTCATTAATACAAAATCATATCACATAAATTATGCAAAATATTATTGTACAAATTACACTTCCAAGTTTAAAACGAATAATAAAACTAATTAGTTAAATACTTTTTTAATCACTAAAATATACCTAAAATGAGACTTAAAGAGCCAATACTAGTCACGTGAAAACACTCGCAAGCTAATGTTAAACAATGTCTTTTCAAATTTCTCGTTTGCATTTCAATAGTTTCAAATGATTTTTTTTCTACTGCAATCTGTAACCGGGTATTCTATTTTACTTTTTTCAATTTTGGTTGCCGATTTTTTGTATGAGAACACTTTTTATTTCGGAATCCATTTCGAAAGTGAAAGTATCGTCATAAAAAAACTACAATCAAAATCAAAAAAGTAAAATGCAAACTAGTAATTGGAAAAGAACGCTGCCATTGGTTTAACATTAGCTTCCGAGTGCCTTAGCGTCACTAGTGTAAGGCTCTTTCTTAAGCGTTAACCATTAGAAAATACTAAAACTCATTAACGCATATCGACACACAAACAAAAAACCATTAAAAAATATGTAAACTCATAAACACATATCGACACACAAACAAAAAACCGTTAGAAAATACTAAAATTCATAAACACATATCGACACACAAACAACATACATAAACTGTTTCGATGTGCATATTTTTGTTCATTTACAGACCATTAGCCATTATATTATAATAATGAAGCAATCTGCTTATAAATTTATATTGGTTAACTGTAAAAGCTTCTCTAAAGTTTTAATGTTTCGGTTAATGGAAGGAAAAAAAAAAGAAAAACACATAAGCATATTTTTTTAGACACTGCGTTTGTGAAGAGATAAATGACCTTTTTGAAAACATTTTGTGAAAGAGTTAATGCTAATTATGACTTTAAAATGGACAATCAATTAGAACTTAAATTTAACACAGATATTGATAGTCGCGTGACATTCAATTTCACTAATTATCAGTTTTTTTTTCTGACGTATTTTGTTGAAACTATCAAAGAAGGATAATTTCTAAACGCAAATTTTATGGCAGATATCTAAAATGATATTCGCCGTACATGCCATGCATAGCGCAAATGAAGCAGTATTTTTTTTTTTTTTTTTTTGAAAATTTTTATTGTTGGTATATTTGATACTTACTATATTTATTCAAAAATATACGACGCATTTTTTTTTCATCTAACTTATTTTTTTTAAACCATACTTTATAAGTTTTCACCTGCCTATTGAAACTGTAGAAAATGCTGAAAGTCACACTTCACAAGCCCCCCCACAAACAGAATGAATCAATTATTTCGATTTCCTTCACTTTCATTTATCTACAGATCATTAGCCACCATATTATAATAATAAAGCAATCTGACATATAAATTTATCTTGGTTTCACTGTAAAAGCTTCGCTTAATGACACTTTTGATGTTTCAATTATTGACATTTAATAAAATTGGAAGCATAATTTTTCAGACACTGCGTTTGTCGAAGAGGTAAATGACATTGTTGAAATAATGTTGTGAAAGAGTTTATGCTAATGACTTTAAAATAAGCAATCAATTAGAAGTTCAATTTAATAAAGCGATTGTCAGTTATGCAACATTCAATTTGACTAATTTACACAGAGTTTCAAAATCATAAGAACGATCAGTTTATTTACTAAATAATAAATATAATTTATTATTTAATAATAAATATTATTTATTATTTAATAATAAATATTATTTATTATTTAGACCAGAATACAAAAAAAAAGTCTTAAAAAGATCAATACGCGCTTTATTCTTTTTTAGCTGTTGGCGATACGGAGGCAAATTAAACTGCAAAAGTGTTCAAAATAAAGAAAAAATCAAAATTATGTTGGACGAGGGTCAATTAACAAGTATGCCCATATCTCCAAATTCTACAAATGATTGTCCCCCATCACTTTTTATGAATAAACTTAACCTTATTTAATCGCAGATTTAACATTATTTTAAGAAAGTGGTGATAAATTTTGAAAGAATACTATTTGGAATATTTTTAAAATGTGGTGAAATATTTTCATCTATGCACACAGGGTCACAGGGCCTGCCGCAGTAGATTTAGTGTTTAAAAAATATAAAAAAATAGCTCTTGACATTTCACATACATAACTAAAGTATCTAATTTTTTTTTTCTTTTGAGAAACTCAATTTGTCACTTATAAATGTATTGCGAATTACCACTATATTATATGGATCCAAATCGTAACATAAATTTCAAAATCCAAAAAAACAAAATCACATTCTATATGTAATAATGATGACTATTATGAAAATGGATTTTTACTTTTAGTATAATAAGATAAATCTGAGAGATTTATATAAAAAAAAGTCTATCAGAGTGTTTCAACTCAAAGCAAATAATTTGTTAAGGTTGTTTGTTCAATTTGTTTTTTCTTGAATTGTTTTTCCAAAAAATCTGAAAACAAATCGAAACAATAACCATATGTCATTTTAAAAACACGAAGATTGTTTAAAAAATTCATCTCTAATAACCTGAAAAGTAAAAATCAATATCAACCATTAATAAACGGGATGTTGTTTTTAGATATATACTAATCATGGCCTTTTTTCGAATTAATAAGATGCTTTCTATGATTTATGCAGAAATTATGGATTTTAACATCGCATTCTCATTCTTTTGCTATCTTTATCATAATTAACGGTCCATGTAATAATTCAAAATGCTAATTTTAACACCCGTTAACCACAAAAGGCTACAAACTCTTTAATTAAGAAAATAATTTTGCGTTGACAGGTTGTAAATAGATAAACGCGGTGTTTTCCAGAGTAGTTATGAAAAAAATCCTCATTGTAATATTCACGCTTAGGATTGTTGTTTTGTGATTTATAAGCATGCAATATGAGTACATTTTTTTCATTTAATATGCTAAGAGAACTTCTCATTAACTCCTATTTGTGTTCATTTCATTTCATATGTGGCAGAATTGTGTTCATATTTATGGTCGATTTATGGTAAAAATGAGAAAGGCTCCTTCTAACTCTAGTCTCAGGAAATAAAAAAAAAAGTAAAAGTAAAAGAAATGTGTAGGTGAAGCTCTTATTTAGATTTCTTAATACGATTAAAATCCAGATTTTCTTTCAGATTTCGATTAATGCCTGCACTCTTTGAACGCACGTGCGGAAAAAATTGGAGAAGTTGTAGTTAAAATATGCAAAAAGCAACTTTTTAAAATTTTCCAATTCTAATTAGAAATATATAGCAGGAGCTTAGATGATGGTTAAAATAGGCTAATCGAAAGCAATATGTTTCTACTGTTACATAATACTTAAGAAATCTGTCTTGTGATTTAAACCTAGGATTTCATTGATTGCCATCACAAATGGAGAATGGCAGAATACTTCAATTCAGAGATGATTATTTATGAACCTGGCAATTCGTTGCGCTTTTGAGTGTAAATTTCAGGTGTTCTACAATGGAAATCCCAATAAACAGAATAAATAGCCCAACAACGGCAAGCCCTCTCGACATACCGCACCTCGAGAATCAAAACTGTCAGTGTGCATATCAGACATCAATAAAAATTAGAATTGATTTATATCTGCTACTGAACTATTGCTTCTTCTTAGTGAAAAGAATGTATCTTTGTTCTAATCTCTACTGTTACAACATATATACCATGGCAGCCTTCGAAAGTTCGAATGCATGCAAGGCAATAAAAATTTTGCCGTTGGACAGCAGTTTTCTAGTTCAGTATCGTGCAATTGTTTCCTTGCTGTTTGCATAGACACTTTTGTCACTCGCAGCTTAAAAAAGTTAACTAAATACCAAGCATAAAACCCAATAACTTGTAAGCTAGAATTTAAATTTGTGTACTTCTGGATGCCATCTGCGTTCAGCGTCGTTCTTGAAAACGCTGCGATTTGCAACATTTAACAGAATTAACATTCCAGCCTAAACACGTAGGTATTTGTTGGTAGGAATACCTAACATTTTTATTTTCACCTTTTGTATCCTTTCATTCATCCATTCACTGTATGTTAATAAGAAATCGTTATCTCAAATTCCCAAGCGTAAAATAGAATTCTGAAGTGCTTTTTCGCAGACAAATTTGCTTTTAATTAGTCTTTTTTGCCAATTTAAACATACTTCATTCATCGGAGCTATGTGTATGAGTGTTTGAGGATTTGCCCACCATAACTTTTTCAGCGTTTGTTAATTTTGCGATTTTTATTTCTCACCTTGTAATTTTAATGCTGAAAAAGATATTAATCTTATGTGACTGTATTTGGAGCTATCTGACAGGAATATATTGACCCTGTATACGCATTGCAGCTCAAACATTCCTTTCAAGCTAAATAAGCTTATTTTTATTGACTTTTAATTCACTTCCACGACTATGTTTATTCTTCTTCTCTAAAATATTGTAGATAATGTATCATGATGAAAATTTGTTTGATCGTTGAATAAAAAAATAAAAACATGGTTTTCAGCAGGAAATCGTGGTTATGTTATACAGAATGAAAACGGAAACAAATTAATTGAGTTTTCAGAATGTGAGCAGATGTATATTTTCAAAGAAAGTGTATATGGAAAAGTGCAAATGAAGCAAAAAGCGAAATCGACTACATCATTAGTAACAAAAAGCATATAATTCAGGATTGGAGCGTTCTCAATAACTTCAATACAGAAAGCGATCACAGGATAGTTAGATGCAAAATGCTCTTAAATACTTAAGTGTAAAGAATGAAGCTTTTCCAATACTCCAATAAATCATTTGATATACATAACTGTCCAGAAATATAAAAAATTTCATTTTAAATTTAAAAACCGTTTCAAAGTGTTGAAGTCACTTTTGAAAGACGAGCAAGATTTTGCAGTAATGAACAACAAACTTACACATATTCTACAAGAAATTGCAAAGGAGATAATCGGTGAAGCACAAGTATACCACACAAACAAAATAAAAGTAGAAACAAGGAAGTTGATGAAGAAATACGGATATTTTAAACGAAGAAAAACGATCCCAAATCAAAAGTTGAATATGCATAATTATTTAACCGGTAAGGACGTAGGTTACAGAAGATATCAAACAATTTAACTGGGGTCTTGCGAAGAAAGCTCTAAAAGGTAATAAAGTTTTAAAATCAGATAAGCGCAAACTTTATATTGAAAAAAAGGTATTTTTGCACTGAAGAAAATAGATATAACAAATCCCCAAAAACAATAATGAAATCATAAGTATTGTTAAAAAATTCTATTACAATCTATACGTGTGAAGATCATAGAGAAAGCAATCTCCCTAATCAGAAGAAAAACACTGCAGAATATGACGATAATGATGACAGATGAAATTTTACAAGGCATTAAATTTATGGAAAAAGAGTAAATGCTCTGATGAAAATGGAATCACAATCGACCTTATCAAAGAATCCGGAAAAGAACTTTAAAAAATGTTAGCTATGCTGTTTTCCCTATCTCTATAGAAATCACATGTTCCAGAAGACTGGAAGGTGCCATGATGGTGTTATTCTGCAAGAAATGTGAGAAGGAAAACATTGAAAACTATCGTACGATCAGCTTACTATCAGTGATTTATAAAATTTTCACCAAAGTAATAACGACACGACCTGGAATCAGCTCAACTTAGAGAACAAGCATAATTCCAAAATGGATTTAGCGCACTGTATCATATTCAAACAGTGAGGGAACTCAGAAAGAAACATAAGGAATATAATTACCTCTTTCCCTTGCCCTTATTTATAATGAAAAATATTTCATTTTGTCTATACATTCGCAGTAGTAAAGTCTTTTGAAAACATTGGTATAGACAAACCTAACATCTATATTATAAAGAAGATTTACAAGAAAGCAACAGCATCCATGCATTTGGACAGAGAAAAAGCTTGGAAAAGGAGTTAGACAAGGAAACACCATTTCGTTTAAACTTTTTACTGTTGACTTAATAAATGTTTTGAAAAAACTGGATTGGGAAATCAAATGGATTATAATAAATGAGGACAATCTAATTCATCTCCGATTTGCTGACTGCATTTTAATTTTCAGTAGCAGCCTGAATAATAGGAAGAGATGTTAGAAGATTTGGCAGAAGCCAACATTAAGGTGAGATTAAAAATAAATTTGGAAAAGGCTAAAATATCAAATCATTTGCATAAAAATCGTCTACAGGAACGCTGAGATTAAGGAAGTACATATCTATCTGTACTTTGGCATGGAAATAACATCGGACAACAGCATCATGAATGAAATCAACAGAAGTATATGAAATGGATGGAGTGCTTTTACGGAAAACAGTATTGTTCTGAAGCCACTACATGTCTATTTGCTTGAAAAGAAAAGTGTTTAACCAATGTGTTTTGCCTGCTCTTACTTATGGAGAGGAACCATGTATGCTAACAAAATGGAGCATACAAAGGTGAAGTATGGAAAGATATATTCTAGGCATAACTAGAAGAAATAGAAAATGGAGAACATGGATAAGAAGTCAGACAAAAGTTTTTGACATCATCGAGAGAATTAAATGGTCAAAATTAAAGTGAGCTACGCACAGTACAAGAATACAAAACAATAGATGGAGTACAAAGACCCTACACTGCTATAAAACTATTACCGCCGAAGGTGGGACAACTGCCGTACTCAAGTTCTGAAGAACTTTTAACGAGCACGACCAGGATGAGTCCTGTGTGCTCTACGAGCGACCCTACACAGATGTTCTATAGATGTAAAATAACCGAGAAGACTTAGGGTAAGATGGATTTCTAAAATCGGAAGTGTAGCTAGAGTTAATTGAATGGCCGAAGCATCGGACAGGAAGCAACCGAAAAATCTGGGGGAGATCTACATCCAGCAGTGAATTGAAAGCGGTTCATGATGATGATGATTATGACTACAGTGATACATTAAGACATGTACAACATCGCCATATAGACATATATTGATGCATGATTCGTCAATATACATGACTGCTGACGATTGCTTTATATGCCTTCACACAATAGAAAACTATAAAACATATAATCTTAATTTGTTCTAATGAAACGAGTCTATAATTTTTAAGACCCATTATAATACAGACATCACTATTGAATAAGACCTATTTCAAATCGGTACAAATTAATATTATTCTCAAAAATTTTGCACAGGAAAAAATGATTAAAAGATCAACAATTTGCGTTAACATAATTCCAATGAGATATTTTAATTTTTTGACGAATTAGTTACTTATTTTTTCAAGGCATTTGTTTAAAAATAGTGTACGAGTACATTTCAAACGTTCAGTACATTTAAGCATTTCATGACAATTAAACTCGAATGGTGCACTAGTGGTGAACTCGTTGTTCACCACATCTGCAAAAATACAAAATGACTAAACTAACTAGTTAATGAATTTTAAACGACATTTCATAAAATAAAGTAAGATTTAAACATAATTCATTTCAAATTATTAATGTTAAATCAATTCCAATTTAATTTAAAAAGAAAAATACATACATTTATTACTTATTTAAATAATATCATTCCATTCTACGTTATTAATAAAAACTCCAATCCTGAAAATATTTTTAAAACAAAGTTTTCTAAACTCTCTAAGCTTATACGGATAATATCAGTAATTAATACTGTCTTACGCTTGTTACATCTCCCGATATCCCTTTTAAACATATTTTTCCTCAAAAAACGTTGCATCTGAAATGAGTTAAGAAATACTAATGAGATAATGGAATATTAAAAAGTATCCTTTTCATTTCCAATTACAATGCATTCCCTTATGTTTATTCACATGTCTGTGATTTTTCAAAAATCTACAAAAATAATGAATTTGTTTCTATCGATATCCAATAATTCAGAAAGGTATTATTGTTGTAACAGATCATTAATTATAATAAACATGAAAATATATTTCCTTAATTAGTTAAGAAGCATATTTAAAATTCCAGAAATAGATAATCAAAAAGTAAGCTCATAATACAAAAACATTAATTTTATGCAAATATTATTCCATAGCTGCAACATACCGATAATTTCCATAAAACTGTGTGTCACGTTGACACTTTTATTCTCACATGGTTAACGTTTCTGTGAAATATTCATGTTTTGATGCATATAGTAGCATTCACTTGTATTTGACTTTGTGACTTTTATATCGAACAATAACTCAATACAGTTTATTACCTTTGTTTAAAGTATAAATTTTTGCATTACCTAATAGAAAACATGCAACTTTCTATAAGAGAAAAATCATATTTATACAATGTTGATATGCTGATTTATATAAAATATACTAAGTTAGTTCTAACCTAAAATGAATCCAGAAACAAACTCCTTATAAACAACGAACTCAAAATTTAAAACACTATAAAGAGTTAAAGAACAATCGGCCAGATCTTCAAATATGTATAATTAATTTTATCTTCTGAAATGTAATATAATAAATAAAATTAAAACAGTAATTTTCAACTTTAAAATTAAATATCGTGAAAAGATATATATATATAGTTACTTTCGTGAAAAGACAATGTGTTATCAAACTTTGTGTTGAGAGTGGATTGCGACTAAAATTAAACAAGAAAAAAAATCATCCGCCAAGCATGGATTATGAAACACTTTCCAACACATTCAGAACACTGTGACAAAACTTGCCATTTAATAAGTTGAAATATTAATAAACAATTTGGAAAACGCATAATATATTTAAAATCCAATTTCAGCCATCAGATGGTAATTCAGCCAATTACCATCTATGGTCGGAAAAATATCCGAATTCTATTGTGCAGCCACTGTATATGATCTATAAATTTGTATGTATACAAATACAAATTTTAGAACATCTTTATTTGTTTTGATAAAGGCTTCGATGGAGAAGAAACATGTAATCAGTCTAAAAAAACATTTTTTTACGGTTTTTAAAGTTTTTATTTTACATCTTTTAACAATTAAAAGTAGTATATTATTACAGAATGTTGTAAGTTATATATTTATGTACTACATAGTAAACAAAAATTTTGTTCACGAAATCACGAAATCACCCTCTCGTGAAGATCCAGCCGTTAAGCATAGGAACTTTTCTCCACGAGGGGAAATGTTTATTGAAAATTCCTATTTTAGATTACAGATGTTGAAAATTACATTACAGATTAAAGTAAAATTAGTACAAAGTTAGTTTTTACAATACTGATTGAGATCACAACATTTCTTAATATTAAATATATATATATATATATATATATAAGAAAAAGTATAAAAGAAAGTAACTAGAAAATTTATGAAAAGACTACTTAATCATAGCACAACCAATAATTTTGCATGGTTCAAGGTGTAAGCTGAAATAGGAACAGTATGAGTACAAAAATGTGAACAGTATGTGAACTATAATATACAAATTACAAAAACAAAATATATTCTATTAAAAAGTGCTTTATAAATGTAGGAAAAGAGATCATAGGTCCTTTTTAATAAAGGAGAAATGTTTATTCAGAATGTTGTAATTTTCTTTTAGTTTATCATAGTTTAAAGGATCAAAGCGAGTTATATTTAAATTTTGTCTCACTGTGACATTTTTATTGAAATTGGAAGTATATCTCATTAGAGGACAATTACCATATATGTAATGTAGAACAGTTCCCGAGTTTTTTTTTTCGTATACATGTTGGGGAGGAGCGTTTTCCTATTTTATTTAAAAATGATGGAAAGCTACCGTGTCCACTAATGTAGTAAGCTATTGCTGGTGCCTAAGGGGTATGGCCTTTTAATGAATATGACCAATCCTGCTGCCAATCTGTGACTATTTTTAGTCTAAAAAATAATTTGACTTTTGAAAATGGGAATAAGAGAGTTTCCTTCTCGTTGTAACGATCATTTGTGATAGCACCTTTTGCCAGTAAATCTGCTCGTTTATTACCCTTTGTTCCAGCGTGCGATTTGGTCCATGCAACTGTTACTTGTTTTTTGGGAATTGACAATAAAATGCTATATATTTTAGTTGTTAAATAATTTCGTGGAAACACTATTTTGAAGGCTTCTAGTGATGAGCGGCTATCCGTTAAGATGAGGAGATTTTCATATTGTGAAGATACGAACCAGTTTATTAAGTGTAAAATGGCATTCAATTATGCTTGATAAATTGAGTTCTGGTTAAGTAGTCTGATTACATAATCGTAAATATATGTATTCTGGTAGTTTACTGTAAACGCTGATGGAGTACCTTGCTCCATGAGGCAGCCATCTGTGTAGATTTTTAAGTCATAGTTATTTAACGTTGTTGTGGAAATTTCCTCAAGTATGTCTAAATTCTTTAATTGATCGTAATTTTGGAAATTGTAAGTTTTCTCTTTCAGCATTAGATTGGTTAATTTGTATATTTGACCTTTATCATTCAAGATTCTTCGTCCTACTTTTGCTTGGTAGCAATTATAGTCATTATTCAACGTAATATCTATTGGAGGAATGCCAGTTAGAACGCATAATGCGTCAGTGGATATACTCCTGTATACTTTTATTAAATTTAACAGAGCAGTTCTCTGTATTTATTTCAATCTCCGTGTTCCGTGGCAATTTAAATCAGGAAACCAAACCTCATATCCATAAGTAATCTGTTTAAAAACTACCGTTTCATACCATATTTTCAAAATATCCGGGTTGATTCCGTGATTAAAAAAATTAAATCTTTTGAAACCAAGTATGAAGTTTGAAATTTTAGATTTCACATAAGTTAGATGGTCTAGCCGTAGAAAATGCATAAAACACCTGAATATTTCCCGTAAGCAATTTGCGTCAATACGCGGAACTGTACTCGAATTCCTTTGTGCAGCCCTGCATATGATCTATAGAACTTAATACGCTATCTATCTACGCGATCTATAGAACTTAATAAGCAGTAATACGCTGCCGTGCATGCGCGGCAACGTATTACTGCTTATTTTACTGTTTATTACTGTTAATTTTACGGTACAACGCTGGCCGCTGGGGTACCAGTCTTATACTGTAAAATCAACAATTTTTTTTGCAGTGTAAAAGGTTTTGGATAACTTAACTTTCACATTAGTATTTGATATTACTATTCTCGTGTGTGTGCTTTGTAACAATGTTCATCTTCTTCATAGGATAGATTATATAAAAGGCTTTATAGTCGTACATATTAGTTACAGCACGAAAAAAACTTTAAACTTTAAAGTAAGACGCGAAACAATAAGGTTTGGGAACAATGCTGTTAATTTTTCTGAACTTACAGGAAGAATACCAATAATCAATACTGCCTTACGCCTGTTACATCTTCCGATATCCTTTATCACATATATTCTCCTTCCTAAAACTATCGCCGACAAAATAAGTCAAGAAATATTAATGAGACATTAGAATGTTGAAAAAGCGTTCTTTACATTTCCAATTACAATTCATTCACGTGGTTTATTCATATGTCTTTGATTTTTCAAAAATCTTTTCGATTTGAAACAAATTATCAGGAGCTGTACAAGATTAATGAATCTGTTTCTATCTATATCCAATAATTCAGAAAGCTAATATTGTTAGTTACAGATCATTGATTAAAATGAACTCGGAACTCTATCTGCTTAAGAAGCATATCTATAAATTTCAGAAGTCGATTATCAGAAAGTAAGATTCTAATACAGTGAAATTAATTTGCTATGTGTTTAATGCGAAAGTAGTTTTTACATAGGAATTTCGTTTACTATTCTTTGATGTAAAACATTATTGGATTTATAGTAAAACTCTATACACTTTATTAGATATTTTTTATTCTTTTTTTTAAAGACAAAACGAATGTCATACTGGCACTTTTATTCTCATATAGTTAACTTTCGTGAAAATTATTCATGTTATGATGCATAGAGTAGCATGCACATGCTCCTTATACAAATCCACAATTTTTCATCGATTTGCACGAAACTTTAATTACATATGTTTGAGAACCTGGTTAAACTACTGGCTACTTTACAAATTTCTCAGATCATTCTTTATCCACTTTTTCAATAACCTGCCATAATTTATCGTTATACAAATTTACCTTTTAAAAACTTTTAATTTCTTTGCTGTTGCCACAAAGATAAATTGCATATGGATAGTATTTTTATAAGCCAAAAAACATTCAGACTCACTAGCTATATTTTAGCTTCTTAAATTTATGTCGTTCTGAGCACATAAATTTCATGCAGTTTATCCGCATTATTTGTACATAAAATTGAAAAAGTTTACTATTAGTGCGTTAAAATGACGTAACACCTTCATTTAAATGTACTTGAAACTAAAACATCTGCTATTAATACAGGTATTACAATTACAGGAAAAATAAGTAATTCTCAGAAAAATGACGTCATTTTCGAAGAACGAAACTTAATGCATATTCAAACTAAGATCTGCACTAACTAGAAAAAGTAAAATGCAAATGGCGTCATTTTCATGCAATCATTGTAGATTCAATTTTTATGAATGAAAATGTAAGTTTCCATTTTAAAATGATGTTTTATCATCAGTAAAGGCATTTTACTCTACTGAAATTAACGTCCGTTATCTATAAATTAAAGGCTTTATTTTCAACGCACACGAAATATAGTTGTAGTAAATGCTACATCATTTGCATGATGCAATTGTTGCATTTTTATGTTATACGCGCCAAAGAAAACATGCATTCTCATAAAAAACTCAGGGATTTTACTATGACTGCATTGAATTAACGTCCTTTTTTTCCGATTGTTGTTTTAAAGATTTATGGCCGCGAATGCACAGAGCTCCGAGATCGTCGTATTTTGAGGATATTACATTTTTGTTTTTTATACTTAGAAGACCTACACCCCCCCTTTTTTTTTTGGTTAACACGGGCAACGACGGACGGTTCTACTACTATTTTCTATTTACTCAATGCTAATATACGGAAATGCTACAAAATATCACACTAAAAAAAACGGTTATCGATATATTTCTAACTAATACTAGTAAAAGTTCCAATCTAAAATGAATCCAGAAACAAGATATTTTAAAGTGATCTAAACTTAGAGGAACAACATCAGTAACCAATAGTGTCGTACGCCTGTTACTATTTGGGCCATGCCTAATCGTAGCCATTATTATATCCTAGGCTAGGGAGTGCCTGTCGCATTAAATGTCAAGTGCATAAACCGAATATGAACTGTTAAGAGGATGATTATGTTGATGATTCTGGAAAACAGCATTAATAATTTAATGATTATTTGCAATGTAACATATTTACTATTATTCGAAATAAAATAGATTTGCCACTAATCCATTAACGCCACAATTATTTTCTCTTGAAAAATGGAAATATTGTATTTCACACAGCTTTTTTAGAAAAGAAATTTTTATCTTATTTTATGGAGGAGTTTTTGGTCGTCAAAGAAAGCTAAAATTTCTTTCAGAATTAACAAACAACGAAATCATATTTAGCTATTTTGTGCTTTATTGCAAAGCTAGGCTTTAATGGGTTAAGTTGATATTTATTGTTTTCTTTTTATTATATGAATATACCTGTTCCAGTCTAAACATATATATAGCGTATATACGAGGATTTTGAAAGGTAATATCGTGGATTGCTTTGTGGTAAGGATAATGGAAAACAACTAGTTTGAAAAGCAGGGCCTCAAAAAAAATTATTGCACATTCTCTATTGACAGCTCTTAGTAACAGTAAATATTCATACAACACTTCATTAGGGTTTTTCTCAGTTTTTGAAACAGTCAAAATACACATCACAATGATGCTTATATCTTCACATATCTGACGTTTACGAGAAATATCGTTTTAAGGTTCATAGAGTAGAAACTTAACTTTGATCTCGTTATTTTTTTGTTTCAAAATGGTTCACTATTGTGTCGTACCCTTGTGTAAAGCATACATTAGTTACATCACGTTTTAACGAACAAGCAATTTCCCATACAAAATTTATTACCATTTAAATAATGCTGAAACACGGAAATATTAAAACATACAATAGAAAAAAATGAAAAAGCAATATAAATTAATGTTCTTCAAACTATTAATAAAAATTCCAATCTCAAATGAATCCGGAAAACTATTACCTTTACACTATTCCGAGCTTACTGAAAGAACATCAATAATCAATACTGCCTTACGCCTGTCACCTCTTTAAATATGCAGCATCAAACATTGATTATAATACTATCGATTATACTATTGATTATTATATATAACCTCATTCTTAAAACAACTGCCGACAAAATAAGTCATGTAAAGTTATCAGACAATAAAATGTTAAAAATATGCCTCCTTTTACTTTCGAGTTACCATCCATTGTCGTTTGCTACGGTTTATGCATAGGTCATTGATTTAAAAATTATCTTTTGCAAATACTCGCAAGTTTCTCAGGATTAACCTTTTGATTGTAATTTTTAAATCAAAATCGTTTCAACTATTGTTTATTTTTTTAATTACACATTTCAAATCTCCGTGCTTTTTAAATGTATAATATATTATAATTGTAACATATTGCCATTTGCATTTTTATCCTCTGCAATTTTTGAAATAAAATCCTTTCAAATATCGTGTATAATTTAAATTTTTCTACTTTTGTGCTCCCAGGGAAATCGAGGGATACACAATCAGAGTGTTAATGATTTGGTTTCTATCTGTAAGCCGGAAAGAAAACTAGTAAAGAAAACTAGTACTCAGAAAGCTAATATTGTTAGTTGCCAGATTGTCTATTATAACAAACACTGATATTTATCTCTTTAATTAATTAAGAATAATAGCTATAAGTTTCAGACGTCTGTTATCAGAAAGTAAGTTTCTGATATAGTAACATTAACTGGATAGGCGTTACATGTCAAGGTACTTTTTTAAAAAATTTCATTCTACACTTTTATTGTATTAATTTGTTTTTGTTTTTTACTTTATGAGCTTTATATTACAAGATGATTTATTGCTGTGTTGTAAACATATGTAAAGATTTTTGAATCACCTAGTATAGAACATGCAACTTTTCACAAGATATTATCTACATTTACATAATGTGAATACACGGAAGTATTACAATTTATTACACGAAGAAATAGAAAGAGAACGTTCATTGATCTTTGTACATTCATTGGTTTGATATTCTTCTAACAACTAATGAGTGCTTCAATCTAAAATAAATCCCGAAAATAAATTCCTCTAAACTATTCTAAGCTTGTAGGAAATTATTCTTAGTAATTATCTTGAATTTTTACTGAGTAAGTATTCTAAGTAAAAATGTGTGCCAGCAATTTTGTAAGTAAAACTTTGATCAGTATGCACAAATGTCCACAACTGCTTTATCAAGTGTAAGTCCCTATGCTTGATGAATTATTAACGTATATGCCAGAGAAACAGGATCGCCCATAGAGTTGGCATTAGAACTTTGATCTTAAATTACGTATTCAGTAATCAGTAAGCAACACTATCCTACGTTTGTTAGTTCAAACATCCATTAACTAAGCTGAATGAAGGATTCATAACTGAAGCGCAATAGGTTAGATTGTGTGCATGAAATTCAGAGAATCCATCGTACGACAACTGAAAGTAGCTCTCAAAAGAATATTGAATTTTTAAAAAGTTGAAAAATAAAATATCACTGAAGTTTACGATGGATTGCATTCGCGATTGAAATTCGTGAAGATTTATTATTTTTATTTAATCATATAGAGTTTATTGTAAATTTAAAACACACTGTAACTCTGAACTTTTTGGAATCAATGACTTCTTCGAGTTAATGTTCAGAAAATTATCAATGTTGAAGAATATGTCAAATAACAGATATGCCCGCTTTTTTACACTTGGTTAGCCGATATATCTCTATCAATATCCACAGCTGCTTTTTCAAATGTAAGTTTCTATGATCGATAAACACTTATGGCATATGCCAGAGAGACAAGATCGTCCATAGGATTTGCATTAGAACTATGACTTTTAAATACTCAGAAACAAATCGAATTTTAAAAATCCGTCCTCGTTATGACCTTTGTCTTACTAAGATCTATGTTTGTGAGAAACTACATTGCAATTAATCGAAGAAATCGTGTTTATTTCACTTTTCGATTGAAGTGTAGACATTGGAAGTTTCGCTAGCCTTCGGCTCACTACATTTCAGTAAACATATTTTTTTTCCTAAAATAACTACCGACAAAAAAGTCAGTAAAAAATAATGAGGAAATAGAATGAATAGATTTTAAACAATATATTCTTTACGTTTCTAATGACAGTCTATTACCATTTGCTCGGTTTATGTATATGTCATTAATTTTTCTAAACAAATATCCCTTCCGTTTGAGGCAAATAATAACAAATTCAACAAGATTAAAGAATGTTTGTCTAGCTATCTAGTAATTACGAAAACTAATATTGTTAGTTACAGATCATTCATTATAATAAAAACAAATATTTTTCTTGTTAATTAGTTACGTGCTATACGTATAAATTCTAAAAGTCGATTATAAAAAATTAAGCTTCTACTATAGTAACATTAATCTGATATTTATTTATAGCGCATCAAGATTTTAAAGAGAAATTTCATTCTACAAAATTCTGTAATGCAGATCTTGTTGGACATATAATAGTAGATCTCCATACAAAATTTTAATAGGATTATTTCTCGATTTTTTAACAAGGTAAAATGGACGTCACGACACACTTGGCTATGATGTGTGGAAAAAACCTGTGTTTGATCCAAAGAGTAACGTTGGCTTGTATTTGATTTTGTGAGTTTTATGTTTCAAAATGGCTCAATACAGTGTATTAAAAAAAAATCCAATTTCACAGGGCTATATTTTTTTACATACACGGCCATGAAACTTTGGGTTAATTTTTTAAAAATTTCAGGTATAAAAAGTTTTCAATTATCTTTCAAAAATGTTTAGTGTAACTTCGACGTACATCTAGACAAGAGGCACTCATAAAAATATCTGTACGAGCTAAAATCTGATAGAGATGTGAGCTAGAGATACGCACTTAAATTTTTCCAATCATATATCTACATAGTTATACAAGGAATTATTAATATACACTAGTTATTAGCACATAAATTTTAGTTTTAATCAATGCTAATAATTTTATATTAAATGCAATTATTAATAACTTTATTGAATGTAAATGCTAGCAGTACTTAACTTCGATAACTTTTCTGTGTTATTCGATTTTTGAGGTGGATTTGGGAAATCTGTCAATTTTCCTTATCATTTTATCAATTTCTGCATATCTCTCTATTAATATTTTTTGGGTTCATTTTCAATTACTTTTTGCATGAAGTGTAATTTTTGTACGTAATGTACTTAAAAATGTGTTTTCGATTTTTATATTTTTTAATATTGCTTATAGTGCTCATTTTTTCAAGATTTCGTTTTATGTTAATGTGCTTAAAAATGCCATTTTTTGAAATTTTTCACAATTCTAAAGCTACAAGTAAATTACGTTTCCCAATATGGTGATCACTTTCAAAACTGCAAAGCATTAACTTTTTTAAAGTGCCGGTAAAATCAAATTCTTTATTTTAACTATATTTTTTAAACGGAACAATTTTACATAAATTGTATTATTTATGATAAAAACTGTGTTGAATGTAGGGTTCAGGGGGGAGGCTTAACTCCAAAGACAGAGAAATCCTTAAGGGTATACCACTGATCTAGAAAATAACAAAATCTTTCCGTACTGATGCAAACATATCTTGTGTGCGGCAGATGCTGCTCCTATAGAAACTTAGTGACTTTGGTGAGTCTCTATACTTTAATTTAGACCTATATTGTACCTAATTTGATATTTTCATTTTATTTCTGTTTTGTATTTGTTTATTTGTTTATATTTGTAGAAAGATTTTATAGATGGTTCCCAGCCTTCTTTGGGGATTTGGCCGGGCCCTGCCTCTTGGTTAGTGTCCTTGGATAGTGGGTATCCCAGCTGAACGGGGCTTGTAGAGCTTTAGCAAATCGGTAGGCCACCCCGCTCAGCTGAACCTTGTGATACTGCAGCTATCATTGCTGGGGTTCATTTTTTCTCATAAATGGAATATGACTTCATAATTGAACACTCCATGTGAAAGAAAATTGTCATCTTCCATCTCCACACCTATAATAACTTCACAAAACTCCACACGTCGCAGTTTATCACCATCACGAAGTACTTGAAGCAATTGAACCATTTGAACCAGCAACTTTCAATTGGTGCCAAGGGAAAATTTTTAGTTTTGATGTGTATTTTAAAATTTGCCGTGAGGTTTTATCTTCGTTCATATAAACGATACAACCTTGTGATATCGGATGATTGTTTTAGAAACACTCTGTAAAGTGTTGTACCGTCACGTAAAGCAAATATTTTTGCAATAGTGAACATGTAACTTTCCGTAATAAATACACTGCAAAACCTGTTAATATGGAATCGCAAGGAACAGGGAAATTTGTCGTTTGACACAGGTTTTCATCTTAACAGATCTGTTGAGATCTGCAAACAGATCAGTAATTTATATAATTGTACGGAATTCCATACTTCGGAACCATAATTATATTCTGTTTAAGACAAAATTCCGTTATAGACAGGTTTCGGTTTCACGGGTTTAACTATATTTTCATTTAGATAACGGTGATACTATGCACTACACAAAGAAATGCAAAAATAATTGATATTTTTCTAATCACTAATAAAAGTTCCAATCTGAAGTGAATCCAAGCAAATTCCTGTAAACTACCCTAAGCTTACTGGAGAAACATCAATAATCAATACTGTCTTACGCCTGTTACTTCTTCAAACATCCATTATTAAACATATCCTCCTTCCCAAAACAACTGCCGACAAAATAAGTCAGGAAAAATTAATGAGACAATAGAATGTTAACAATATGTTCTTTTCATTTCCAATTACAGTCTATTATCATTTGTTCGGCTTATGTATATGTCATTGATTTTTTCAAAAAAAAAAAAAATTCTTCGCTTTGAGGCAAATAATCACAAGTTCCACAAGATTAATGAATCTGTTTCTAGATATTCAATAATTTAGAAAGCTAATATTGTTAGTTACAGATCATCGATTACAATAAACACGAAAATCTCTCTTCTTAATTAGTTAAGAAGCACATCTACATATTTTAGAAGTCGATTACCAGAAAATTAAATTAAGCATCCAATATGCTTACATTAGATTGATATGTATTTGAAGCGTGTGTCGTTTTTCTAGAGGAATTTAAGCTTGCAGTGCTGTATAGAATAAGTTATTCGCAGTATAGTGGAAAATTCATTTATGTTATTTTATTAAAATTATTTCTTAGTTACACATTATCTGAGTTTATTATTAGAAAAAGATAAAAAACTCGTTATCACTGAAGTCGGATTTGATGAATCAATTTATATTAAATCTAAAAAATGATAATTTAACAAATTAAACTGCTTAACAGTTCTTATAACAAAAAGAAGAAAAACTATATGATACGGTGAAAAATATTAAAAAAGAAATTAATGTTCCGTATATCTTAACAATATATTGAAATTGCGTGGCGCGTTTAGGTTTTTAAACATTGGAACATGGAGAAACAGAGAAATATACAAGAAGACTAATGATCTACCATCCGGTCACACTAAACATGTACAGATCACATGATTAGATAAGATCACAAAAAAAATTAACAAAAAAAGACTTATCGCGTCTTGAATATGTTCAAAAGTTATGTATAAGCGTGAATATATGTCGCTCACCTGCCAGAAAAATGACACAATTCGAAGACATTCATTTTGCGTATTATACACATGGCCCGCTTTTTTAATACCGGTATTTTCTTAGAAAAATTTTACTTTTAGATTTTTCTTGCAAATTTTTCAGAAACCACCTTCAGAGGTAAATTTTTGCGGAAATGTTGTAGACACTTACCATAAAGTTTTCTGTTAAAACATAGTGGTATTCAGTTGGCGGACCATTTGAGATCCCTGTAATAGGTCTCACTTAAGTGTGTCTTGACACAGGAAAAGTGTCATAAGTAATGTTATCTGGAAGACCGCTAGATTTATGCAATGTGTGCATTTACCATCATAGAAGGGGAGCAAATTGTGTGGTGGGATAAATTTACTTAATCCTCTAAACATCTTCTACATATTTATTTTTAGCTGTTTTGCGTTTTTATTTACGGTTTTACTGTTACATGCTAAGCTAAGTACTATAATTTTATGTTACAGTAAAAAATGCGAATCTTCTTTTGCATCCACTGTGAAAAGTAGTATTTTTGAGCTGTGTCACTTTTTCTTGCGGGTGAGCGATGCATTTTTTTAGCGATTGATTAATCTCTTTTTTAATGAAAAGCATTTTATATTTAATTACATTATTATTTAACATTTATGTCAAAATTAAACTTGATATTTAATTTCGGCATAAAAAATAATAACCTTAAACTAATTATATAATTTTCTTTCAGAACAAAGCAAGATGAAAATATCTATAAAAGTAAAAAGTAGCTTTAAAAGTTTTAAATTCTCTATATATAGTTGTTTTTTATTCATGCCAACAGTACATATACGTAATTCATTTTATGAGGTTTGATTTAAAGTAAAATTAATGTATAGTAAAATAAAGAACAAAATAATAAATAATTTTCAGTTTTTGTTTGATGCAATCGATAAATTACTCCGATGCATGTTTGTACTATATGCTTTAGATCTATACTAAAAAAACTGCCGTAAAAAAAAAAAAAAAAGAAAAAAAAAAAAAGAAAGAAAGAAAAAAAAAGTTTGCTTCGTCTACCCTTATCGTTTTCCAAAAAATCATATGCCTGAAGTATATGAAGTATCTCGAAGCCGCCGCAGTCGTCCGGTGTTCTCAATGCTCCGGCACTCTCTTACCCGCTGGTCTTAAACTTGTTGAATTTAGATTTTAATTTTTTCCAGTAGTACCTTCATGGTCGGATCTACTACAGTTCCGGTTTCAGCGCTGAGGGAAAGACTGCACGTCGCGTGTTCCGCGAGTAGCGGCAGTCGGCCCCAATCATATATTCTAATACGAGCAAATCTTGTGTGTGTGTGTGTGTGGTTATACAATTTTTATCTTAAAAACGGCCCTAACGATTTTGACGAAATTTCGTATCCTACCATTTTGGGGCACCAGAAAACCATTAGGCTAGGTCACATGTCCGACAAAACTCGATTAGTGGATCATTTTTGGGGTCACTGTGGGTCAAGCTAATTTTATCTAAAAAACGATTTAGACTAAATTTTGCATCCTATGATTTTCGGGCACGAGAAGACGGTTGGGCTAGGTCACATGTTCGAGAAATTTCAATTAGTGGGTCATTTTGGTCATGGGTCATTATGGGTCAAGCTATTTTTATCTTAAAAACGGCTCAGACGATTTGAACTAAATTTTGTATCCTACAGTTTTGGGGCACAAGAAAATCATTGGAATAGGTCACATGATCGAGAAAATCCAACTAGTGGGTCATTGTTGGGTCACGGTGGGTCAAGCTAATTTTATGTAAAAAACGGCTCAGACGATTTTGACTAAATTTTATATCCTACGGGTTTCGGGCATGATAAGACAATTGGGCTTGGTCACATGTTCGAGAAAATTTGATTAGTGGGTCATTTTGGTCATGGGTCATGTTATTTGAACTCAAAGCTAATTTTGCCCGAGCATAGTTCGGTCTTCCGTGCTCATATATGTAAACCATTAAAAATTATCTATTAGAAAATTAGTTAAAGTCAAAACATTATTACAGTCTATTAGATTTATTTCAAAGCAAATGAAAGTAAGAAATGTTTGTAAAAGTAAAATATAGCTATTTATAATATCTAAATTTTGTATTTAAAATTGTTTTTCTGTCAATATATAAATATATATACATAAATAAACTACATCATTCTACACGATCTGTTTTTACTGCAAAATTATTTTTAACAGAATATAAAACTGAATATGAAATAGTTTTCTGTGTTTTTGTACGACAAAATAGATAAAATTACTTTGATGCATGTTCACACCATGTCATATCCTTTAAATCTATGCTAAAAAAACTGCCATAGAAATAACTTTTTTTCTTCTTCCACCCTTACCATTCTTCAAATAAGACTGGACCTCAAGTTTAAACAAAAATTATTTATTAGAAAATTAAAATTAAGATTAAAATACTAAAATTTATTTGATTTTTTTTTTACAACAAAGGAAGGTGAAGATATTTATTAAAGTAAAAGATAGCTTTAAAATACCTGAGAAAATTTGCATTTATTATTATTTTTATTTAAAAAAAAAAACATACTACCTCATTCTATAATGGTTTGTTTTAAATTCAAAATTATTTTTAATAGAATATAAAAACTGAATATGAAATAGTTTTCTGTGTTTTTGTACGACGCAATAGATAAATTGCTTCTATGCATGCTCCCACCATTTATTATATCTTAGATCTATACTAAAAAAAACTGCCATAAAAACTTTGTTACTTCTACCTGTAACTTTCTTCAAATAAGCCTGCACCTCAAGGTTGAACAATCAAGGCCGTAGTACATATTTCCTGAGAGCTTGATTCTAGATCAAGAGGTCAAAAACTATACACGATCCTTCAGGATATATACGCGTACTTATTGGGAGAAAAGAGGGTGGTGAAATTGTTAAGAAAAAAGAAAATACAATCCAAAAAATATATAGCTGCAGGTAATGGATGCCTTCTCACTTGATGAGTTTTCTTGGATTCAAGATACACCTTGTGTTGATGGACTTCTAAAGACTCCTCGTCAACTTGCTGAGTAAGCAAAGAATAAATAAAGATACGCGTTTTATGCGTAACTCAATATGTTTATAAATAAACAATTTGTAGACAAATTTGTCATCCGAACTTTTCATTTAATCAAAAGTTATATTCTGTATATGAAGGAAATTTATCTCCCAAACTTAAACGATACATTTATTTCTATTCTTTTTTAATCATTACTCTGTAGCTACATATCGTAATACAATATATACACTGCAAAAAAAAAAAAAAAAAAAAAAAATGTTGATTTTACAGTATAATACTGGAAATCTACCACGCTTACCTAATCTACGAACTACCGCGCATGCACTGCTTATTTACTGCTTATTTTACTGTTTATTACTGTTAATTTTACGGTATAATACTGCCAGCTGCGATGCCAGTATTATACTGTAAAATCAACATTTTTTTATTTTTTTGCAGTGTAGGATAGCTGATATTTGTATTGTGTATATCACATTCACTTAAAAAATATTGCTAAAAAAGGGGTTGGTGAAATTTTTAAGGAAAAAAATAAAATATAAAGAATATAAAGAATATAAAGTTTCGGGTAATCGATGGCTTTTCACTCAATAAGTTTGCTTGGATTCAACATTCACCTTATGTTGATAGGTTAACATGCGTCGTCAACATGATATGTAAATAACAGGTAAATCAAGATAAGTTCGCGCTTGACTCGCATTTTACGATTCGTATTTGACTCGTACGCATAAAATCAATAACTTTAGAAATCAACAATACATATCTAATTTTTCATCTGAACTTTTCATTTGTTTTTCCACAGAATTTAACATTTCTTTTTCTATTTTAAAATGTGTATAGTTTTAGAATTTCATTTTCTTTCCTTTTAAAGTTACTTTGTAACTATACAGGTAATTCTCGACTTTCGTTTTATTCGATATTTCGTAAATGATTTGAATTGTATTTAAAATTACATTTTAATAGATATATTTTTTAAATGAACGTACTGCCATGTAAAAACGTATACATTTACTTTTTAATTTGACTCACATTTCTGGTTTCCAATTTAAATCTATTTGATGCTCTTAAACATGTATATATATTTTTAATTCATTGAAAATATTTTTTATTTGTAATTATTCTTCTGTAAACTAAACTGTAAATCGATAATAAATCGATAGTAATCGATAGTAAATCTTCTGTAAATTAATTTTGATTATTAAACGCATTCTAATCACGGGAATCAATAGTCCGCTATCATTTTCTACAACATTATATTAATTTTATAAATTCTAATCAGAGACGCAGCGACACAATTTGGTGTATGGCGCGAAAATTTAAAAAGGGGGGGATCTAATTATAATTTGGTGTCGACCCAACCAGCCCCACTCCTTTTTTTAACCTAAAAAAAGCCGCTGCTGTTATTTTTTTTTATTAAATCACTATTTTTCGTTCACAATTTTTAATGAAAAAAATAAAGACATATATTTTACGGAAAATAAAATTGTAGAATAATAATGAAAATCATTTTGTTAAACGAAAAACTTTCATATACACTTTTTTACTTAGAATAATATATTTTTTAATTAGGTTTTGCTATAGGGCATCACTTAATGCCTATAATAAATGCTAGCACGAAGTCTAAATAGAGAAAAGAATTTTTGCAAGTTCATCGAACAAATTTATTTTTCTATGAAAAAATTATATGATTTTTAAGTGAAACTATATTTTTTTTCTTGCAAAAGTACTGTTGTGTACGATTTTAAAAAAATCTTGCGAGAAACGCGTTTGAAATTTTATGGAAAGATACTTAAAGTAGGTGATAATTACAGTAATGAATTAATGTATCTCTATTAAATCTCTATTAAACTCACTATTAAATGTATGTAATAGTGAAGAATCATATTAACAAAGCTATTCAAAAATTACAGAAAAAAATAAAAATTCCATAATTTGTAAAATATAAACAGCAGAACGATGCAGTTTTCACATAAATACATAGAAAGGCATGGTAGTTTTTGATAGCAAAAACATTATTGCATTTGTCATTAATTGTTAGCACTGTATTGGTCCTAAATCTTCCTTGTATGTAGTGGTCCCTGCTGTTGTTTATGCCACCGAAAGTCATCTGGACCAAATCGCTTAAGCACTCACAAGCCCCGTCCAGAAGAGTTGGACTCTTAATTTTGAACCAATTTCAGATGAGAGACCTGCACCTGGATTGCCCCCCCCCCAGAGGTAACGCTTATTCTAAACTTGGAGGACATTGGAGCCACGAACAGATTTTACGTTCACCAGCTCATATTAACGTACGCGGTCCCACAGCAGCCGCAGGCAAGATCTTATGGGAACCGAGCTTATTCATCCGCGCCACTGCGGGACTCGTTGTTTATGCCACCAAAAAAAAAAAGATTTCAGAATCCCTTTCGATGTTCTCTAGAGAGATTATTGTCACGCCTAGCAAATATTCCCATTAATGTCGTCCGCCAAACTGAACATTTGTATTCCTAGCTGCGTTGAAAATTGTGTTGCGTCACTGCACAAACTGATTAAGCAACTGAAACGCCATTTGTTGGTGAAGAATGTGATTACTATGGCAATATAATTTTCAAAATGCAAATAAACAGCGTAACGAAAAGCTCAAACTACGTTGCTAGCAGACAGCTATTTCGAAGTTTCCAAAGCTCCATCATCAGTACAAGTTCAAAAGAATTAAAAACACATGCATGCAAGTATTACACAATAAGGCGGAAAAGGCGAAATGACAAACAGTAAAAAAATAAACGAAGCTACATAACATCGACATGTATGACGTAGCTATCGTAGACTAATTAGAAGGCAAACCTAAGACTCGGACGATTGGCCACGACATTTCAAGCCGCGTGGGCAACAATAGCAAAGTATTAGGAAACAAAATCCTTGACGATTCAGCTAGCCAAACCTATTCTGTATGAGACATTAAACGCATGAACGCAAAAAGGACGGGAAAGAGGGTGAATTAATTAGAAAAACGATATTTATACATGAGGAAACCTGGTATACTTATTAAAGCCTTATATTGACATAAATTGGCAATGTTTAATTTTAATAAAATTTTCGTTAAAAAAAAAAAATAATAAAAATAAAAATAAAAGATTCTGTGTCTTTCTGTACATTTCTGTGAAAACCGCATACTACTACGGATTAAAAGTTTCAAATTATTAAATTCTTATTTCTTTTGGGACTTTTGAATCGCTGATATTTTTTTTAATTTCTCATTTGATCATGTGTATTTCAGTAACAAAATCTAAACAACCACTTTATGCAAAATGAAAACTGATACTTATTTCTCAAATATTTCAATATTTTTTTTATATTTTGAATATCACGCACGCAAAAGCCTTAACATGTCCAATAAGAGCAATAAAACATATACGCAATTTCATCTTATTTCAGAATATTATGAATTCTCAAATGCGCGAAGTTCATTGGCACAGCCACCATAAAATGAAGCTAAACTTCTAAAAAAAAAACTTATGCGTATTCTTAGCACAGAGTTTTCGGTCAAGAGGTTTACTTTCGTTAATCACGATACTTTCAACAACTATGTAGTACCTTATCATTATGAAAGTCGTGAGCTAATGCATCTTGGAAAAGGGGAAAAAAGACATTTCTGAGCCAGATGTACTTCATGTCCTCTAAATTATAGGGGTTGCATTTAATGACCGGACCGAAGGGAACGAAATGTTTTCTTGATACAACAATCTAACGTTCGTAGGAGTATGTTATTCTTACACACATCAGATATTGCCATGCCTTTTATGTCTTTTTCCTTGCTACAAATACCTTGTTATTGCTCTCATCTGAAAGAGAACGATTCTTTCTTTGATAGTTCCTTTACACATACAGAAAATGCGTTTGTAATCACATCCTGTCATATTCACGTTCAAGTCCTATTTTAGATGCAGAAAATTCACCATAAATTCATATTTATTTATAATTTATTTAAGAATACATTGAAATTACAGTTATCCGACCTAATATGTTCTGTATGTAATCTGGATATGCAGAAATTCGTATAATTGAGGCAATCACCACAAAGTAGTTTATGCTATGAAATAAAAGTTTCTCAAAAATGAGTTTTGTGTAATAAAAAGGCTGGCCTAATTTCGTGTTCATAGTAAGATCATTTTCATTTCAAACAGTAATAAAAAATACAGTACAATACTTACAGCTACATGAAAGTGCTATCTGAACATGTTCAACAAAGTTAACTGCTGTGAGAAACTGGATTTATAATTGAATTTTACATTCTTTTTTTTTTTTTTTTTTTTTTTTTTTTTGGTTTTATTTACTTCTTTTATATCTGTTAACAATATTCAACCCTATCCGCTTTTCCCTTAAAAGTCTAGTTACAACTTCTAACATGCAAATGAAATCTTTCATGCATACAAATGAATTTTTCTAACATGCAAATGAATTGTTTCATACGTATACAAATGAATTCTTTCATACATACGAATGAATTCTTTCATACATACAAATGAATTATTTCATACATACAAATGAATTATTTCATACATACAAATGAATTCTTCTAACATGCAAATGAATTGTTTCATACGTATACAAATGAATTCTTTCATACATACAATTGCATTATTTCATACATACAAAGGAATTCTTCTAACATACAAATGAATTATTCTAACATACAAATACATTCTTTTAATATACAAATGAATTCTTTCATACACGCAAGTCAATTCTTTTGACATACAAATGAATTCTTATAACATGCTAATAAATTCTTTCATACATACAAAGAAATTCTTCTAACATACAAATGAATTCTTTCATACATACAATGAATTCCTGTAACATACAAATGAATTTTTCTAATATACAAATGAATTTTTCTAATATACAAATGAATTTTCTTAAAATATGAGAATTGAGAAGTACAATACTTTAGAAATTGGTGAAATATATTCTCAAAATTAACCAAATATAAAATTCGAAATTTCCAAGTAAGCATATTTTTTTAAGTAGTTTAAATAAGAATTAAAAGGAAATTGTATTTTTACGGACAAATACATACAGTTTTCATTTCAATATTTTGTTTAATTTGATGTTGCATTTTTTTTCCTGATATCGTTACGGATATTTGGCGATCCGGATGACTAGGGTTCGGATGACTGGAGTTTTACTGTGCTAAAAATTTGTCCTATTTTTAAACGACACACATCGTAACGACTCCTTTACATTTTGTTGACATGAAATCAAACTTTTAGAATTTGTTTTAACATTTCTGATTAGGATATTTATGATAGAATGAACGATTCACTGATCTAAATGAATATATTTTTCTGATACAAATCTGTTCTTTCATATATTATAAACTATCAAAGTTCATTATTATTTGTACTCATCAAAACTAAAGTTTGCGCTCTTAAAAATTGAATACAATATTTAACTATTATTATAGGTGCAGATTCACGGTCGCCAGTCGCCACGTGGCGACTAAATTTTTTGCTGTGGCCACTAACTTTCGGTGTCTAAGTCGCCATGTGATTTAAAAGTAATCAATTTCTGGTATTCCCAGTCCCCATCGTGAAATGTTGATATTTTTTAAAGATTAAGACCAAAACACATACCAAACATTATTATTATCTTTTAATAACATTTCAGATAAATATATTCGTATAGCAATTTTATTCGTAACAGTTTGAATCTGATAATTTTACATAAACTGTGATTTAAATATATATATATAAACAAATGTTTGAAGTATGTTTTGATTTTTATAGTGCAAAATAATCTCACAAATTCAGATTTTCTTTCATATGTTACTTTTGATGTCTGGCAACATCAAAATAAGAAATATTATTTTTCTGATATTCCCCGCTATCATGATTGCTTAGCTTATACATATTTTTTTTAAACCGTATCTTGCCCAACTTTATCTTCTGACTGCACATGATTTAAGATTTGATTTAATTATTATTCAAATTTTGTTGTACATGTGTTTATATTAAATAAATTACTTTACACTTTGAATTCCTGAGTTTATTTTTTTATTTCTTTACCACATATAAACACTATTGTTTTTATACGTTTGTTTTACAATTGTGGCCACTGGATTTTTTGGGTTTAGGCGCGAGTGACTCCTTCCAAATTTTGGGAATCTGCACCTATAACTATTATACGACAATAAAATCACTATATTTACATTTTAAAAAATCAGGTAGTGTGACAAAACATAGTTTTATCAGCAATGTTTTAAATATTAAGGATTAATTCATTGATAACATTGTCGTATTACCTTAAGAATATGTTAGTATAACGCATACTTAAATACATTTAAGTTATATTACGTATAAAGTATATTTTCGTTACAACTAATATGTGTTTACATGCACTTAATGTTATGATAATACCAGAATGTTATCAATGCATTAATTCTTAATATTTAAGATATTTCTGAGGAAACTGTATTTTATGAAACTACTTGATTTTTCAAATATGAACAAAAGTCTGTATTTTACCAGCGGCTAACTACTGCGGCTAAGTGGTGACAATTACACACTTAAACAATTTTATCATAAATTTAGTTCTGATAAAGTTTTAAGTCACAACTTAGCTGTTAAAGATAAGGCTGGAAAAATCTAGGCTTTTGTTTTACGATGCGACATGGTATTTGATATTGCTACTTGTACGCTTCAAAAAAACAATTGCCTTTTTATTTCATAACTAATATTCCATAACGAAAATCGCATTTCATCAATTAATATATAAATAAATTAAACTCTATAAATAAAACACAAATTCAACAGATATCTACTCAAACTACATGCTCAAACACTGTAATAATCTGAATCAAAAAAGCTGCTCTAAGTAGCGAAATCTTTGGAGATTTCTTCGGCTATTACACTCTAGCATGTTGACAATACGAAAGTATCGGTTTTAATAAAATTCAAAAAATTTTTTGGATACATAATTGATATTTTTCATTAAAAAAATGCTTTTTAGTGGACAATCTAAAAATATATATTAAATATAAAAACTATTAGCGTTTTCAATTAAAAAGTTGTTTTCATCTATTCTGTACATGGGGCAATGTGTAATACGAGAAGCTCAGGTTGGATCTTCTAGTCTATATTATAAAGGACAAACGTGTCCGTGCGTAACGCTGACGTCATTTTGCAAATGGCAACAGCAGACGATGAAATTTCAGTTTTACTGTAATTTTTTAAACTTCTATATATCGCACATTTTCAATTTTTACACCGTCGAATAGGGAAAAAATGCAGTTCCAAAAGCACTTTATTTGAAAACTGTATCTCAATTTGTTTGAAATCTGCATTGTAATTTACTCCTTTTTTTATAGTTTTTATAATATTTTTTAAGAATTATTAATTTTTAATCCATCTCTATCGCATGCAGACGATTATGAAAGATAAAAGCATTTGTATCCGTCTTATACTAACACGAAAGCATCGCTTTTAATAAATTTCAAAACTTTATTTGAATATACATATTTGATATTTTTCATGTAAAAATACCTTTACGTGTTGTTGGTGGGCAATCTAAAAAAATATATTAAATGCAAAAAATCTATAAGAGTTATCAATAATAATAATAATAATAATAATAATAATAATAATAATAAAGGTTTTCACCTATATTCTGTAACCCGGGAAGCCCGGGTTGTATACCCTAGTTTATTTAAAAGACTAAAAATATTTAATATTTAATATATATTTATATATTATTCAAAACACGTAAGGCAAACATTTCTATACATTCAACTTACAAAGAGAAATGAACAAAGTGATATAACTGTTAGATTTGATAATTGCGTTTAAATTAATTCTCTTATTTTAACGCGTTCTTTACAAATACAGAGAACTAAATTTAAGCATCAAATTTCAATAGCGCATATGTATTCTGTACTAGAATTCATAATACACTCAATACCATCTATTTAGTTCTTCTAATATCGCATTCCTAACAATATTTTAACACCCAGCTGTCATGTCTGCATTTTCGGTCCGACGACTTTCACGCTGTACAGATCACGTCTGCTGCGTCGAGTTAGGAGAGGATACTAACAAAAATCATTCCGGGCAGAAATAACAGATTACATTTATTGCGTTGCGTTGGATTGGAGAAGAATAGATAGTTCTAGACAAATATGCCGATTGAAATATAAACTTTTCAGTGCTTCGCATAAAATTGTTTAATATCGATCTAGAAGAAAACACTTATGGCGGGTATAAATTATACGTGCAAAAATAAAATTTCTTACTTTCTTTTTCTTATCGATAAATTGCTTGGATAGAGAGATGATTTTTTGGTATTTCCGAGATTTTTTAACTTTTCTGGGGGTTTTTTTCTATACATTTACTTATTACATTACATTTGTTAATATTTTATACTTATTATTTATATACATCTGTAAAACTACTTTTACAGCAACAATTTTTTTGGAATTTTTCAAATATGCGTTTTGCTCAAAATTTTGATTCCAAAGTCTCCAAGTGCAGAAAAAGTCGCGAAGTTTGCTGTCAACATTGTTCTCTTACTTATCCATACAAATTTGATTGTAAAATTAAAACTACTACAACAAAATAAGAATATAGAGAAAACTATTTTTAGAAATTGTATCAAAAATAATATTTCGTTCGATTAAAAAACTTATTGCTGAAAAGCATTTAAAGAAGTAATTGCCTATAGATCGTTAATGTGTAGCCTTATATGAGAACTGAAGATTTTACTCCTACGCCGTAGTATAATAATATTTAATTCAGGTGGAAAACGCACGGCACAGTATGTACTTGCAGCCATTACCGTTCCAGAAAGAAATGCATCCAAATTCTTTAGTTTAGAACTGTAGAAGTACAAATATTTCAATAACCATTTTCAGATATACAATTTGGAATGGGTAGGAATGAAAGGATGCAAAAGACATTTAGCAAGAAAATATTAATTTCAAAAATGACCCCCACAGGGCGTTTTCAGATAAAATTTCGGCATATATGGAAATTTTAGCAACCACGTGATGTACCTGCTCGCGCACAATGGAAATGTCAAATAAACAAACGCAATGAATCTCTTGCCAGCCTCATGTCTTTGCCACAGAAAATATCTGTACAGCTGTCGCAGACGCACTGGGGTATGTTTTTGGCGCCAAAACGGTGATTTTATGCATGGACAACCCGGCGATTTTGGAGAGATTTTGCTTTGTATGGTAACCCGGTATAGAGCAGATTCCGTGTGTTTTATATTAAGTTACATATTGTGTGTTTTTATAATAAATTAATCATTGTGTGTGTTTTATAATAAAATAATTATTGTGTGTGTTTTATAATAAAATAATTTGTATATGTTGGGTTTTATAATAAAATAAACGGTTTCATAATAAAATAAAACTAGAATGCTATTTTAGCAAGCCAAGCCTAACAGGTACCCGAAAACGGGGTTTTCTCGCCAAAATGGAGCAAAACAAAATTCGCGCAAAAACCCCGGTGCGTCTGTTGTTGTTCCTCTTTACATGATCGTGCTTTACTGGTGAATTTTTTTTTAATCAAAATGATGATTCCGCGCCAAAAGCTTTGTGCAGGTTACGAGCTTTGAAAAACATTCGTACAAGTGCAATAACTACAAACGGAACATTACCAAAACTGAAAAGCAGTATTTCCAGTCATGCCCTCAACATTTCCAAGAATTTGCTTTGCGTGACTGTTGAACATGATATTTTGCCATTTCAAACGGTACTTGACAATAATGGTAATTCAATACTTCCACATTGTACAGTATCTGCCTTGATAAACCAATTCTACAGTGTATAAGCTTGAATTTTGTTAAATTATTGAAAAACAATCAACAATACGTATTGGCCATTCTTTAAATTATTATTATTATTATTATTATTTTGCTAGTCTTTTGCATCCCTTCATGTAGACGCATTCGAAATTTCGAAATTTCCTACTTTTCTGATGAGTAGTTTCGACTACAGAGTAGCTCTGAGTAGGTGAACGTTAATTATGTACACCCTGTATATGAATTTCGTTGCAGTATAAAGCCATTAAAATATGCTCAAACAATCACCGCTCCGTAACCGCTATCGTAATATACTAGAATTATTTTAAGTATAAACGAACGATAAGTGCCACACGCACTATTTTCAATATGGACATGATGCAGTCAACTAATCAATTTCGAAGCAGTCCAAGTATAGTTATAAAAATTACAGTGCGGTCAAACGATCAAACGAACTAAAGTTTTAATGAACCCTTTTCAATTACTATGTTGAGAAATGTTAAAAAGAGCGATTTGTGGCTCGATCTATTGTGCCTTGAAACGATATTTTTAAAATGGTGGAGTCCTTTAAAAATCTCTAATTACTATAATCTTTTTATATAACTTTATATTCATCTTAGATATCACTTTCCTCAAGAAAACTAATTACAAGTCATCTGCTTTATGACACTACAATGCACAAATTTAAGGGAATTTTTGCCTTGTTAAAAATAAATCACCCCCTTTTAAAATCTATCCAACTTCTCCTCAGACTAACTCGATGTAACTAAAATGAATTTCAGAGAAACGTGTGCATCTTAACATAATTTTACACTCGAAGCAAAAGTATCCTTCAATCAAAATGCGGCTCACTGCCTCCGACCATTTTTCATTTGCAGTTGCTGGTCGAGGCGGTTTATGGCAGAGGCGGAAAACAACTTGTTTACAATTCATTGCGAGCAGGACAGGCCGTATTAATCAAAATTATTCTTGTCATCGATTTTTCGCCAAAACTGCCCGCTGTGTCTGTTGGAAAAGGCAAAGAAAAAAGAAATCAGAAATATTTTCTTCGTGGAAAATGGAATTTTCTTTTTTCCTTTCAGAAAGTTCTTTAAAAATATCCAATAATATCGATGCATTTAAATATATTCTTATAATTATTATTAGTAGTCTCGTTAATATTATTTGAAAGTAGAGAATAAATAGAAAATGATGACGTTGTAATTTTACAAAATAAAATGACATAAATGGTGATAATACTACTACTAATAATAATTTTATCGAATGAATGTTAATTTAAAAAATGTGTAAAACTTCCAAAGAAAAGAATTTTGATCACAGAAATTCAAACAAAATTTGCTTCTCAGGAAATGAAATTTTACTTCCTCTTTCGTAAGACTGCAACAAAATGTTCGGTAACACTGATATTTTGTAAATTTTTATTATTATTATTATTATTATCATCATTATTATTATCACTATTAAAATTATCATCATTATTATTATCATTATCATCATTATTGTCTCATTATTGTTCTTATTATTATTGTTATCATCATTATTATTATCACTATTAAAATTATCATTATTATCATCATTATTATCTCAATATTATTATTATTATTATTATTATTATTATTATTATTATTATTATTATTATTATTATTATTATTATTATTATTATCATCATCATCATCATCATCAACATCATTATCATTATTATCTCAATATTATTATTATTATTATTATTATCATCATCATCATCATCATCATCATCATCATCATCATCATCATTATTATCATTATCATCATTATTATCTCAATATTATTATTATTATTATTATTGTTATTATTATTTTTATTACTACTAGTATTATTGTTGTTGTCATTATTATTATTATCATTATCATTATTACTTGTAAGCAGCTACTAAATAAGCAATGACTGTTTCGTAACTTTGCAAAGAGAGTGGAATAAATCGTAATAATCATGATAATTATCACGATTTTTTTATGAATATCATTCAAAAAATACATTCTTAAAATAAGTAAAATATATTTATAACATTCTTCAACTTTCAACTTTGAATAATAATTCAGCAGCCAGGTGCTGCAAAAACTACTGGATAATGTTGATAATTTTAAAATTTTCCTTTATTTAAACTGTAGGCAGAACAATTTAAAAAAATTGCTAACTTAATAATTTCAAAAAGACGTTGGATGAATCCTAAAAGAATGAAATATTAGATAAGATTTACACTTTTTAAAGAAATCGATATTTTTCTTGTACGCAGTTGGTAAAAATGTAATAATTTCTTTTAAATTTTAGGAGGGAGGGAAAATTATATAATAACAATAGTTCTGATAAGAAAAAAAAGGGTTTTAATTCAAACAAGTATAATCTGAAAGTGACTAAATATGTTTATGAAATTTCTTTAATTCCGATATAATAAAAAATAAAACATCAGTTATGTTTCTATCGGTTGATATTACTTCACAGGTTTTGGATAAATCTGATGTTATTTAAGATTTTTATTTGCTTTTTCTATAAGCAGGTGTTTAAAAAAATCAAATTTTACAAAGACATGCAATAAATGATAACTGAATAACGATCATATTATTACTAAAAATACTAATATTAATATTAAAAATACTGATATTAATATTAATTATATAAATATTAATATGTTTTTCGAGTGACCCACATGTATTTTATCAACATTGTGTTGCTTGATATGAAGTAAAGATATAAATTCTTTGTCTTTTCCAATTGAATGACATAAATCACTTCATATTTATGGAAAAAAAGAAATGTGTATTTTATACATTTTTTTATCAGCATGCAGTGTGATTATTACTGACTTCTACTGTTGTTCTTACAGATCACGTTACAGATTTTTTTTTAGATATTACATTTTAAAACATTACAATTATTACAAATTTATGTCATTCAATTGGAAAAGACAAAGAATTTATATCTTTACTTCATATCAAGCAACACAATGTTGATAAAATACATGTGGGTCACTCGAAAAACATATTATTTATATAATTAATATTAATATCAGTATTTTTAATATTAATATTAGTATTAATAATATAAATAATATTTATATTTATATTAATAATATTAGTATTAATCATATTAACATTTATAATAAAAATGTTGATAAAAAAGCAGCATATGTGTCACTCCAAAAAAAAATTCGAAAGTTAAGAAATACTCCCAAGGAATCGTTAAATTTTAACATAATATAAATAAATCAGAAGCATTTCTATTTTTTTAACAATGGATATTGCTGTAAAAATATTTAATACTGCTGATAGTTGAAAAAAAATCTCTTGACAGCGGTTAAAAGAAAACTTTCTAATTTTTCAAAGAAATAGAATAAATGATAAGAGTAATATTAAGAATACTTATGATTGAAAGAATTATTGAACTTATTTTAAACAAATTTATTCTAAAAATAAAAAATTATATTTATGAAAATCCTTAAAGTGTAATAATTAATATATATGTACTTTATCTATATATATCTATTACAACAATAATACAGCCATGGAAAAAATTATAAGGACACGTTGAAAAATGAGTTATATGTATTAAAGTAATCATCAACAGAAAACAAATTCAAACATAATTTACTACTCGTAATTAGGAAGCATTAGGAACATATTAATACGAAATTAAATTACAATAAAATTTATTAATCGCATATTATTGGAAATATATGACGTGAAACATTGAAACAATAATGAAATATGTCTGGAAATAAATTAATATTCTACAAAATCACCTTTTTTTCAATGACCCTTATAAATCGTGCAGTCATCGACTCAGAAAGTCCAGTTAAAGTTTGTTTAAAATGCTTTTCCACGCTAATTCGATGGGTAATGTCAAATCGTCTGTATTTGCATATTGTGTGTCATTCTTATATACTTCTCTAGCTAAAACGCCCCTCAAATTCTTTGTGGGGTTTAAATCAGGGCTTCTTGGCGGCCAATCCAAAAGTTGGACAGAATTAGCCACGAACCATGAACTTGATGCACGAGACACATGGTAACTTCCATTGTCTTGTTGAAACAAATAATCACCACCTGTGATAAGGGATGCTTCAAGCAATACTTTTTCAGCTGGTATATTCACATATGATTCTGAACTCATGCGACCTCCAATGGACACGATTGGTGTTGTTCCATTGGCTACAAAATCTGCATACACCATCACAGAATCTCCTCCGAATCGGCGTTTGAAAAAAAAAAAAGGTTTTTCTTTTCGCAAATCATGCCAATAATGGGGAAAACCAACTGGTCCGTCCAAATAATTTATTTTTTTCGTCCGAAAATACCACGTCAGTCCAGCGAGATCCAAAAGAAACGTGTTTCTTAGCAAATTCAAATCTAAACTTCTTATGTAAGTTTTGTAAGTGGTAGACGTGGCCGTAGTTTAGCATGTCTAACATTTGGATTCTTTTGCAGAACATTCCGCACTGTTCGGTTAGTGCATGGACGATTCATTTCTGGTTTAAATGGAGTAGAACTCTGTTTTTTTAAGCAAGCTCGACGCGCAATTCCATGTTTCTGGTACATAGACAGAGAAACAGGCCTACCTGTACGCTTCTTCTTGCCATAATCTTTTGGATTCTTCAAAAAATTATAAATTACTGTTTTAGATCATTTTATATTCCCTGCAATTTCACGTCCACTCATTCCACATTTTCTGTAAGCAATATTTTTCCCCTTTTAAATTCAGATAATTGTGTGCTCTTTGGCATGATGAAGAACGAGTTAAACTGAACAATCTAACTGCGCAACAGTTTTAGGCTGCTTTAAAGAATCCTATGATATTCCCAAATATGCAAAATTTTGTTTGCTATTTCAAAAGAAATGCGTCTCCTTATAAGTTTTTTTAAGTAGCAAGCTATTAAAACTTTTTAAATTCAGGCCTTTTAATGATTTTCCAAATTTCCAACTTAATGTTTGTTTGACAATGTTCCGTTTCAACCATTTGTATCATATAAATATTTGCATAATTTTCCAGACAAGCGGCGCTGTACATATATCACTGCTACAAATTAGTTGGATATAACTTATCTCATCAAAAACAACTCGTTGTAAATGATCCCACCAAGCCACAAACCTAAAACGTCAGCCATAAAAAGAAGAGATATCACATAAAAAGAAACGATATAGAAGTGCATACTCCGAGTCCCGTGTAAAAATCTATCACCACTCATAATGTTTCCAAAGGACTCGGAGTGAGGTACAGTATGTGAAAACTGCTTGGCTATATTCTGCAGAATTTTATAATGTTCGCGTTTCCTGCAATTACATATGACTATATTATTTTTATTTTTATTTTATTTTTATTATTTATTTAATTATTTTGCTCCCATAAAAATGTAAAAAGCTGAAGCTTCTGTGTTTGCATGTCTTTTCTTATTTATGAGCTTGAAAAATTAATTTGTTGATTTTATTTACCATTATTTAAACTAGAAACACCACTCTTATGAAGAAGATTTCTTAAGTAAACATGTAAAGATTTTGAGTTTGTAATATATATATATATATATATATATATAATGATCATACGCATATTAATAACAATGCACCTTATAATAAACGTTAACTAAATTGAGATATATTGCAATAATTCTAGCGTAAGCGGAATCGCATAAGTCTGGGGAAAAATCCGTTCTGTCATTTCTTTCGCATACAAAAATATTTATAAAAGTGATATAACAAAAATTAAAAATTTATTTTTTCGATTTTCAAAATTGATATACTGCATATATTATAAAAGCCTGCAGGTCGCCAAGCAGTTTTCACATACTGTACCTCACTCCGAGTCCTTTGGAAACATTATGAGTGGTGATAGATTTTTACACGGGACTCGGAGTATGCACTTCTATATCGTTTCTTTTTATGTGATATCACTTCTTTTTATGGCTGACGTTTTAGGTTTGTGGCTTGGCGGGATCATTTACAACGAGTTGTTTTTGATGAGATATCACTCCTTTTTGTAAGGTGCTTAATTTCAATTACACAGATCCCATTTTTATTCAGAAAAAAAAGATAAAAGAAAGATGAAAGGGGCAAAATAAAAGAATAATTGTGATGCTATCAGAATTATACAATTTATTAAGTGGCTTATTCCAATGTACATGTCGCTACCATAGCAACGGGGAAACTTTTATATTCATTTCCTTACATTGCATTCATCAGATTATTTATGACATGTTTATTTTCCTTTTTCTTTTGTTAATATCACTCTTCCGTTTATATACATTCAAAAAACAAAAAAAATAGAAAATTTTACAGTAGTTTACAAAGTAATTAAAATACTGCAGTTTCAGAAAAATGTGGAAAAATAAGAAGCACTTTTTTTTTGGTCAATAATAACAATGAGTTTACTTTACCGAGAATAATCAAATTTGTTTTTCTATGAACCATTGTAATTTACAGGGATTTTTATATTAATATATTAAATATTGTTCTTGAAAATTATTGAGCACTATAAAAGTTTTTTTATTTGTTAAATTTTTTAACTCAACGTTTCGAGAATCGGAAAAATATAAGATTCGCAACGTTTGCAAAAGTATAAAAACTATTAAAATGATTTCAAAATAGAAAATGTTCGTAGGATGACATGTATTCCAAAATTTTGTGTGATTTTGTAAATATACCACAAAGACTAATGCGTTTACATAATGAACCGTTTAAAAAAATGTAAAATTTTATTAAAATTTTTGATCTGATAAATCATAAAGCTTTAAATTAGATTTTAAAAAGGAGCGTGATTAAACCAAACAGGATTATATTTACTAAATTCACAAAATACATAATTAATGTTTCTAGTCGGTCCATTCCAATTCGAGGATACTAAAATATAGGTCCTCAATCCTCGGCAGTCCATGAATTAATTAGGACATATGTATGCAACTGTTAAAATGTTCCCAAAGTCGAAAATAGAAGCAATAAGTATAGCTCGGCAAATATTAAACACGGCATTGCTTCATCATGACTTTGTTTCGTGAGGTGTTCGTTCTCCAAACATAAAAATCTCTTGAAAGTGTCCGTTAACCGAACATGTGTTCGTTATCCGAACATAAAAATCTCACTCGAAAGTGTTCGTTAATCGATTTGTTCGTAAACCGAACAGTTCGTTACCGATCACCTATTGTATACGAAATATAGCATTTTTAATTTTTATGGGGAATTTAAGAAGATATTCCCTTTTCATTATGCTCTAGGCCCGTTTTTCGAGCATTTTAAGTTCGTCATAGCCGGAGATTCGATGAACGGCAAATATTTAAACGCAAAACTTCTAATCTTGGGGTTGCAACATTTTTACATTATATTACTCAGCGCATGAATGTAAAGTTGGAATTTTTTAATCGCTTTTTCAATCAATTCCTGATACATTTATTAATAAACACAGTTTTTTTTAATCGATGAAAATACTATATTTTAATAGATTTAGAGCTTAAGATCGACGAGCTTTCAGGCGCACAAAAGGAACGCGTATTAAATTTTAAAGCAAGATAATAAAACCTTACAGAGATTGAAGAAGTATAATATCATTAAAATACATCTCACTCAGTAAATATACATCGGTTGTAATGTAATCAAGATTTTTTAAGAGACTCTGTAAACGAAACGTATATGGTTCAACAATACAAACAATAGAGGGTTTAAATGAATCGGATGCAGTAACATATTTGAATATCTTGTGTATATAGCCACTTTGACAAAAATTATGCTATTTATACTATTGTTTTTCCTCTGTGTTGAGGAATCAAGTACTTCAACGTAAAAATTCGCTAATTACACAAAGATTTAGTCTTATTAAAAAATCTTTTGAGTTACCCTGTAAACGAACAGTAAATTCTACAATTCTGTTTTACAATAGGAAGCTAACTTAGGTCGTTCGTAGTAACATATTTTAACATCCTGCGCATACGTTCTTTTTTAAAAGAATTAGACCATTTAATATTTCTTTTCTTCATCTTAAGTATAGGAATAAATCAGTTTAAAGTGATATACATAAAAAAACTAATTCATATTTTTACACGAAATATTAAACATTTGAACTACTCATAAAAACAATGCAATTGCTGAAAACCGCGTAAAAATCGGATAATTACACAATTCTTTAGCCCTATATCAAAAGATCTTTTGTGAGAACCTGTAAACGAACCTTAAATGTTACTATTTTTTTATAATAGGGAGCTTACTTAGGTCGACTGCAATAACATATCTTAATAGCATGTGTATACGACCATTTCTAAAAGAGTTGGGTCATTTATTATTTTTTTGCTCTATGTTAAGTATAGGAATCAATAACTTTAATAATAACTTCAATATAATAATAATAACTTCAATAACTTTAATAACTACTAATAAAAGCAATTCAAATGACGTAAACCACGTAAAAATCCGATAATTACACATTGCTGTAGCCCTATCAACAGTTTTTTGCTATATGTTAAGTATAGGAATCAATAACTTTAAACTGATATAACTCAAAAACTAATTAATATTTTTACATGAAACTTACAAAGATTTGAACTACTTATAAAAATAATTCAAATGACGTAAACCACGTAAAAATCCGATAATTACACATTACTGTAGCCCTGTCAACAGTTTTTGGTCTGTACAAGATTTAAAAAGTGCAAAAATCAGCACTTTTAAAATCGCATTTCCTGAAAACCTATTCGACAGATCTTGCTTTCTTTTGATTTTTTAGTCACGTGGCACGCCCCATTCCATAGAATCAAGAATTTTGTTTCTATCATAAAAAGAACGCGAGATATAGATGTGTCAAAAACCCGTTTTGTCCCGTCCGCAAAATATAAACTAGACAGAGTTTAAAAAAAAAAAAATTGTAAAATCGTTTGGCATCCATTGGCGGAAATTCCTTTCATTTACGGTTCAATGCATTGCTGTTTCTTATGCTTGGCGAGAAACTCTGTCGAGTTTCTATAATATCATTTTACTTCCTGTTTTATATAAATAGCTTTTATGGAAAAATATTTACTTTTTAACAATAAAAAAATGCAAATAATAAATTAATAGTAATATTAGATTACTAATATTTTAATAATGTAGATTTTAAATTTTTTTTAATATTCTTTTAATAAAACATCCTGAAACTGAATACTTATCGTTATAAAAATCCTTAATTTCAATTGATTGAAATAATTAAGCAGTATTCAAGTTTTTTATCAATTGTTACAATTGTTATCAATTGTTATCTGTTTTACGCAGATAGTATAGTAAAATGTCATTTAACAAACAAACAAAAAATTCGAATACAAGATGCGTATTGCACAAGCGTACATATATAACGTAATATATAAATAAAATTCTTTGTCTTTTCCAATTGAATGATATAAGTCACTTCATATTTATGAAAAAAGAAATGTATATTTTATATATATATATATATTTTAACAGCATGCAGTGTGATTATTACTGACTTCCACTGTTGTTCTTACAGATCACGTTTTTTTTTTATTATTATTATTATTTAGATATTCATTTTAAAACATTACCAGACCTCGCGAATTTAGGGTTTTGAAATCCCAAATGAGATGACCTATAAAGAATAAGCAATACGTTGAAGAGCAGAGAATTGGTTCTTTCAAATACTTTAAACACTAAAAAGTAGAAAATAAAATATAAATAAAAGTGTAATATTTAAAAAAAAAAATAGCTTTCATTTAAAATATAACTTCATATGAGAGTTTATAAACTTCCCCAGAAATTCATATTTATAGAAAAAAGAAATGGCCGACTAAAAATGTATATTTTATATTTTTTTAAACATCATGCAGTATGATTATTACTGGCCTCTACTGCTATTCTGACAGATCACTTTTTTTTTTAATATTACATTTTAAAACATTGCAAGACCTCGCGAACTTAGGGTTTCGAAATCCCAGATGAGATGACCCATAAAGAATAAGCAATACGTTAGAAGGGCAGAGAATTAGTTCTTTGAAATATTTTAAACACTAAAAAGTAGAACATAAAATATAAAGAAAGTATTTTTGTTGTTGTTGTTGTTGTTGTTGTTGTTTATTTGTTTTTAAACAGAATGCGTTTTCATTTAAAATATAACTTCATATGATGTTATCGTGTATGGGAGAATGAATTTTATGAAAAAAAATAAGTTTATAACGTTCTAAAGAATGAATCAACCTTTAACTTATAATCCCCGTTGTTGCGCCCCAGCAATGCATCTCCCTCGCAATGCACTTAATGTTTACTAAAATTAGAGATACTGCATTAACAGCAGAAACAAGAAAAGGCTAGAAAACAGCCTTTTAAAATATTTTTATTGTAAATATTGTTTTAATTTCTGAAAAAAAAAATTACATGTTTGTTGTTGAATGATGCAGTATTATTCGAAATTAAAATATCTCTTTCTATATTATATGCAGGGTGCGTCATAAATTCGTGCAAACTTAAAAAAATCATAATAAAAGAAGTAACGCTCAGAAAAAAAATCGAATTGCGAGAATATGATCAGAGGGACATTGGATTTTATTTGCATGTATAAAAAAATGATTCCAAAAGTAATCGAAAGACGGCGCTCACACATCATACTGAGTCGTTTTATGCAAAACAGGCTAACAATAAAACACCTGGCTGGAAATGGATTTGTCATTCGATCTCGGCAGCATTACCAGATCGAGCGTTTGTGGTTAAACTTTTCTACAAGAATGGTGAATTCACAACTGTTGCATTGCGAAAGTTTCGCACGTAGAAAAAACTGCAGGCGCAAAAAACCCTATTTCATTGAATGGGATACTGATTTGCATAAAACGCCTCAGTATTAGAAAACCTCTCAGTATCTCAGTATGACGTGTAAGCGCCCTCTTTCGGTTACTTTTGGAATAATTTTGTTATATACATGGGAGAAAAAATCTAATGTCCTTCTGATCATATTCGCGCAAACCGAAATTTTTTGAGAACATTATTTCTTTTATTGTGAATTTTTTAAGTTTGCACGAATTTATGACGCACCCTGTATATATATATATAATAAATCTGATTGCATGTTTGAATTCAGCACATTAGATTTACTTAAAACCTTCTGGATATAGTATTTAAAAAACCGAAAGAAAGCTCACATTTGTTGTGCTGTGTAATTCGTATTATGGTAAGAAAATTTTAAATGGAAGATAAGGATTAGAGTAAGACTTCCGATATTTTATTATAATTGTTATTGCTAGGAGAGCCAACTAGGGCTTCCTGGGTTACAGAATATATGGAAAAACAATTTGTTTAATTGAAAACTGTAATAGATATTTTACTGTTAATATATTTTGTTTAGATTCCCAACTAACAACACCAAAAAGCATTTTTACATATGAGAAATATCAATAATTTTCAATAGAGTTTTTAAAATTATTAAAAGTGATACTTTCGTATTAACTGCATGCCAGTATAGTTAATGTCCGATTAAATAGAGAAAGGTCGCTACTTACAGTAGCCTTTTTTATTCTGATAATTTCAGGTAATGATGGGCATAATGATTATTTTGATTATTCGAATGAGTCATTCGGACATGCGCAGAAGCATATCTGTCAACTTCTTTTTTTTATATTATTATTCAATTACTAAAAGAAATTTTGACAAAAAAAATTTGAAGTTTGACAGATATGTTTCTGCGCATGCCCAAATGATTCATTCGAATAATCAAAATAATCGTTATGCATATCACTACTTTCAGGGGTTTAAGCGCGTACTTCAATTACATATCTGTTAAATTTGTGTTTTATTTATTTACTAACTGATGAAGTTTTAATTTCATAATGGAATATTAGCCGGAAACAATTGCTGAACTATTTATATTTTTTTAAGTGCAAACGGATTAATCTTTCGTAATCGGGCTGAACATTACAGAGATTTTTTTTTTATTTCATGCTTGAAAATTATTTTAAAAACCATTAAAAAAATCAGTAAATTGAGATACAATTTTCAAACAAAATGCATTTGAAAGAACATTTTTGTTCTTATTCAACAGTGTGAAAACTGAAATTTTACTATGTTTAAAAGTTTTTAAAAAAAATCGCAGTAAAAGCGAAATTATTGGTCAGATATTGCCACCGTCAGTATGATGTCAGTATCACTCACGGACATGTTTTTGCTTTATAACCTATATATATTACGCTATCGTACGTGGCACAGAATTCACGATTATTTGTTAATTGTTTAATGGCAACACCCGAATGAAACTTATATCATTTGTTATTGTGTAAAAGTCCTTTGGCAAGATTTAGGCCAGGATCTTTTACATTTCACTGTTTGGTGCTACCATCTACAGGAATAAAAGCGAAACAAACAATGATTTCTTGATTATAGTGCAAATAAATTGTAATTATATTTTGTCAACATTAACAATTAAATAGATATATTTTCCTACATTTTCATTTGAAATATTAATTTTTGTAAGCATTTAATATTTATAATTTAAAAAATACAATTAGCAATATAAAATTTAAAATGTAAACAAAGCAATGATTTTTAAAAAGGGATTTTTAGTAAAAAGGGAAAAGTAAGAGTAATAATTTTCCCTGACCGTTTCATTTTTTAAACGTAACTGTTATTCTTTTGAAATTTTAGCTCTTATTTAATTTTTTTACAAGTTTTTAGTATAAATAAATATTATTCAGTCTTTTTTTTTTTTTTTTTTTTAATGAAAAGTCTACTCCACTGTTATATTTTTCAATGACAGTCTGCCCGGGCAACGCCGGGCGTGTCAGCTAGTATAGATTAAATTCATCTCACTTACGAGTTTAAAATTGTGGAAACTTCAGACAGTCGCTGTCAAAAGTAATAATAAAATATTTTATAGAGATTTTACAAAGTCGAGACTTCTATTGAAAGCACAAGAAAACGCAACGCATTCTAAAGGAATGAATCGTTCTTCTAGAGTAAAAAAACACTAACAGTGTCAGAAAAGGAGAAGGATTGGAAAAAAACAATAAGAGAGACTAGTTTATATGTGAAAGTGAACAGGACTAGAAAAACAGAAGACAAGCAGTAAGAAAATTTTGAACAATAGTGCTAAAAATACAAAGGAATATAAGTGTACATATGGCGTGAAAAACAGGCTTTCGGGGTTTTTTTATTCTTATTATTATTAAACCAAAATTCAAGATTATTTAATAACTAGCTGCCGCAACTCGTTTTTATTAGGGTTTCGTTCATCTCACGAAACCCTATTACCCCCGCTGCGTTGTCTGTCCGTCACAGAGCCATTCTCAAAAAGTTTCAGAGTTGAAACTTAGTGTATAAATCTGAATAGCAGCTGTGAAGAGCTCAAAATATTAAAATTTGAAATATTCGTATCATTTTAATAAATAGAGATAAAAAACCAAAATTCTAACAGCCTTTTCCTATTAAATTGAAACATTTTTCTTTATAGCAGATGCCAAAGATTTAAAATCCACAATGAAATTCTTTCTACAATAAGTAATTTTCTATCAGACGATTTTCACGTGAAAAATGGAAATGAAATAAAAAGTTTCACCAATTGAAAAAAAGATAAATATGAAATAAAATTGATTGACGTCATAGTCGTAATAAAACGGAAAATGTCTAAGATTTCTCAATAATACAAGGAGTATGAGTATGTGTAAGTGGACAAAGCAGATTAACATCACGTCATTAGAGAATTAAAAAGAAAATCTGACGTCATATAGGAAGTTTAACTAATTTTTCAAATGTTTGAGAATAATACAAAGCGAGTATCAATATAAATAATAGAGAATAGTAAATATATGAGTTTGAGAAACATATTGAATCGTGATAAAAATCTGATTATGGAAATATTCGCATATTTTAACATTTTGAAGGTGTACAATTTGTTTCATTTTGAAATTATTTTTTTAAATATTGCATTTAGTCCATATGACGGATATTATTATGACAGAATATAATAGCGGGCCTGGACCGCTATCCGGCTGGTTTAGATATTCGAAAAAAGGAAAAAATAGACCGGTAAATTTTTACTTTATAAAAAACATGACTTTTTTTGTTGTTGTTGCTAAATGAAATTTGTTTGAATTTATTAAAGAAAGGATAAGTGTTTTGAAAGGAATATTAAACGAAACCCTTTGAGCGATCTTCGATCACACTTACCCACTTGTTTTATAAGATCTTTACAGTTTTTTTGGGGGGGGGGAGGGGGGGGGGGAGAGAAATCTAATTGTTTTCTACATTTTAAAAATATTTGTAATGTTAATTTTATATAAAAAGTTATAAGTAAGGAATCATATTTACATTTCAAATGTATAAGTCACAAGCTAAAAATGTAATTATTATCATTTATAAATCTTAATTAGATCTTTCAATCGCCGTAAGATTCCTTAAGATTGATCAATTAGTTCTCGTTTTTGAGCGATGAAAGATTGGTTGATTAGTAGATTCTCCCAGCTTTTCCCTGTTTTCTCAAAACTATTTATATTTCGGAATGCGAGAAACTAGAAATTGTAGCCAGAATTGGCCTTTATAAATCTTAATTTGACCTTTTAATCTCGGTAAGATTTCTTAAAACGTATCAATTAGTTCGCGAGTTTTTGAGTGTTGAAAGAGATTGGTTGATTGATTGATTCTTCCATTTTTTTTTCTCTGTTTTCTCAAAACTGTTTTATATTTCAGAATGCGAAAAACTGGAAATTGTAGCCAGAATTGGACTTTATAAATCTTAATTTGACCTTTTAATCTCGGTAAGATTCCTTAAAATGTATCAATTAATTCGCGAGTTTTTGAGTATTCAAAGATTGGGTCATTGATTAATTCTCTCAGTTTTCTCAAAACTGTTTTATATTTCGGAATGCGAAAAACTTGAAATTGTAGCCAGAATTGGCCTTTATAAATCTTAATTTGATCTTTTAATCTCGGTGAGATTCCTTAAAATGTATCAATTAGTTCGCGAGTTTTTGAGTATTCAAAGAGTGGTTGATTGATTAATTCTCTCAGTTTTTCCCTGTTTTCTCAAAACTGTTTTATATTTCGGAATGCGAAAAACTGGAAATTGTAGCCAGAATTGGCCTATATAAATCTTAATTTGACCTTTAATCTCGGTAAGATTCCTTAAAATGTATCAATTAGTTCACGAGTTTTTGAGTACTCAAAGATTGGTTGATTGATTGATTCTCCCAGTTTTTCTCTGTTCTCTCAAAAACTATTTGCCGAAACGTCAGTGAAGGCTCACTGTGGAGATGCGAAAAGCTTCTCCTGTCCTGTCTGTCTATTTTTTTGTTTGTCTGTTTGTCATTATTTTGACGCGAAATTTTATTAACAAAATAGTTAATTTTCGGGTGATTTAAGTTTCTAATACGCTTTTTCTAATGAAATAGATGAGGATTTATTTTAACTACCAAAGAAAGATAATCAAATCGGTTTTCCAAACGAAAATAAAAACGTTGAATGTGTAAACTGAATATAAGTCTCATAAGAGGAATATACATTTGTATAAGTATATTTAATACACGAAATTTAATTCAATTTCAGCAACATATGATATTTAGTGGTTAAAAATAAGTAATTCTTTTAAGGAGGATAGAGTCTCCTGTACAAATAGAGGGTTATTCTAATGAAATTACAATAGTAAATGCATTCAGACATATACTCGAATAATGAAATAGCACAATTACTGAAAATTGATAATATAAAATTAAAGCAACAACAAGGTGTTCAGGGAGGCGGAGCTCCCCTGAAGGAATATATTCTTATTCTGAAAAAATACAGTAATAAGTAGTTTACCCTATCATTGCATAAAATTGTGTTTAATGTGATACTTCTAAAATTTCCGGAAGTTCCGATAAATCTTATATTCTTATAAATGTATAAATAACTTTAAAAAATTGAATTTTAGGATACCAAATATTATGCAGATTATATTAAAAAATTGTGAAATTAATGAACAATGATTTGTAGAGCTGACGTTGAGGCCTCTGATCTGTAGATTTACAAGTTTAGATATCACAATGTGACAAATTCTAAATTGTAGCCAGAAATGTCATTTATAAATCTTAATTAGACTTTTTAATCTCGTCAAGATTCCTTAAAATATATCAATTAGTTCGCGAGTTTTTAAGTATTGAAAGATTCATTGATTGATTGATTCTCCCAATTTTTCCCTGTTCTCTCAAAATCTGTTTTTGATAACAGAACGCAACAAATTTCAAATTGTAGCCAGAATTGTTATTTATAAATCTTAAGTAGACGTTTTAATCTCCGTAAAATTCCTTAAAATGTATCAATTAGTTCTATAATTTTTAAGTATTGAAAGATTGGATGATTGATTTATTCTCCCGGTTTTTCTCCATAATTATTTTAGATATCGGAATGCTAAAAACAGAAAATTGTATCCAGAAACATTCTTTATATGCCCTTGATAAGTTTAGCTTTTGTTATGCACCCGTTTCGGAACCTACCCAGGACAAAAAAAAAAAAAAAAAAAGAATGTTATTTTTGACTATACGTAGTCCCAAATAGTCGAATGAACTTAGAAATAAATAGATGTTTTTCTGAAAATCACAGATAGACGCTGCAATTGTGCATATTTATATGTAAAGATAAAAACTTTAAATGCGATGAAATACGTGGAGTATAAAGATGGTATAGATAATAAAAAAAATTAAATACAGTTGGTTCAAAGCATTATCAGGAAACTTCTTCTGTAATGCAAAATGTTTTGACAGATTCCTTATTTAAACAATAAGATCTCATCTTTACAAAAAATATGTGTCTTTAAAGTGAATCTCAAAATTATCCTAAGCAATAAATTTCGAATTCGTATCATTTTACTTATTAAGCAACTTCAAATCAACAGTAAGTTTTTGGTGTCAAAACACTGATAGAATTATTTATATCACTACTCATGTATGGAATTCTTTCAAGAATTTTCAATGCGATTGATATGTATGTTTGAAATATTCATTTTAATATTTTCGTTTAAAAGATTATAATTCTGATTTCAAAATAATTAGAATTTTAAGGTTCTTTATCAACTAATAATGGAAACTGAAATATATTTTGAAAACTTGATTTTTAGTGATTCAGATGATCATTTTTTGTACAAAAGTTTTACATTTTTGAGAGAAAACTGGTTTTATACAAATGGCTTTAATTCTAGGCTTCTCCGTATAACTAATATTATCTTAAATATGAAATCATATAGACGGATGTTGCACATCACGTATATTAAACGATTTAATGCATAACAAGTGAAACACATCTTAATGATATTCTAGCTGTCATTAATTTCAAATAACCATTTTCCCGATATGATAAATGATCTAATAAAGCTATGACTCGCCACTAGCGTATAATAAAGACTGATTACTAAGCTTTAGTTTGCAGATTGATAGCCGCCAATACAGCTCATAGAATGGGGAAATGGTGCGTCAATTTTGACCGGTGTCCTATCAGTCATCTAGACACATAGCCACGCGACATGCAGCCTGTAGCCAATTCGTGTCCCTTTCAGTTAATTGTAAGTTGTGCATAACTTGTTATTCAACAGTTATTTATAAGATGTCCCTTTAGTTAAACTATTGTTTTCGATGGAAATAGTGTAGCGTAAAATAAGTCAGTAGAATCAATTTATATTAATCAAAATATACATAAAACCATTTTTTTTTTTTTTTACCAGAATAGAAAAGAAAACATGATTTGATTTATCTATATCTATATATGTTTTTATATCTGTACATGTAGAATTGTAGATATACAGATAGATAGATAGATATAGGTATTTTTATATGTATGTATTACATACATACGCGTTTACAAATTTTGGTTGATCTGAAAATAGTTTTTGAAAGGAAGCTGCATAATAATGTTTTTCATATAACAAAAAATATCAATATCTAAAAAAGGAGAAATTTTTTATTTTAATTAGTAAACAAATTAATATGATATAACTGATAATGGCTTAATAAATAATTCATTTCTTTGAAGAGGTTTTTTTTTTTTTTTTCAAGTCTGTCATTTTTATGAATTATATTTGTAAGCGTTAATCTTTTAAATAATAAAAATTTGTATGACTTAAAAGGTTTGTCAATAATTACAACTTATTCAACGTCACTGTGATCAAATCTACTCGATATTGCATAAGTGAAACAAGTACATTTTCTGAATTATATCTTATAAAAATACATATAATTATTCCATTTTTAAAAAAATAATCCAAAATTTGTAGATTTAATAATGTTATACTAAGAAAAGGGAGGATGCATCAGTAGCAAAGCAATAGATAAAAATAGAGATGGAAGAGAAGAAGGTTAAGAGAAGGTTAAAGAAAAGGAGAAATTTGTGTTTTCGTTTCCAGAATTTTGAGATATCTTGTTCGGATATACCAAAAATACAAACCAGATTCCCGTGGCCTGTCACTCGAGCCATTTTCTATAACCTGTAGATGTTTATGGTACCTGAATTTCACGTGATCAAAGTAGGCTGAAAATCGGTTCTCTTATTGGTATAAGCCAGCCTATGCTGATCACGTAACTGCCGAAAGGGCTGAAAGTGCCTTGGACTGAAAATAATCTCGTCATGGCTACTAAAGCGGCCTTATAAGAGTACGCGATATTATTGCGTACTCTTATAAGGCCTGTCTAACTGAACTGTGTACTGTCTAACTGAATACGCGAAAATTCCATGCATTAGTTCTTGATATAGAGCGTTCACAAAAATTGTGTCAGATACATAAACAAACGACCGTTTTCCAAAAATAGTCAGACAGTATTAAGGACATCAAGTCAAAAAAAAAATTACGATACCAATACTTCCTTCTTATACATGTAGAAGAATGTAAAGATATACCAGTAATTTTCAAAACTGGAAATTAAATGCTCAGCGCTATTATAAGCGGAGAAAATATACAACAATTAGTACATTTTGGTAATTTGTAAATACACATTTTTGACACTTTGCAACATAGTTGAAAAATGTTTATGACTTCGGTTTGTCCATTTTGCCTTGTGTCCGTACTGCAACTCAGGTAAATATACTCGGATTGCCATGCAATTGATATATGTTAATATATCAATTACAATATCATGTAATTGATGTATGTTAATATATCAATTACAGTTAAGGCTTAACACGGCTATATTCGCTATTGAAAATAAAATGTAGAATTTATAGTTTGTTTACAGGAACATTCAACAGAATTCCGTTTTATTATGGTCTACAGGGAAAAATCGTCTGCGGTGTATTTTAATGATGTTACAGTATTTCAAACATAATGAAATTGATGTGAATTTTTGAGGTACTCTAGACTTTGCTTTTTGTAGAATATGGAGTTGAAAGCATCCATCATTCATTTACAGGGTGAAAAAAAAAAGAATTCTTTTACATAATGATCTACGGAAAAAAGCTATTTGCAACGTATTTTAATGATGTTACGCAATTTCAAACAGAACGACATTGATATGCATTACTGAGGTTCACCTCAAGATACTTGTGGTAGAATATCATGTGCATAGCATTTATCGTCCATTTACAGGGCCACACAAAATATTTCGATTACAGTACTGTCTATGAATGATAATTGCTGGAAATGTATTTTCAGTCATGGCATGCGTTTTTAACAAACGTTTTGCATACTACGCGGTATGTATAAATTCTGTAGATCATATACACGGCAACACAAAAAAAAAATCTTAATTATTATTGTGGATGGGCGTGATATGCTTAAAAGTTGTTTTTAATTGAGTTATGTGTTTTCCAGCTGAACTATAATTAGTATACTAAAATATGTTTGTAGAATATAAATTAATTAATTCGTTAGGGTCTATACTACTGTACATAAGAGCTACACAAAGACCTAGATACTTGCCGTCTAGGGATGGTATTTTTTTTTTCATTTTTTGGCCTGAATTAAATTTTAGTTTACTATGTGGAGTGTATAAAAATCTGTAGATAATATAAAGGTCTCTACAAAGGAATCAGAGTACATTTACGTCTATTGGCAGAAATGGCTGAGGAAAATTTTTCAACTATGTTATACGTTTTCTAACTAAACTAAATTTTAGCATACAATATGTGCAAATATACTATTAAGCATAAAATATGTGCAAATCTATAGATCATATACAGAACTGCACAAAAGAATTCAAGTGCTTTTCTTGCTATGGGCTGAAATCTGGTTTTCAAATGTGTTATGTGTTTTATAAATTGTTTACTCAGATATATTTTTTCCTTTATAAAACGGTGAAGTTTGGTTACAATATTCGGGAAGTATTGGAAAGTGTTTCATAATCTGCACGCATGACTTTTCTTTCTTGTTAATATTGCAACTTATTTTTCAAAGTAACTTAATTTTCTCACATTGCGACACGTTTCTTCACATTTAATGACAACACTTAACGATATTCAGTTTATATTTTTCAGTAAAATATGCATTTACAGTTTGATATTTCAAGACCACTTAATCATAACACGACATGAGTAACAGCATCTCTTCAGATGCTATTCAAACCATTTTCTTTTCAAAACCAAATAATATTTTATTCCGAGAATTCTCGCAATATCCTTTCAGAGCAGAGAGAAAGTTCTTCCCTCCCCCCCCCCCTACCCCCTGACCTATCGATTTTACAACAAACACATCTGCGAGCACGTAGAGATGCGTGTGGAATCTACACTGAATTTCCGAAAAACATAATATCCTCATCCCTTACAATGTCGAGTCGCGTTTTCCCTGACACCACCCTAGAATAATTTTGAGATCTATTGAAAATCACTTCAGACTAAGATTCGAAATATACTGTTATTCGATAAAACATTTTTTTTTTTATTCTGAACCTATTTTTTTTTCGGCATATGTTTTGTTTCGGTTAAATAACGGTTATATTTCATATATAGAAAAAAATTAAAACTTGGAAAATTGTAGATTTTAATCTTTTTTTCTTTTTATTTATTTATTTATTTATTTATTTATTGACAGCATGTTACTTTGAAGTATCTGATTGTTACGAAAATAAAAAAGAATATTTTTGTCTTTTGAGTGTGAAATGCAAAATATGATTCTTGTTGTAGGATACTTCCGATCGAATTCAGGTTGCTAAATGCAGTAAAATACGTGTAATCGGCGCTCGTCTAACGGAAATATGCCGTAAACGGAAACTGTTATGGTCTGAGCGAAAAAAAATACAATACAATAACAATTATAAGGGAAGATGTACCTCTTAACACAGAAATCTGTTGGCCCCTTGCAATTCCGTTTTATTAATGTTCTATACTGTATTTAAGTTTCAAGAGTCCATTATTCTTACGCTTTTTCATTCATCTATGAGCCGTGTTCAAATGAAACCCGTTCGACAGTTCTAGTAAGCAGAACATTAATAACGGAAACACAAAACTGAATGAAATAGAAAGAATAATATATATTTAAACACATTTGTTTAGAAAAAGTCACCCATGGCGTTGAGACACGCATCCCATTGTTTGGGAAGGCGTCGAATGCCGTCGGCGAAGAAAGATTTCGGTTGTTGCCGCACTATTAATATCCACAATATGTGCCCCCGGTTACAACTTTGTGAGCCTGACCTGGACGCGGTAAATCCGTCGTTTCCTCACGGCCGTTGCGAAACATTCGCGAGCAATCCGTAACAGTTGTCTTTGATAAGCACTTTCTCCCTTACACATCAACCATTCATTCTCCAATGAATCCCAACAGGCTAGCATCCTTCTACCGATAAAAACTGTATTACTGCAAGTTGGTCGTGTTTGGACGGGCTCGTAACCACTCAAGTTATCTTTAACGTACTGCATCCTTCAAACAACGAAAGAGAATGACCGTTTCTCTACGCAGTACATGCTGCGTATATACAACACATACTTGACTCTCTACAAAGCCTTCGGACGGATTTGTGACGTCATTGTTCGACGACCGTTTTCTCCGATGGAACTTCGCTCTCTTCTTGTGCATTAAAAAATAATAAATTGTTATTTATCTTATGAATTTTCCCACAACATGATTTGATTTTATAGACAATTAAGTCAAACATTTATTTCTCATTTTCTTCCTACTTTATAAACAAAAAAAAAGGTATAAATGGTTTATATATAATATAAATATAATCTACTATATATATAAAACACAAACGAAAATTTCGTCCCGTTCCTTTATAACTCGAGTTCTGCCGAATGGATTTTGATGGAACTTACACTGTTCGAGAGATAATTTTTCAGGGAAGGTTTTAGTACATAACACAACGTTCTACGTATATTAGTTATAGAATTATTATAGAAAGTTCCGTTATTTTGGCCGAAAAGGTTACCATTCCTAATTTTTTGGCGATCATTACTGTTGCAGAAAGAAATGAAAAGGTTATACATGTCGAAAAATAAAAGAAAAACTGTTACTAATTTTATTTTTTTTAAAAAGAAAGAGAAAGAAATAAAAAGAGTTTTGATGAGAGAATATTAGAAAACGAAAATATTTAATTTAAACATGATTGGGAATGTTTGTAATGTTTAAAAAATTATTCAAGGGGCAAGATTTCTATATTGAAACAATATTTGGCGATGTATGTTTTGCTTTTGGCGATTTTGATTTTACTTTTGACATCAAACAATATGATTGTAAGCCAAAAGGTGTCTTTTTTTGTTGCAGAAAGAATTGAAATGGCTATACATCTGGAAAAATAAAAGAAAAAACTGTTGCTAATTTTATTTTAAAAAAAAGAAAGAAAAGAAAAAAAAGAAAAACAGTTTTGATGAGAAATTTTAAGCCAAAAGGTGTTTTTTTTTTAAGTGTACGACTGCATTTTTGTAGTATTTTTTTTTTTTGTACTTTTCGGTAAGCCGAGCACCAGTGATATATATATACACATATATCTACACAAATACATGTATATACATACATATATCTACACAAATACATGTATTAACATACATATACATACACTTATATATGTATGAATATATACATATATACACTGCTCAAAACAATTAAAGGATATTTGAAGTTTTATATAAAATAAAGATATAAACGAAATTTTTTTTGCCGAAAATAGAAGAAGAGAATCACAAATGCAAATTTTTCTGGTTTTCAAACTGTGGAGTATGCAAATTTTGAGCTCGACGTCAAAAACGTCGCTTCAGCGGCAGCGAATGAAATTTGACTTTCAACTGGATAAAAGAGAATGAAGACAAGGATGATCGGCATTCAGTGATTGCTTTGTTTCGATGAGTACGATGTCTCAGCGAAGTCATTTGACAGATTCAGAAGCTTGGAGAATTGTTGGTAGGTTAGAAGGGGGCCAAACTCAAGCCGAAGTAGCGCAAGCCATTGGAGTGTCACAAAGTGTCATTTCCAGGATCTGGAACCGTTTTTTGGAGAGTGGATGTGCAGGCCGAAGACCAGGGCAAGGTCGTAGACGAGCAACACCGCCCAATGAAGATCGGTATTTAGCGTTAACAGCTCGGAGAAACCGAAACATGAACGCTACTCTTCTCCAACAACACCTTCGCTCGGCTACAGGCACCACGATTTCAACTCAGACTTTCCGAAACCGGCTCCATGCTGTAGGTCTGTATGCTCGCCGACCGATGGTATGTGTTAGATTAACATCAAGGCATCGTCGCGACCGCAGGGAGTGGGCAACCGAGCATGTCAACTGGAGGAGAAATGAATGGAGCAATATTCTGTTTTCTGACGAGTCCCGTTTTTCTGTGCATCCGGATAATAGGAGTATTTTCATCTGGAGGGACCGTGGCAGTAGGAATAATCCTGCGTTCGTGCACGAAAGTGTCAGATTTGGCGGTGGAGGAGTGTTGGTGTATGGTGGCATCTCCATTGACGGGCGCATTGACCTCTACATCATTCGAGATGGAGCTCTGACTGGTCGCCGATATAGGGATGAGATCCTCAGACCTATTGCAGTCCCTTACGCTGCAGCAATCGGAGATAACTTCATTTTAATGGACGATAACTGCAGGCCACATCGTGCAAACCTGGTGGAGGATTTCCTTTTCGAGGAAGGAATCGTTCGAATGCAATGGCCAGCGTGTTCTCCAGACATGAATCCAATCGAGCACGTTTGGGACGCTCTAGAAAGACGAGTTTCTGGCCGCCAACAACCCCCACAAACTCTCCAAGAACTGGAAAGAGCTCTTCTGGAAGAGTGGGGCAGAATACCCCAACTCGTCATTAATAGCCTCATTGAGTCCATGCCTCAAAGGTGTTCAACGTTGCTGGCCGCCCGTGGAAACCATACCCCCTACTGAAAATGATTTTCTTTGAAGAAAACACCTTTTCTTATTCTTTTTTTCTCATATGCACAAATTGTGTTTTTTTTCCTTTTGTACACAAATGCGCAATAAAATGCATTTTTTTCTGCCAAACATGTGTAATTTATTCTCATATAACCTACTATGTCTGTCGACCATGTATCAATCAGCTAAAAAGTTTCCCAGATACAAAATCCACCTAAAACTGCAATATCCTTTAATTGTTTTGAGCAGTGTATATATAGATATAGATATATATCACTGGCGCACGGCTAACCGAAAAGTACCTTTTTTTTTATTAAAATGCAAACTATATTAATGGCAATATACTTCTATTTACTTCTACATATATGAAATTTCGTTCCGGCTGCTTATAACTCGAGTTCCGCTGAATGGATTTTCGTAGAACTTAAACTGTAAGATAATTTTTCAGGGAAAGTTTTATTGTATAACATATCGTTCTACGTAGCTTAGTTATAGAATTATTCTGGGAAGTTCTATAATCAGATCAATCCGATTATGAAATATTAGCCAAATATATGTATGTATATACATGTAATTGTGTAGATATATGTGTATATATATACATGTATATATATATATCACTGGCGCCCGGCTTACCGAAGAGATTTTGCCGAATGGATTTTGATGGAACCTACACTGTTAGATAATTTTCTAGGGAAATTTTATTATATAACATATCATTCTACGTTGCTTACTTCTAGAATTATAGGGGGAAATTCGAAAATCGGGAGACTATTTTTTTATCAAATGTTAGCCTTTTCAATATTTGATTCCGATTATGAAAGATTAGCCTTCTGAAAACGTTCTACTGGACGGATTTTGATGAGAATTGTATTGTTAGTTAGATGCTCTTTCAGGAATGGTTTTAATGTACTACATATTGTTCTACGTTGCTTAGTCAAACAGTTATGTGTGAAGGTTATAGGTGAACCCGATTCCGAAAGATTAGCCTTTTTGAAAGTTTTTACTGGGCATATTTTTTGCGACTTGCATTGTTAAGTAGATAATCTATAAGGATGTTTTTAGTATATTTTATATCTTTCTGTTAGTTTTAGAATTATGTGGAAAAGTTCTATAATCAGATTAACCCAATGATCAAATATTAGCCTTTATAAAAAAACTTCTATTGAATGGATTTTGTTAGTTAATTTGTTTGCATTGTTAGTTCGACAATTTTTAGTGATGGTTTTAGTATATTACATATAGTTTTATCATTCTTTAGCAAACCTTAATTGTAAATGACCAAATAAAAGAGTTGGTCCGTAACTGCTAAAATTTTGACTGCACATTAGAAAATATAATAGCGCAATCACGTCATTTTTCAGTAATGTGGAAGGATAATACAGGTAAACATACAGATTGCTTTCAAATACAAGGTCAAATTAAACGATATATTTCGTTTGATTCACGGTTCATTTGTAGAAACCGACCAGTGCAGCGGGCGTAGCTTGCTAGTATATATATATAAGAATTAGTTTAAAGTTTTTCAAATCTGATAAATTCAAATTTTACCAAATACAACTAAGTAAAAGTTTAAATATTTTGCTAGATATTTGTATTTACAGGAGTTAAATCACATTAATTAATGTTAGAGAGTCAAGTAGGTGTTGATATATATGATATTACATTCTGATGCGCATTTCTCACCTTAAGGAACAACTCGCTCGTAAATTTCCACGTTTCGAACGGGTTTCATTTGAACACGCCTTATATTTACTGCCCGCCTATTGTTTGCCTAAACATCAGCAATTCAAATGCATGAATTTAAAATTTTCATACTGTGTATATCAGAATAAAGAAAAGAGTGTTTTAACTCCGATTCATAAAACGTTGGTGCTTAAACAGTATAAAAACACTAAATAATCATATAAATAAAAATGTGATATAGAGAAAGGTCTAAGGGACACTGTAACATTTTAGAATCAGAACCAAATTTGACGATTTTTAACATTTTATTTTAATGCTGCATTGCATGATTGCATGATGCAATGCATGATAGTAAGTACTACTGTCTCTAGAAGAGTAGTGACTTTTTTTTGTGTTTTCTCTGATAAAAACAGCCATATCATATTTATTTTTCAATATAATGTTTGCGCCCATCTACTAATAATTATTCTGCAATACATCAGTGGTTGTTAAAAATTCTAACTGAGCGTAATATGGGACTTTTAAAAATCACATATCTGTGTAGCCAAATATCACATTTATGGGAGAATGGCCCAAATGTTCATACCCTCGTGCATACATGAATAACTACATCCGTACGTTACTTCTTAAAATTTTAATGTTTTATAGTTCAATATAAAGAGAAAAAGGTTTAAAGCTTCAATTCATAAAACGTTGAGAAAATGTGGTTTGTGAGTGAAAATCCTACAAAATACAATACCTTTGTAAAACTAAAATTGTTTTTCAGAAATCATTGCAAAGCTTATATAAGCATCATATATACACATATATTGTACCATATACGTCATTATATACATATTATTTACGCTTTATATGTCATATATACACCATATACCTCTTATACACATGTCATATACATACATCATATACGAATATAACTGGATCATATGCGTCAGGAAATGTTATATACATCATATATTATTACAATGTCATATATGCTTTATTATAATTTGGCGATAAATCTTGGTCGCTTGGCGATTCACCGCTCAAGGGCCGAGGTCCACTATAACCCAAAAGTACCTATTTTAACTTATCCTATTAAAATACATATTTACCTTTCAACTTAAAAAACAATCAAAAACAATGTTATCCAATTTCTGCAAAAGATGCAGATCTTTTGCAGAAATTGGATAAAATCTTGTATAACAAAGTTATTTCCAAGGCTCTTGTTACGGGATTTATCTATTAGTCCAATGATTTTATAATTTTTATTTAGTGAAAACAAAATTAGTGAACATTCTGTAGAATAACATAAGAAAATACCCCATAATGAGCTTTTTGTAAATAAAAATGTTGAAATTTCATTTTCACTAAGTGAAAATAGCGTCATTTTAATGAGTTTTCTTTTTCTGGTATACTCTGAAACGCAGTTGCTAGGCAACTGTTAGTGAAAAATCACAGTGAAAAAAAGAAAGAAGAAAAAAGGACACATGCATGATTTCAAATTTGTAAAAGTGGGAAAGAATTTTTTTTATATTTTTCGAACATATGCATAAAATTGCATCAAAAATTATACAAACAATTGCAAATGCCTCAGAAAAATATTGAAAACATTTCAAAACAATTTGATTAACTTAACACTTTAATCGAGAAAATTTAGTATCCATTTTAAGCAATTATTTATATGTGCCATTTTCCTTTCAGCGAACAGTAAAGTTTTAAAATTTTCTGATTTCTCAGAGAAAAGCGTTATGACAACAAAGAAAATCAATGCACGATAATTTTCGAACGAATCGACTGAATTAAACCACAAACTATATACTTCTAATTCCCAATGCCTAACCAACATATCAAGCTAACTGGATGCTTTTTGCGACAGTTATCCGCGAAATACACACTGAATAACAGACACCAAAACCTTTTCGTCTCTAGAGTAAGCTTTCACTTGATGTTTTGACATTTAATGCCTGAAGACATATTTGACAGTTATTGTTGGTTGTTTTTTTACCTAGCAGGAAAACTTACTAATGGGAAACAGAGCAGTCATATGAAGTGATTGCCCAAAGCACAAAACACTAAATTCAGTAAATTCAGTAATTCTGCAGTAATTGGACTTTATGCAAAACACGAAATCTAACTGTAACAGTGGTACAGCTACAAATATGTATCAAAATGAATCAGTGTTGCTTTTACATTCTTTGCCTGAGTCTTATCTGACATAGCTGCAAAATACGGAGTTCGTAGATTTTAATTTTTAAATACCGATATTTTCAAATAGTAATCTTCGCCTTGTTTTATCTCAAACATCTGTCTTTAAATAAGGTAAATATTACTGTTCGTAAATAGTGGAATGAAACCTGAAAGCTGAAATAACCTGTCGTGAAATCCTACCAAGCGGATTAAATGTATTCAAAATTAGTCGTTGGGGGCCACCGTAATATTTAACCATCATGGATATGCATAATATAAAATATGAAAATAAAACATGTGTAAACTATTTATAAAATGCTTTGCAATTCGAATAAAATACTGGCTTGACGACGTCATAAACTTTAAATGCTCTATTACTGAATTTCGTAAGAGAAACATCCTTATAACTCTAAAAATGATAATCCTATTAACTAACAGTTTACTGCGTCGGATTAAGCGTCTCTTTACTAATTAAATTATATCTTTAAATTGAAATTTGAAGGAAATACAGGGTCATGAAAAATCGAAGAGTGTGGAAAATGTGATTACAAATATCCCGGCAACTAATTATCCGATCAACTTCATTCTTAATGCAAAATTTATGTTTTTTTATTGTCTTTTATACTTACTCCTTAAAAAAGCAATTTCGAAAATTTTTATGTACCTTTTATCAGAACGAATATTTCGAGAGTCCGAAAAAAATAGTTCCGGATAATCGAGGTTACTCAAATTCAATAAGCTTCTTCCCATTATTACATACTAAGTACATACCAAATTTCAAGTCTATATCATAATTTGTTCGGGAGATAGGGCGTTTACATTGACACACACACACACACACAGGCGGACGGCAAATATTTTTTTCTAAAAATAGGTTTTTCGGAATTTCCAGTGTCTGAAACGTGTAAATCCGTCAAAATTTTTTTTTCGATTTTTAAAACGATTACAAGACTTACCCTATACTACGTATGATGAGTAAGTAATAAAAATCCCTCCCTCCGTTCATGCATACGCACATCTGTACGGTGTCTTCTGAAACTTTAGAAAAGAAAATGAATCATCAAAAGAATGTTTCACCAGTAAACTTGTGTTATTTGGCGTTTGGAAGAGAAACGAAGTTAATTTTGAACCCTAAAACTGACTTTCTCTTGTTATGGAAAATGTAGTTTCGAATAATTATCTTGTTGAATGCGATAACAATGGAAAATTTATATGTATTGCTACATCGAGAAATATACAGACTGTTGTAGTCCATTTGCTATTTTATTGAAGTGAGCATTTTGTGAGATTCATTTGAAGAAATAAAGCTTGTTAAATACATATTTAAAGACAAAATAGTTACATATCGAATATTTTGATAAGAAAACACTCCACATAGTACCAAAGAAAAAGAAGATTCGAATACGTTAATTCATGCAAAAACAACTGTAGTATTTGTAGTAGCATGTACGAATCAATAACGATTTATTTATTGTGACAAAGAAAAAGTTGAATTTAATCTACGAAATTATAGTATCTAAATTTTCCGAATGCCAGAGGAGATATTGTCGTACATGCCACCTCGGGAACATGTGCCATAGATTCTCCACAACTGTAACTTATAATGTTTTGGAGAAGAAACGAATTTTTAGTCTAACAAATCTAATCTGAATGCAGAAGAAAGTTCATTTTCAATTATTTTACTTACAAGGTTGATTAGATCTAAAATTTAAGACAGCGACAATCTAAATCCTACGCAGTTTGAAACTATCTTATAAACGTTTCTGACAGTAAATGTCGATGACATATTTACCGCATGCCGTTTTCCCCATAATTGCAAGATGACTAATACAGTTTCCGTTAAATACTGGTATCACAAACTCCCAGCGCAACTTTATCGAAAAGCCTTTTAAATGACCGTTGAATAATTTTATTGGCCTTCAGCCATTTTTCTAACTTTGTAGAACACCAAATGATGCCTCGGATAGAATGTTAAATGGCTAAAATTTTGGAATACCATGGATAGATTACAAATTATCTAAAAAGTTGTATTACTTTCAAAATGAAATTGCTTTTTATTTACAGAATTTTTTTTTTATTTTTCTGTATTTTAAGATTCAATTCAATTTCTAACTGAATTCAGGGATTATACATTTTTTACGGTAGGTACATGCAAAACTATCGAATGTTTAGTTTTATTTTATTAATTTGAACGTTTACTTTCTTTTACGTGCATAAAATAAAAGCATATAAATTTTATAAACACATTTTGTTGTTTTTTTTCTTTTTATCTGCCGATTTCTATTATAACTAGTGTTGCCAGGGTCCGAATTATTTTTGGCTACATTTAAATGTCCGGCGACAAATGACAGTTGATTTCCCACTTGAATTTCAATTAACAGCTCCTTTAAATTACTGCTGCTAAAACCAAGTCTACTGAAACAAAACTATAAGTTCAAAAACAATAGTCCTGGTCAAAATCAAACACAATAAGTAAGTCAGCGGGAAAAAATAGCGCAATCTTAGTAAACTGGTCACAATATAAAAGTAACACTTTTCTCTTAAACTTTTTTATAAATTAATATAAATTACTTTAATCTACTAAAATAGAGTTTCGTGAACTCAGTCTACGATTTCTTACTACCGCAGCTCAGGATCCGAGTTGAGATAACACCAAATGCCAAAACACAATTTACCTACGCAAGCACGTGTCTTTTATGTATCTGAAATCAGCTGAACAACGCCCCTAAGCATTTGCATAAGCACAAACAGTTAAATATCTTTTCGATGGAAACATTCACCCGTGGCAAAATTAAAAGAAGTTTAGAAAAGAATAAATCATAATAAAAAATGTATTAACGAAATTAAAATTTAATAAAAATCATTCACAACACTTCAAAGTTACACTTTCCACTAAAATTAGCAAGCAATTTACTAAAAACTTTGCAAATCCACTATCAAAAGAAATGCAAATTTCGCAGTTTCACTATCGAGAAGTAAAAAATTTCGTAGAGTTCTTTTATAAGGAACAAGAGTGCATATTATAAGCTAAAAAACTCCGCTTTCTCCCCTAAATAATATTGTAGCTTTAATGTCAATAAAACAACAACTTTGCAGCTCAACTATTAAGACTTCGCAGTTTTACTATAAGATTTTTCAACTCAACTACAAGACGTTGTAGCATGCATATCTTACAAATTACGAGGGAAAGTCATTCAGTAAGTCACAAAAGATAATTAAATAATAACTTACATGTACTTAAGGATATTCACTTCAAAACTATTTTTATTTCTCAACAAATTAGCTGTCTCAGCCACATTAGGACTTCAAGTTGAACCTTTTCGTCATCTGTGAACATCATCTTGCTTCCAAGGTGTTTTTTTAGTGGACTAAACAGATGAAAATCGCTTGGGGCTAAGTCGAAGCTGTATGGTGGATGTTGGAGAAGTTGCAAGATGATGTTCACAGATGATGAAAAGGTTCAACTTGAAGTCCTAATGTGACTGAGACAGCAACCCAAAGAATGTTATGCAGCTGGTGTTGGGACACTGATAAAATGGTGATATAGGTGCATATATTGGTGAAGAATATGTTGAGAAATAAAATATTTTTAAGTGAATATAATTGTAAGTTATTATTTAATTATCTTTTGTGACTTAATTAATTTCTTTCCCTGGTAGTAATGATGTTTTTTAGAATGTGCGAAATCTGCATAATTTTCAGTGGCTAACTCATTTCTGCATTACATTTTGGCGCTGAAAATTCTGTTGTCGATTTATTGTGAAATCGATGATTTTCATCTTAAATTTAGCCTCGTAACCATTATTCTGATTACTGCTGCTGATGATTGCTTTAATGAATAACAAAACTTTTCTAAATCAATTTGTTTAGAATTAAAAGGATGTCAAGTTTTATGAAAATTTGGGGTGAAAGCAATGAGAGAATAAATTATGTAATTAATGGAAAATCGATTCCTATATATATATTATTTTTTTTAATTAAAGATTACTTCAAGTACCTTCGTTTCTATTCAAGGAATATTTATCCTCTTCTTTGAACTGCGTGAGCAATTTTGATTTATATCGATGAATTCTAAAATAATACTTATGATGATAATGAATTATGAAATTTGATTGAATTTTTGAAGTAACTGAATCTTTTCCCTGCATTATTAAATACGATGAGCTTTTTCCATTCAATCTTATCTAAATAATCTTGATGTCATATATGATTAATATTTTTTAATATAATTCCGATCACTTTTATGCAATGGTTCCTGAAATTTGCAATTTTATAAATATTGTTAAATATTTAATCAACCATACTAATTTAGTAACTGCATATATGATGGTTGAAATACCAATTTTGAGAACGCATTCGTGTATTGCGGACGTTTCGTATGAATAAATCGTGTTTTTTCTAACCAACACCAACTTAAAGCGTAAGAGCTTTGTAATAAAAGCACCATAAAAATGATAAAATGAGCACTGTAGATCTGTTTCGTCTCATGTAAATATGATTCCTCATTTGGAGAATAGCACACGTAGTCAAAATGATGCATGAGTCAAAGTGACTTTGTGAAAGTATGTAACTCACAAAATTATATTTATATGAAATTTGCATGAGATTTATAGATATTATTCTTTAAGTGCTACGGAATCAAACAGCGTTTTTCTTACACGTGTGACACACAAGGTTATAATCGACTCTTCTCCGAAGATGACTTTTCCCTGACAATCATGTTTCTCAAATTGGTTTAAAATTCCAACTTTGAGAATATTTTGCTAAATATATTTTGATTTGTAGAAAAATGAGAAAATTCTATTCCATTTCTTGGTATCTGAATAGGAATACCTTCAAATTTCGTGCATTTGTGAACAAAAGTGACTTTGCGAATGCGCCAAAATATAACATGTTTGAATTTGAATGCAGCCATAAGAGATGCACCGATAAAAATTATTTCTCTTTATTGCTTAGTATAAGCATGGGGGTTATGTCACTTTTGTGCTTCAGGCCTCCAAAAGTCATAGTCGGGTCACAAGAATTCAAATTTTCATTATATAAAAATATTTTTATATGTCTTGAACTTGTACTGCTTCTGACCCATAATTTGAAATAACTTCCTATTCTTTTCTTTTTAAACTTTTAAATACTTATTCATATTTTGATTTGTAGAAAAATGAGAAAATTCTACTCTATTTCTTAGTATCTGCTTAATACCTTCAAATGTCGTACATTTGTGAATAAAAGTGACTTTGGGAATGTGCCAAAATTTAACAAGTTTGAATTTGAGTACGGCCATAAGCGATCCACCGATAAAAATGTTTTCACTTTATTGCTTAGCATTAACACGGGGGGTCATCATGTCACTTTTGTGCTTCTGGCCGTAAAAGTCATAGTCAGGCCACGAGAATTCAAATTTTCATTATATAAAAATCTTTTTATATGTCTTGAACTTGTACCGCTTCAGACCCATAGTTTGAAATAACTTCCTCTTCTTTTCAATTTAGTTATTTAAATATTTATTCATACTTTATTTTATACGTTTCAGCTAATTTCCATCATAGCGTTACTTAAATATGTTCACACTGATGATATTTTTGAAATCCATTCACTAAAATTGGAACATTTGTGCGTACTTACGTATATATGTATTTTTAAACTTATTTTTTCAATGTAAATAGAATTTTTAGAGTGACTTTATAAAAACAATTTTATAAAGTTTTATTTATAATTTTTTTTTTCGTAATCGGTAAAACTGAGAAAATTTTTTACGAATCTTTGATGTTCAGCAAAAACCGAACAATGTTATTTATAAAACTGAAATATATTGCATGTATCAAAATTGTATAATTTTGATACATTCCCTCAACTTAAGGGAATATTATGTTAAATATAAGGACGAAGTTACTATATCAATGAAAATACAAAATAACAGATTAATGAAAGAGAAATTTTGACAAAATATAATAAATGTATGATAAACTTAAGTATATGTAATAAAGTGACAGTATGTAATAAAGCTGAATCAGCATTAACACGGCATACAGCATTTTACAAATTAATATATTTACCGTATATAATCGCAATCTTTTTCAATATTTTAGGTCTAAAAGGTAGGTTGCCATTATACCCGGAATATGTCCGACATTTAGAAACAAGTGCCCTGCATGATAAAAATGCATAATTTCAATGGAAGATATACAATGGACCGAATAAGCTAACATGAAATTGATTCATTATATGCGGATTTCGTTATAACCAGTTATTTAACACTAGGTTGTGATTAGCAGGCAATTAAAAAAGTTTGAATTACCCGATACTTTGATTTAACCGTACCCGCATTATTCGGGTTCTCCTGTTGTACAAAATAGGTGAAATAACTGCAGTTTTTCGTGGTGTATTTTGTGCAATATGAGCAAATATATAGTAATTACTCACTTTGCATCTTTTAATAACTGGAAAAAAGAGTATTTTAAAATTGAAGTTCCCAACCGGAGAAAAGTACACATTGTGGAAACTTTAATTTTATGCATGTTAATTAAGGAGGTGTTATATAAGGAAGAGTCATGCACAGCGAGACAGGTTTTTTTTTTATTATTTAATTAAGAGCTAGATGCAATCGACTGAAGAAATTTTAACCATTGCATATATAAATCTGATTATCAGCATCTTGCATACTGGAATAATTAATACAAAAAAACAGAAATAAAAAAAAAGGTCACTTCAAAATAATATTAGAATTTGTCTCCCTGTGTACCATACCTAGTACATATTGAGACTGTGCTTCTTTTTCCCCTTTACCAACATGTTGTAAACTTTTCAAGGGGGGATCCGTCTATAGAAGAAGTGGTAACTATGGACTAGACCTTGAAATATTTCTTATCAAACAAAAGAAGTTTTTATTGACTTAAAAATTACTTTCTGTGTAAGAAAAAGTTTTACATTCAAAAAATAAAGTTATCTGAGTACGCTGACATTATATCTACAGTTCAATTCAACGCTGGGCAGATTTGGGTGTCTGAGTACTGTATTGGCAACTGACAAAACAAGAACCTCCAGACTTTTCTCTATTTAATTGAAATGAATAGTAGATTCACTACAAAGGGCAGTCTTTAACACAAACAAATTGTTCGCTGGATCACAATTTATCAGTATAGGCTTTTTGCGCTATACTTGCCAAGCAATCTCTTTTCTTGTCCGCTCCAATGTCAAGCCGTTGGACCCTTTCGTTTCATACAATAGTACTTGGCATACCTTCAGAATCTCTATCCTGTCTTCAACCCAAGGAAGAATTGTTACACACTTCGGCATATCTCAGGAACTGCTTTCCCTAAATAAAAAAATTTCCTTTCATGGCTTCCAAAATCGGGAGAGACTAACTCTAGGAGGAGTTTAGCTCGGTCCCTCACATAATAGAAAAATTATGTCAACTTCAACCAGGCGCATCATTTGTTTTTAAAGAGGTAAATAAGGAGCTTCACTTTTGGTTTCACCAGGGCGATCGTTTTGACCATGGAGGACCACTCGTGCTCCTTGACTTGGCTTCGCCGGTGGCAGTGCTAGAACTCATTGTTCTTAACCGTTCTTTTGAGCACAAAAGAACTTTCAGATTGCCAACACTTCAAACAAGTGCCGGCTTGGGAAAGTATTCAAGTAATGTTCTCTGCTATACTCTCCCATAAGAGCAGTCTTGGTTCAAGGCGATATTCCCACGCACTAGAATATTCACACAAGTAAAGGAGATTCTTTACAACATTTAACAATCTGGTAAATAACATGGTTGTACCTAGATTTTTGAGCTCTCATATATCAACTCCAGCTTTGTAAAACGTTGTAAAGCGGCCAAAAGCTGATAAATCGAGAGACTGGAGTTTGTAGCTCTTATGTGCCGGTAAAATGGGAAAGGTGCCCTCTATCTATAGGAGTCCGTGTCTCAAACACAACAAAGCATATTAAAGAAACATATAATGCATATTCATTCATTATGTAATGAATGTAAAGATGCATAGTTAGACACTGTTTCACTGTGTACCAGCGACCCATGTTTCGCTGTATCACATAAATTTGTTAAAGAAAAAAATGGTTTCGTATTTCTTCCATCTGCTTTGTTAGAATTAAATACTTGGTATTGAAGAGAAATAGTACAGCATCAGTATCATATTTGGACATGTACCACATAAAGGATACCACAAAAGGCTTCATAAATATGCATACATAATATAGATAGATAGATATAGATATGTATTATGATTTTAGTTATTTTTTCAACTAACTTTGTTTTTAACTTACTTTAACCATATTTTTTAATAAAGGGCACTTCTATTTAAAGGACAAAATATCTCTCTCATGAGGAGATCTCTTAATACCCGACTGCCAAGAAGGGTTATGTGTTAGACGCGTATCTGGGTATGTATGTATGTGGATTTCTTTATACCCCCGAAACATCCCAACGACTGGATGGATTTTAATGAATGAGCTCTATTGATTCATCTTCCGTCCGATGGTTATAGGCTAAGTTTTGTTTTCATAAATTCAAAATGGCGGCCGTAAAATACAACATGGCGGTAGAGACGAAGCAAAAAATTTACGCACCATATTGAGTGGCATATCATTGGATAGATCTTTCAAAATGAAGACGATTTTGAATAAAGACTTTTTAGTTCGCTTTTTACGCAGTCGTTTTTTTTTAATTTTTTTAATTTAATCCACTTGTTGGAAATTTTTATGCATAACTATATATATTATTTTCCCAATCTAAAACAATATACACATCATACATGCGTAAATAAGGTAAAAATAATTCATGATATACTTTGATAACACAATTTAATAATCTATAAAATATGAATTTATGATTTATTACTATACAACTTTTTTATTCGGTTATCTCTAGCGAACAAACTAGCATTTTAATTTATACTCATTAGGCCACATGAAATAAACTGCCGTAAGATCAGACACTCTTATTGAGAATTCATTGAAAGGTGCATGTGAATGGGACCATTAATCAACATTATTCATTGCCATTTACTTGGTTTGGCAAACATTTCCTCCAAAATACAGAGCGAAAGCTAATAGAAATAGGAAATTTGATGGATGGAACCTATAAATGTTCCAAGAATGGGAAGAACTTGGCAATAAGATGAGCGCAATAGAAATGTTTGATGGCGAATTTTGTTGCTTAAACTCATAGTAGCAGTTTCTGTTTAGTCTTTTTGTGAAATTAATCATAATAAAACTTTTCTTGTAGAAATAAATTGCATACGCATAATAGTAACTTGATAAAATAAATTCACAAATTTCATAAATAATAACATTAATAATGACATAATTCATCTTTCCATTCATTGTGTAATGATAAAGCTCGAAGGTTGAAATGTAAAAATAACTGGTTATAGGTGAAAATATAAAATAAAAGAGAAATCAAGTACAAGAAGCATCTCGTTATATAGCTCAACCGGATATATCGCTCATTTTTCGTGTCTCCTCCCTACCCCATCCAAGATTTTTTTTACCTTAACCTCTCATTTTAATTATTTTTTTAATCAATTACAGTAAGTATTATTTTCTATTAATAACTTTATCGATAAAATCAAAGTGTACAGTCGGCAAAAAAATAAATAAATAAAATAAAAAAAGAAAGAAAACACCCCCTGAATTAATTTCCAAATTATCATGGAACAAAATTATAAGTATAAAAATGTTTTACAGACAAGCTTATAATGTACTAAAAAGGAAAAAAATATTGAAGGACAATTGATAGAAATAAATACTAAGAAATAAATTAAGTTGCGAATGAAATTTTTATCAGTTTGTTTAAAAAAAAAAATGGATATATAATTTTAAATCTGGCTTCCTGGCAAGAAGAAAAATCGATCACCGTCCTCATGCGGATTGAACCCACATCCATTCACACCAGGCGCGGAGTTAAAAGAGGGCGCATTTACCAACCATGCTACGGTTCAATCGAAGAACATGAGGTTATTTCTGAAGCAATTTTGACATTAATGTTATCTCATAGGTGATGACATTTACGTGATCACATACATGGTGACATTTACCTGATCATACACATGATGATATTTACGTGAACACATTACGTGATTACATTTACGTACCCTTATTGGACAATATTTTTTACCCTCGGTGACGCAGGAAAATTTCATTTTATTTATTTATTTATTTATTTTACAGAATATTGTACTGTCACCGGAAATACGTCATACTATCAAAAATTAGGTCAATTGTATCACAGGAAAGTGTATTAAAATTGGATTACAAGACTTGGAAAAACCAGAAATCGCCATTCGACTTGAAATTGTGTCTTTTTTTCATGTATGTTAAAAAAAAAAATAAACTTAAGGAATCGTCTTCATACTGAAAATGAACCAAACTCTGAAATTTTCAATACGACACCTAATATTGACACCCTATTTATGTTTTTCAGTAAATTTCACCTTAGGATACCAATCGGGAAGTCATTCGGCCACGTAATTTAGGAATTTTAAAGATTTAAAGTGTGTAACTCCTAAGGTTAAATTCATTTGATATGGTTCCAAAACAGGCTGTAATGTGGGATGTGGGTAGTTTTTTTAAGCATGGCACAAAAAACTACTTAGCGGAGTGAGTTATAATTTTGGATTCACATATATGTAAAGCTTCTAAAAATCGATTTCTATAAAAAAATTTATAGGTTATGGTTTATTTTTTTTTTTTCGAAAATTAAATTCAAAAAATATATTTTTCCAAATAATTTTTTTTTAATATATGCAATGTAACCTAGAAATTTTTAGACACAAATTGATTTCTAGAAGCTTCAAATATGCGAATCCAAAATTAGAGCTCTTTCGTCAAGTGGTTTTTGAGTTATGCTTATAAAACTATCCGCATCGCAATCTGTTTTGCAACGAATACAAATGAGTTTAACTTTAAGAACATTTAAACTCTAAACCCTTAACATTTAAGCCCTCATAGTTCTTAAGCTAATTGACCGAATGACTTACTGCTTGGTATCTTAAGGCCCCAAAGCAGAATATGCTTAAAAGTGCGACGTACGTCGCAGAACAATGGCCTTCCCTGCAGAACATTTCAAATTATCATTTTCAAGAAAAATAACCATTCAACCGAAGGAAAATCGCGAAATTCGTCACTCAATGGCCGGATAAAAATATCAAAATTCCTTAATCATTCATTTAAAAAGATTGCGGAATTCATCAATGGGTTGTGAAAAAATCTTGCGCAGTACGATAGTCAATCATGGAGGCCTGTTGTGCAAAAACACGCAAAATTTGATGAACAGTCACAGAAAAACATCGACGATTTTCGACAATCGGTCGTAGGTAAAAAACACCACAAAATTCGCTAGCGCATTGCCGAAGAAACTGCGAAAAAACCCACAATTTTCTTTAATTGGTCGCAAGAAAAAGCCTCAAAATTTGGCTACGGTACAAGGAAAATATTGCAATTCGGTCGTAGTTAAAAAATCGCGAAATTAGGAAGAAACTGCGAAATTTATCGAACATTAGAAGAAAAAAATCACGATCTACTCCAATTGGTCTCAAGAAAAAGCTACAAAAATTTCTCTATTGGTACAAGAAAAATATTGCGAAATTTTAAAATCAGGTTAAAAAAAAAAGCAAAATTTGTCAATGGATTGTTGGAAGAAATCGAAAATTCATCAATTATTCGTGAAAAAATCCAAGAATTGATCAATAGATTGCAAAAATGCGACAAAGCTTTCCAATCAACAGACAGGAAATATCGCAAAATTCATCAATCTGTCGTGGGTAAAACGAGAAATTGGTCGATCAGTCGTAGAAAAAAAATTGATTTTTATCAATCGTTCACAAGAAAAAGCAAAAACAATTAGCCAATCAGTAGAAAGAAAATGTCGTGGAATACGCCAATCGGTCGCTATTAAAAATATGCAAAATTCGTCGATCAGTAGCGGAAAAAAAATTGCAAGATTTTCTCCAATGGGTCGCAAGCAGCTGCTGCAAAATTTGCCTATTGGTACAAGGAACATTTTGCAAATTTCCCCAATCGGTTGTGAGAAAAAAAAAGCAAAATAAGTCAGTGTTAACATGAGAAAAAATTGGAAATTCGTCGATCAGTCATGGAAAAAATCCACATTTTTTGCCAATTAGTCACAAAAAACGACAAAGTTAACCAATCGGTAGAAAGTAAATAAATATTGCAATATCGGTCTTGTCTAAAAAAATTGCGAAATCTTTTAGTGGATCATTGGGAAAAATTGGAAATTCGTCGATCCAATCACTCGCAAGAAAAAAGTAAAAAATTGTCAATCAATAAAAAGAAAATGTAATAAATTCACCTATCAGTCCCGTGTAAAAAAACTCTAAAATCGTCAGGAAATTTACGAAATTTTTCGATCAGTCGTGGAAAAAAATCCACAATTTTGTCCAATCTCTCGCAAGAAAAAGCTGGAATATTTGCCAATCAGTCGTCGGTAAAAATCATGAAATTCGTGGATCAAATGCATGGGAAAAAAACTATGAATTTCGCCAATCGGTCCAAGAAAAATATTGCAAAATTCGTCTACCGGTTGAAGCTAAAAAACCCAAAATTTGTCAGTGAATTGTTGAAAGTATTTCGAAATTCTTCAATCCGTCGCGGGAAAAAATATTACAAAGTTCGACAATTGGGTCCGAGAAAAAAACGCAAAATTCACAAGTTGACATAGTGGAAAATTGTCAATTGATTGTCGGAAGAAACCACGAAATTCAGTATTCGATCAGGTTAAATCACAAAATTCACCATTAGTTTCTTTCGTGTGTGTATGTCAGCATTTTACAATATGGCTTTTGTATTAAAAGATGCAATTGCACTTCTTCATATATAAGAAAATATAGTTGTGTCTTTATTTTTTATTCCTGCAGAACATTTTTTATCAACTGAAGTTCGTTGCAGAACATTGCAAAGTATTCTGCTTTGGGGTCTTAAAGTAAAATTAACTGTAAAATCTAAATACGATGCCCAAAATGGGTATTCATATTGAAAATTTCCAAGCTTGGTACAGTTTCATTATGAAGACAATCCCCTAAGCTTGTTTCATTAACATAAATTAAAAGAAGACATAATTTCTAATCAAATGTATTTTTCCAATTTTTTTCTGTGACAATTTGGTGATTAAAATATAAAAAGTATTCTCTCTCTCTCTCCTTTTTTTTTTTGGTCCGACTGTACGTGTAAACTAATGTTTTAGAGTATAACATAAAACATTTAGTTGTAATTTAGCCTCTTTCTAAACTTTATAATAACCTCGGTTATACCGCGTTTATATATTATCTTTTGTTATACACTATAATGAGGAGCTACTGTATTATGAATGTATGATACATTATTTAAGTTTATACAAAATAACAATATGTAACAACGCTCAATTATTGAAAGTAACTCGATATAAAGCATTTTAAAAAGTGAAAACTGTTCATGAAATACTTTGATAACACAACTTAATAATAACCTGTAAAATATGAATTTATGATTTATTATGAACACCTTTTTTATTCGTTTATCTCCCAGCAAACAAACTGGTATTTTAATTTACACTCCTCCGGCCGCATGAAATAAACTGCCATAAGATCAGCGGCTCTTATTGAGAATTCATTGAAAGGTGCATGTGAACGGGACTATTAATCAACATTATTCATTGCCATTGACTTGGCTTGGCCGACATTTCCTCCGAAATACAGAGCGAAAGCTAATAGAAATAGGAAATTTGATGGATGGAACCTTTAAATGTTCCAAGAATGGGAAAAACTTAGCAATAAGATAAGCGCAATAGAAATGTTTGATGGCGAAATTTATTGCTCATACTCAGAGTAATAGTAATTCTGCTCAGTCTCTGTGAAATTAATCATAACAATACTTTTCTTCTAGAAATAGGGAGCGATCTTACATTCGCCGAGTAGTAACGGGATAAAATAAACTCACTGCCCCATTCTCACAACTATTTTCATTAATTTCCTAATACATGGCCTCAATTCATAGGCACTGTCAAGGGGGTGGGGGGGGGGGGAGGGGAAAAGCTTTTTGCTTTCTCTACATTTGGAAATTTTAACTAAATTTTATTTTTTTATGTTTTTATTCAAATTGTAGAGCACTGTAAAAAAAAAAAAAAAAAAAAAAAAAAAAAGGTCGATTTACTAAAATGTTTAGTATTTCTCATTGATCCTTGCAATTACTAAAAATTTTTTTGTATTCTTACTCATTTGCAATAAAATCTGTAAGAATTACTAGAAAACAGCTAGTAACGATTCCGTTTTATAATACCGATTACTAAAAAAATTCTTTGGAATACAAATTTACTAAAAAAAATTTAGTAACCTCAGGTTTTTTTTTTTTTTTTTTTTTTTTTTTTTTTTACAGTGTGGCTTAAAACTAATTAAACATTCAGCGAAAAAGTATCATTAAGAGTAAGAGTGTTTTTATAACGCATCAATTTATTACAAAACTCTCTAAAAAAAATTTTTGCTCTTTCTCCGATTTTCTTTTTTTTTTCTTTACCAGTGCCCATGCGCTAATTATTATATATATATAATTTTTTTCGTTCAATATTTTGTGACTAAATAAAGTAATTTGGGGAAAACTTTTAATATAAGGACCGATATCCATCCGGGTATCAAAGAATATCAAAAACTCGAAGGGGTATGTTGAAAGAGAAAATATTTAACATTCATCTGAAATAACTCTATCCTTTAAAAAAAAAAAAAAAAAAATCTGCCTATAACTGAATTAGTTCGCTATTTTACGTCAGTTTATGAAACACCCATTTAGTACTGGCTTAATGTTTTTTAATAGGATAGGATAGGAATGGATTTGGAGAGGGAATAAAGACTTACAGCAACAGCAATGAAGTAATTAATTATAGTTGTTGTTAAACTGCGATTTTTAGAGGCAGTTAAGGCTGTTTTCAAATCCAAACTGTCTACTTTCTGACAGATTTACAAAGTCAGTTTTATTCTTAAACGCATGAAATTTCCAGGAGTTCGTATTCATAAACTAATAAATTGAAAACATTTTTCCATTTTTCGAGGCAAAGGATCTTACAGAAATGGATGTCAAATGTGACATTTTGAGGCGCGACAGCCGAAAAAGGATCTTCGTGACAAATCAATTGATTGTAAATCATATATATTATTTCTGTTGTCAATCTCCCTCTTCTATGCATTTTCAAAACGCACAACAATAAATGAGATATCATTCGAAAGATTTTTGAACCGTTTTCTGACATAGTACACTAACATTTCACCAAAACATATTTTTTGATTGAAAATTGCAGATTGTTAAGATTAAAGCAGAATTGGTTTCATAAGTGAAATGAAAGATTTTTCTCAAAAACATGTTGCCATAAAAATAAAATACCGCATTATATCATGCTCAACAATTATTATTAAAAAAAATAGTTCAAAAAACATAAAATGTGATATCTGCGCACGAGTTTATTTTATATTTTATGATTTAAAAGCAAAATTGAAATTGAAATATTTTGGAGAAAACATACCAACGATTGATTGAAGCAGTGGCATTCCACGTGTAACCTAAAGGGTATGCTTTGTTATATTAGATTAAATTATAATTTATATGTATTCAATTTATTTTCCCTTGTCCCATTTTTTCTGAGGCGGATGACATCATCCTCCAATTCAGTTAAAATATGATTATTGATTTTTTTTTTCCCTCGCGCGTGCCTTTTGCTAACTTCGAAGGCGATCTTTTTTTTTCAGGTTCCAGACTATTGTAACTTTGCTGGAATAATTGAGATGATATTCTAGCTTGGCTAATGTTGTTTGCCGAGGTTTGAACCTTAATGCTTCTATAGAAATTTAAATCTGCATCTAAAAAGTATTAGATATTGCTAAAAATATATTAGATTGCAGTGCAAAATCCTCGCACGAGTCCATTCGTCCAGATTTAATACATTTACTTAAAAATGAGTTTTTGATTCCATTCCATAGCATTTCAATAATCATTCCTGAAAATTCAATTAATTTACGTATAAAAACAGTCTCGTGACTGTGTTGGAAAGTTTCGCATTGCTGAGCACCGAAAAATATTTTTTAGAACAGTTTTAAACATTTCCTGAAGGTTTTACGGAGATTAATTATGTTAATAAGCCCCATCAAAATGCGCAATAATGACCGGCGCCCACTCACTTATGCCTATGAGCTTTACTATATATATAAAAATTTAAAAATAGTATTAATTCTGGAAATTTAACAAAATTTACTACAAATTTAACTCATGGTATCATTAGCGTGCATTGCAGGAATTTATTTTTTATTCCGAAATTCAGAATTCATATCAGACATTTTGAATAGTATTTCTTTCATTATTTAATGAGAGACATTTCGTGACTATATCAAGTTAAAATTCTTCTTTCGGAGTTTCCGGTATCAATTCGGAATTTCTAAATAAAAAAGAAATTCTTGGAATAGGCGAATTAACATGCGCTAATGATGCGAATAGGTGGCGGTATTCAAAAAAAAATATTTTTCCACGCTCAACAACTCAAAATTTTGAGACACATTCCCAGACTCATTTTTAAAAGTAACAACAGGAAACTTGGCGGCGTGATTTATAAAGACATTTATAAGGACCCCATGTTTTTATTTTTCGTTCAATTAATTAGAAATTGATTTACAGACAATTATTTAAAAAAGTACGATCATTTTTTTGTTTCAAGCGCTATCGCGTTGGGAAATTCGGTTCAAAATGTCCACTTTGACAGCATTTTTTGAAATATATTCTGCCTTTATGAAAAAATCGAGACAGTGGGGACATTATAAAGTTTCTGAATAAGAGAACCTGCCAATTGGATGCATTTTAGAGCAAAAATGAATTTAAAAATGTGTCTCAAAATAAGCAGTTTGGATTTGAATACACCCTTAAGAATACTGAGATTCAATAATATACATAGTAATATATGTTTAATAATGATAATGCTATCTTGTGTTCTTCAAAAAATACTCCATATTTCTATATTTATAATTTTAACACTATTATAAAACAAAAACTTGTATAAAAACATTCTAAACATAACAAATACAAGCATTTTCGTAATCCACTGGAACCAAATTTACGCCATGTATGTATAAAAGAAATGTAAAGTCAAGCCGTTATTGTTTTTATACTAGATATTTATCACATAATCCTTTTAAGTTACTGCATCAGTCAATTGGCATTTTAAAAGCTGTTTTATGTTTATTATAAAAATTATCGTATTAAGATTGTAAATGGTATGTTATAAAACAAAAACTTGTATAAAATCATTCTAAATATAACAAAAACCAGCATTTTCATAATACACTGAAACCAAATATACGACATTTGTATATAATAAATGTAAGGCTAAACCGTTTTTACTTTTATAACTAGATATTTATCACATAATCATTTTTAGTTACTGCATCAATCAGTTGGCATTTTAAAAGATGTTTTATGTTTAACATGAAAATTATCGTATTAAGATTGTAAACGGTATGAAAAAATATTTTTAAATGACTCATTCTTTGTATTTGATAGTTGGGAAGCTTCATGATATCAAATTAGGAAATTTGAAACATTAAAAATATGTTAACAGCATTTTTTTCTCTTATCTTAACACTAATTTTTTCTTGACGCCTGGTATTCTACTACTTCTCTTCAAACATATCAGCTATTATCTAGAAAGTTTTGTTTAGCTGTTGATGTCTATAATTACAGACTACTATTAGAATAAAACTTAGTAGAGTTAACAATTATCTTAAGACACTGAAAAAAAATTTATGATATTTTAAATAATGCATCGAAATTCACTAGGTTTTTTTTTTTTTCATTATTAGATATTTATTACATGTTTTAAGTTAATGTACCTGTCAAATGACATTTTAAAAGCTCATTTTATGCTTAACATAAAGATTATTACCTTAGGAATAATAAATGGAATAGAAGCATGTTTTGAAAATGACCCATTATCATTAATAATTGAAAAACTTCAAAATCTCAAATTACGAAATGTGACACTTTAAAACATTTTAACGGCAAATATTCTTTTTTCTTTTACCTTAACGCAAATTTCTTCTTAAATGTATGTTTAGTATTATATTAATTCATTGAAAAATATATTACCATTATCTACCTTTTTAAAAATTATCATTTCGTATCCTGCTTATCCTGAACAAAGTGGGTACAATATAAATATAAAGCACGCATTTCTGATTATCACTTCAGAAATTTTCAGAAATCAGATCTTTATAAAACTGCATTTAATTGCACTTACTAAAAATTGCATTTTTCCAAAACTATATTATTCAAATTTATTACGTAATTTTAAAAATTATAGAAAACTTTCTTTACAGAAAACAAACAAAAAATCATGTTTCATTAATTGGTGACGTGTAAAGAAAACTTAAAGCCTTTCTTTAGATAGATTTCGTAAGAAATACTACCTATTACATTCTCCCCTAAGTTGGAATTTTTGAAAAAATTTTGCAGATCTACGCCGATCATGACTCCCAGAACCCAAAACCACTCCCAGTTCAAAACTTTATCTATCTATCTATCTATCTATCTATGTCACATTTTTATAGACACGATAACTCAATAATTCTGCACAAATCTCTTCCAAACTGATACATAAAATCAAGGGGCATAAAATCTCGGTCAAGTTCGTTAATGGGCAAAATCGAAACAAGGGGAGGGGGGGAAATGGGGCTTTTTGTGAAAACAGAAAAAACCCATAACGTCTTAGTTATGATACGTATCGAATCCGTTTAAAGTTATTATTACTTCTAGGAAAAGGTCCGAAAATTTACGTATAACAGATTTTTTATATGATTAAAAATGACTCCAAGAGGGGGAAAAAAGGGGGTTTTAGAAGAAAAAAATCATAACTAAGTCAATTCACAAGATATTAAATCCGCTTAGATGTATTATAAATCCTCTTAATATTATCTAAAACTTTTATATTTACAAGTTTTTTATAGGACGAACCCTTATAGCAAAAAAAAAAAAATTAAAAACAAAAAAATTCCAGCCGGCTCCGCCTGCAAACAAGTTAGATTTCGAAGTGGGCGACATCGCATCATGGCATCATCATCATTCATTATGGTAAAAGGTCATTTCTTCAGCAATTCCCAACAAACAGGCGCCCCACGGTCTGCGTCTTCGAAATCTACCTGTGCCTGTAGGCCGAGCCGTCAGGGATTTTTTTCTTTTAGATATGCATTGCATATTAGTGATCATTGCATGATCACTTCAGAAATTTTCATAAATCAGATCTTTATAAAACTGCATTTAATTGCACTTACTAAAAATTGTATTTTCCAAAAACTACATCATTTCAATTTATTACGTAATTTTAAAAATTATAGTAAACTTTCTTTAGAGAAAACAAACAAAAAATCATGTTTCATTAATTGGTGACGTGTAAAGATAACTTAAAACTTTTTTTTTCTTTTAGATATGCATTGCATATCATTGCATGATCACTTCAGAAATCTTCATAAATCAGATCTTTATAAAACTGCATTTAATTGCACTTACTAAAAATTGTATTTTTCAAAAACTACATTATTTCAATTTATTACGTAATTTTAAAAATTACAGTAAACTTTCTTTAGAGAAAACAAACAAAAAATCATGTTTCATTAATTGGTGACGTGTAAAGAAAACTTAAAGCCTTTTTTTTTTTTTTAGATATATGCATTGCATATTAGTGATCATTGCATGATCACTTCAGAAATTTTCATAAATCAGATCTTTATAAAACTGCATTTAATTGCACTTACTAAAAATTGTATTTTCCAAAAACTACATCATTTCAATTTATTACGTAATTTTAAAAATTATAGTAAACTTTCTTTAGAGAAAACAAACAAAAAATCATGTTTCATTAATTGGTGACGTGTAAAGATAACTTAAAGCCTTTTTTTTCTTTTAGATATGCATTGCATATCATTGCATGATCACTTCAGAAATTTTCATAAATCAGATCTTTATAAAACTGCATTTAATTGCACTTACTAAAAATTGTATTTTCCAAAAACTACATCATTTCAATTTATTACGTAATTTTAAAAATTATAGTAAACTTTCTTTAGAGAAAACAAACAAAAAATCATGTTTCATTAATTGGTGACGTGTAAAGATAACTTAAAGCCTTTTTTTTTTCTTTTAGATATGCATTGCATATCATTGCATGATCACTTCAGAAATTTTCATAAATCAGATCTTTATAAAACTGCATTTTATTGCACTTACTAAAAATTGTATTTTTCAAAAACTATATCATTCAAATTTATTACGTAATTTAAAAAAATTACAGTAAACTTTCTTTAGAGAAAATAAACAAAAAATCATGTTTCATTAATTGGTGACGTGTAAATAAAACTTAAAGATTTTGTTTTTGTTTTAGATATGCATTGCATGTTAGTCTATTAAAGCTAACACTCACTGGTTTATATACACAGCTTACATTGTATTATTCGCAAATGCAAAGATTCAACCCACTTCAATTCTAAATAATTAATATATTTTGAATATTGTATCAGATGGAACTGCGTTCAATTTTTTTTAAAAATGTCAGGGAAGATCTCCGCTTTCTATATCTCAGAACCACAACCACTATCTAGAATATGTTTGAAACATGAATTCTTTATTAGCTCCGATTCGCAAGTAATTTTCATAACAGCTGAGTCTCATCAATTTTTAGTACTTCATGTGACGTGCACTTCAAATAAATACTGTTTGATTGCAGTTTAATGTTACAGCTAAAAGAATACATTTTTCAAAGGAAACTTTGAAATTATTACAGTCAAACCTCGTTAGTACGTCACTATCGGGTTCAGTTAAAAATGACTTACTAAGTGACTTCTTAAGCGGAGTTTATATTAATTGTAAAATAAAATTCCAAATGTTTATATAATAAGTATACCTATAACTAAATTAAATTATAATTATATAAATTAGTCGAATAAAAATTAGAATTCGTAAACTAGATGGCAAATTAAGGAAAGTATAGTAAATAAATATGTTACGTAGCATTTAATTGTACAATCAATAGGTACCCATTTGTTATTGCCTTACAAAAAACACCTATTTTTATTTGATGTCAGATTTCTGAAATCATATTTTTTTCTCTAAGGAATATAGCGTATTATATTCGCTATCTGTAATGTCATTGAAAAGCAAAATATAGCTCTTTAGTTCATCAATGAAGGCTTTTTACTTTGCAACAATCGGTTTGAGAGGTTCCTCTTCTTCATGATCGCTATCGGATTCTACTGCTGGCCCGTTCTTCGCTTCCAAAACATCAACTACAATTTCAGTTATTGTTGCATTCGGAGAATTTGTTGATATGTCAGCCAATCTTTATAAGGAAAGGACTGTTATCTGGAATGTTGTTAAATTTACAGTCATGCACAACAAAAACGACATGTTTCTGACCTTGATAAAGAAATTCAATTCAACCAAGTTTGCCTATCCCATATTCTTAAAAGTGGCGTCTTAAGCGGAGTAGTTGAAAAAATGGCGATGCAATAAGCGGAGTACAACATGTGAAAAAGCGTATGAGAATGGTCGAGACTTCTGAAACATGACGTAAAATGCGGAGTGACGTTTTATCCAGGTGACTTACTAACGAAGTTTGGCTGTATTTAAATTACGAATGAAAGAGACTTTTCGCTGACCATTATACGCTGCAAAAAAAAAAAAAAAAAAAAAGTGTTTATTTTACAGTATAATACTGGCAGCTGGGGTATCAGTATTATACTGTAAAATCAGCACTTTTTTGAAGTGTAGAAATTTGTATTAATTAGATCTTGAAAATGGCCCTACAATGAATAAAAACTATTTTTAATGTGGTCCTATATTCGGAATAATCCGCGGATGTAACACAATAATAACTATGCTTCCCAAAGTGAAAAAAACTTGATTTGTATCTGTCAACTATTATAATTTAAAAAACCAGAAGTGGTGTGGAGACAAAAAGCACGCTTTCATCTTTAAAACTGGAGAGGTTACATGTTAAAGTTTTAGCTAACTTTCACATTTGCAATAGAAAAACCCAATTTGACAAAATAGTTTTATTCTACGTTTATATTTACTTCCATATACAAAATTTTTCAGTTATTTGGACTAAGAATTTTGGAATTAAAATTATTCAAAGTTTTTACCCTAGAATGTGAAACTATTTGTATGTGTGTTTATTTATACCTCCTAAAATAAGAATATCATCATGCTGTTTTTTTTCCCCTTTTGCATTTAAATAAATATATTATTTAAAACCCCAAACACATATATAATAATCCTGCAATTTCATACTTTTATTATATAAAATAAGAATTATTAAATTAATATTTAAAAAAAATTATAAATATAAAATCTACAAAAAATAAAAAATATATTTTTTTAATCTGCATTCAATTCATACATGTTCTCCAGACATGCATACAAAATATAAACTTCCTTCGAGTTGGTTTTGAAATTATATTAAAATCCATCACAAGGGGATGTGCTTAGAGAATGCTGCAGGAGTTGAAAACCGTTTGCCCCGTGTTCAGAAAACTTTCTACAGAAATTCTGCTGCACGTACAATATAAGCAATTTATTATAATATTGAATTTTTTTGTTATTATGAATTTAGGTCATAGGTATCAGATTTCAATTTGGGAGGAAAAAACCCGATATCGACTGTGTGTCAGATTTGCCGGTTGTCATTGCCACAAAAAAAAAGAAAAAAGAAATTTGTATATATATACATATATATATATATATATATGGCCTAAAAAAATATTTAAAGTATCAAACAAAAATAAGTGTTATTTCCAATCGATTGGTACCACTTTCCTGTTACTATTTGTGGCGAAATTAGTAGGTTGTGTTTCCCTTTTTGTGTGTGTGTGTGTGTGGTTCCATGTATATATAACATTTTTGATTTACTATTTTAAAAAATATGTAGTATTTACATTTATTTTAATATAGAGATAGCCTAGAACAGGGGTTCTCAAACTTTTAAATCGAGTAACCACTAAATGGAAGTCCATACTTCCGCGTACCACCAGGTATCGAACGTAATGCTAATATAGGAAAAAAATGGAAAAGTGGAACTTCCCATATTTTGTTCGATTTTAAATCACCATTTTAAATTACTTTACTGTATTAAAAACTTATTTCCATGAAATAGAAAAAACACATTTGGTACAGAATAAGAAAAAATTTTCAATTGACAGACTTAAATAAATGATGAATTATGTTTAAAATAAAACTTGAAAACTGAAATAACCAGTACAAAAAATTGTTTTAACTCCTCCTATTCCAACAAGCTCCTCGTACTTTCACGGATTCAGACTTTACCTTCAGATAATTCTACAATTTAAAAAACATGTTTAAAACAGTTTCTGCTAATTAAAACTGTTTCATTGATTAATTTTTAAATTAGGTCGATATTTACAAATCTTAATTTTTTCCAATATAACTGTAATAATTACATATGTTTAATTCGGGAAATCTTGTATCATAAGCAGCGTGTGCGGATTTTAGAGAGGAAAACAATAACAAAAAAGCATTTATAGCCTCTAATTTTCATTCAAAAATTTCCAAATTGTTAAATTCATGCCATTTTTGATTTTATAATATTACCTGGCATTTTCTTGTACGTACCAGAATCGCAATTTCGCTTACCAGTAACCTGAGCGTTGAGTACCAGTACTGGTACGCGTACCATAGTTTGAGAACCCCTGGACTAGAAACTAGGAAAAATTTTCAAAGCATCAAATAAAAATTAGCGTTATATTCAATCGATTGATGCTGGTTTAATTGTCCACTACTATTTGTGACAAAATTAGTAGGGCCTGTTTACCTTTTTTTTTTTTTTTTTCTTGGATTGTGCATATACGATATTACTTCAATAACTAATAACGATATTACTTCTTTCAGATTGCTAAATAAACCTAGATTATGCTTGTTTATTCAAAAATTATAAACATCCACCCTAACTGTTATCTTTTAAATATTGTATAAGGCAAAACTGCTTTCGTCTTTTAACAATACGGGGGGTGGGGCGGATCTTTGTTCTCTACGTCCCTTCCATTTGTACCTCTAGCAAAAAATATATATCTGAGATCCAAAATTCTTATTGACTCTGATTTTCAAATAATTTAATATCTGAGTATCATTGCGGCTCAATATTTCGTACATATTGCATAGAGAATACTGAAGGGCTAATGGGACATGTTTTACATTCCATACTGTAAAAAATTTAATTTATTAAATTCCCAAAATATTATTATTATTATTTTATAAATTATTTTATTATACATTATTTTTTTATATAAATTATAACAGTCTCTATTAAAGTATACAAAAATTTTAGTCATAGCTTAATTATTAAAGAAAAATAGGTCTAATTTGTGAAAAGAAATTTTGTCCCATTAGTCCCCGACTCTGGGGTATAATGAGAGTTACCATGGGTCAAATGGGGAACATTTATTAAACATAAATGTTTCTTAAATTGACGAATTAAAAAGTTATATCAGCATTTTTATAAATTTAATGAACAAAATATCATTTTTCAAATTAATTTTATTTCTAGTTTTGTAAAACGTATTAAAGGAAATGTAATTGAAGTATTTTTTACCTTGCTATTCTTTTATTGAAAGCTAATTTAGTAAATTCGTAATAATTTTAACACACACACACACACACATATATATATATATATATATATAATAAGGCACATTAATTTTTTTCCACAATTTGTATCATTTAACATACATTTCAGATGCGATGTTTATAGATAATCCCTTTGAGGTTTCCAATCCGACATATCCCATTAGTGCCCCATATCACTTTGAACTGCTTTTAGCAGACTGTTTTATTAACTATTTATCACTAACATAAAGCGAAGATTGAAAATTAATAACATTTATTAAAAGCATCATAATCAACAGTAATACTGATAAAAACAAAGTTGATACTTTATTAAAACAAAAACAAGTATTTATTTAACATTAAAAAAAAAAAAACTCACAGTTATCTTTAGGAATATTTTGCTTCTTACTTTATAACCAGATAATGGGGGGGGGGGGGGAATGTTCAATACATGTTTGTGTAATTTTGGTGCTGCTATCCATTGACAAAAGCCTGAATATTTAACTGATTTATTTTATTTGAAAATCTACTTATTACATTAGCTTCCATGTTTCATTAGCCCCCAGTCTCCCCTGCATCAAATAGAAAAAAAAAATGATTTATTTTAATGTTTGTGCTTTACGTAATTTTACCAGTAAAAGTTTGAGAATAAACATTCTGAATTAAAATAAACATGTGGAGAAGCGTATTTCTCCAATTATACTTCAAGATTATATTATTTTCTCCTTTAAGATTACTATTTTAAGATTGTGAATGTAAGCATATTTTGAAAATGATCCATTATCATTATTAACTAAAGAACTTTATACTCTCAGATTAGAAAATATGCGAAGCACAAAAAAAAATATCAGCTATTATTTTGTTTTACTTTTATCTGAATGATAATATCTTCTTGATGCTAATAATTAGCCTTCTACTGATGCATTAAAAGATGTGACAGAGACTATCTGAATATTTTCGATTAGCTATTTCTATCCTGCTATGTTAATAAATATACACTAATGCGTGAACTATACGCAGTTGTAGTACAATGAAAACAAACTTTTCTGCTAATGTATACATTTTTTTTTTTTTCAATCAGATTGTCAAAATATTAATGAAATGTGTTTTTAAAAATTTCTACAAATCTTTATTATTCAAATCTGATGAGTTATTTGACAAATATAACAAATTTATTTTAGATTATAAAAAACAAACAACAAAACAAAACAAAACAAAACAAAAACAAGAACGAAAACATAACACAATTAAAAACTACACTTAAGCAATCCACTCCCATACTCAGTAGGGCTTCTCTGTGCAGCCCTGTATTACGAAGACCAGAATTTATACACACAACGTACTATGCAAAAATTTAATTAAACTTTAAAAACACAAACCAAACTTGTAAACGCACATCCAGCAATATTGTCGCTCATAGTAACTACTTTAACCGCTTAGTAATGTATACAAATTTCATTATCTCTATAATAAAACCGTAAGTCATGTGACTGTCATCAACAGTTCCGGGATACCCACTTCATTTTTTCATATGCCAGGCGACCATTTTTATTCAAAATTATTTTTTCGAATAAAACTGCATAAAAGTTACATTTTTAGAAAGATCGTTCAAAAAAATTAATATTTGAGAGATGATTTACGTTCAATTATGTATACATTCTGCAATAAATTCCGTTTAAATTAGATTCGCAGTTCAAATTCCCTAACCATGAAAGTAAAAAAAAAAAAAAAAAAAAAAAAAAAGATTCATTCGTTGTGAACGTTTAAAATATTAAACCATGAATTTTTGGATCGCTGCCTGGTGTAAAAAAAATAATCCTCACCAGTGAGACAGTCAATGTTTACCATAATTATGTTCTATACAACTCAACTTCCGTCAGCTTTTATTTTTCGCGTGTGCAAATTAGAAACGATACTTTAATTTTGAAATCAAATGTTTTGATTTATGATATTTTTTCTTATTTATCTCTTTTCTATTTTAAAGAAAATGTGAACGTCATGTATTTTAAATTGGAACAGTTGTCACGGACGCACCGGGGTTGGCGCGATTTTTGTTTTGTGCCATTTTGGCGATAAAATCCCATTTTCAGGTACCTATTAGAGATTACTAAAACAGCATGTACTTCTTTTTTATTATGAAATAGTTTATTTTATATAAAAAAAACACGATTTTATTATAAAACACACACAATGATTAATTTATTATAAAGTGAGTTAAGCGGTTTTTGTCAAGAAAGATGAAATACATAACAAAAAATATGCGAAATGCTACCACGATCGCAAAAGTTCTTGATTTGTCTATTAGATTTTTCCGGTTTTTTCGAAGGATTAAGGAAAAAAATAAATCATGAATAAAAATAATTTGTTACAATGCTTAACATACATTTAAGGGCGACCAAACTGGTCGCCAGTGGCGGCTAGTTTTTGAAATAGTGTAACATCATTAAAATACACTGACACGTTTTTTCCCGTAGGCCATTATGTTACAGAATATTTTTGTGTAGCCCTGTAAATTAATAATAAATACTTTACGCACCTTATTCGATAGAAATAATGTTTTAGAGCTCTTCATAAATAAATTTCATTACGTTTGAAATGGTGTAACATCATCAAAATGCACTTGAAACGATTTTTTCCCATTGACTGTAATGTAACGGAAATTATTTTTCTGCCCCTGTAAACAAACTATAACTGCTACATACTTCATTTTTAATAGTAATTGTGGTATAGATTGTACACCAATAACATATAAAAATTACACGTCAATCCGAGTATATTTACTAGAGTTAGAGCATGGACAAACGGACAGACAGACAGAGTAGCCGAAGTCTTTAACACTTTTCACCTATGTTAGAAAGTGTTAAAATGAACAAAAATCTCACATTTTAATTGCTTTGATAAAATAATATTCCTCAAACAAAACATTTTTACTTTCTTTTAAATATTCACATTGGATATTACTTTATTAAAGCAAACACTCACTACATTCCATCTTATTCTGATTTATTCGCAGTTGTAAAAGTTCAACCTGCTCATGTTCTGAAAAATTAATAACTTTTGAATACTGCATAAGATAGAACTGCTTTCACTTTTTAAAAAATGAGAGGGGAGATCTACGTCCTCTATTTTCCAGTACCACTCCCTAAAAAATGTTTGAGACATGAAATCTTTATTAACTTCGATTCGCTTGTAATTTTCATAACAGCGGAGTATCATCACTGTTCAATGTTGCACGTAATGCGAACTTCCAACAAAATGAAATTTGATTACAGCTCAATGTATATGCTTAAGTACATAATTTAGTTTGAAATTAATATATATATATATATATATATATCTTAAATTTAAAAAAAAATGAGGGAAAAACATTTTTTACGGGCTAATATTTGATTTGAAAGATTTTTGTTAATACGTCGCCGTAACTTGATCGGCTCGAAAAAAAATAAGCACACCAATTTAATTGTGTTTGCACTATTTACATATACATATGGTTTAATAATAAAAGAAGCTGGCCTTATAATTTTTACATAGTAGATTGTTAATTCTTGGTATTTTGTTTGTCTTATATCATATATATATAATATATATATATATATATATATTAATGTTGTTACTAAACATTTATTAACTGTAGCTTTCTACTTGAACTCCGTTATAAAAAGAAGAAGAAATCACGTTCCTAATATTCCATAAACTAGACAAACAAATAATCCAACGCATTCTTTTTTTTCTCTCTTAATTTATTTATTTTGTTTAACTGACATAAAAGTGTATATATATTTTTTTCATTTTCATTTTCTTTTTACGCCCTACAATAGAGGGGGGGGGGGTGCACTAACAATATATTCTCCAAGTTAAATAATCATGTGGTCAAAACTACATAACACGCTACTATTTTTAGTTCCTTTTCAAGTATATATATTATATATTATTAATATATAATATATATACTTGAATATATTCAAGTATATTCAGTATTATATATCTTAATATATATCTTATCAAGTTATTCAAAGTACATATATCTTAATTTATTTATTTTGTTTAACTGACATAAAAACGAATTTTTTTTTTCATTTTCATTTTCTTTTTATGCCTTACTATAGAGGGGGGGAGGTGCATCAACAATATATTCTCCAAATTAAATAATCATGCCCATGTGGTCAAAACTACATAACACGCTACTATTTTAGTTCCTTTTCAAGTATATGTGTATTTATATTTCTGAAATTGCTGTTTGTTATGTGATAACTCCCAGCAGAAACTAATAAAAATTATGCTGATTATATTGGGAGACAATATTGCTCCTTTACTGTATTCGTAGAAATCATTTCCAATGAAATACCAAAATTTGACTTTATAATGGAAATAGTTGCAATGAAATGTCATTATTACAGAAATATTGCCTTTACATTCCAAAAATAAGTAATGTACCCTAATAGCATACCGTGAACTACAAGCAACTCTTACTTTCGACATTGCTTACACGTCACTTGGAAAATGAATCACTGTGGAGTCCATACGTCTCATTTTGCAACGAGGTACAAATGAAGAAATTAATCCCGTTGACTTCACAGTACAGTCGGTAACATCATACTGATTTTATAGTAAAGTCACAATTGATGAATCATAATGTGAATCATGAGAATCATAATGACGAATTAAATGTATCACATGTGAGTCACCGTTGTGACTGTAACATTTGTGAAGTGACAATAACGTAACATAGACTATTAGAAGAATTGCAAGATACTTCTTGCCAATATCGGAACAATAGAGAAAAACAATAACACCAAAATGTTTTGGTAGTATTTCATGCCAATATTGCCTGTATTGAGCAAGATATAGTCAATGCGACAAATATTGTTTTGCTGTACGTGTTGCGTCATGATTTGCTTAGTATACAGAGAAACAAATAAAATATTTTTCTTTTTCTTTCTACTTGCGCCTCTTTATAAGAAGGACAGACGTGTTATTTAGTGAGTATTTTTCTTCTTATAACGTAGTATTCCTATATAACCTTAAACCTTAAATTAAATAAACATGTGGTCAAAACTAAATAAAGACATCCATTTATTGCTACCTTCGTTTAAATCTCAGGCGAAATATTCAGGCTACTAACATGATTCACAGTCCAATATACTAGCAACCAACCACTCTCAACATATGCTGAACAAATCCGAATCGAAACAAAAATAAAGGAAAAGTTTTGAAAAATAATGGTACCACTGAATTTGTCTTGTTGCAGGTAACACGTAGGAAATGTGATGACAAGGAAACATGCAACATGCCATTTACTAGACCCCAAAATATACATGGATATTTTTTGACCAATTTCATAGGACACTCCTTATTTGCAACACTTTTTTCGCTACATATGTATTTATTCTTCTTCAATTGTTATTTACTACAAATCACAGGGCGTCATCATTTGCTTAATTCTCATAGAAACCATTACAAAATTTGATTTACACGAAAAAAAAAAACTCAGTCAATGAGGCTCAGTCTAACTCAGTCCTTTTTTCTTCTGATTACAAAATATTCCTGTATCTCCTAAAGTATACAAACATGTGGTCAAATTTAAATAAAGACACATCCATTTATTACTTCATTCCTTTAAAACTCATGCGGAAGATTCGAACTGCTAATTTGCTTCACTGTCCCAATATGCTGAAAAAGAGTTACTCCTAACATGCTGAACAAATCTAAATCCGAACACAAGCAAAATACAAGTAACATTTATTTATTGTCATCTGCCATATTGTGTCATTATTGCTTATTTTTCATAGAAACAAATAACCTTTTTTGTTTAATTCTAATTTTTCGCTCACTATCCATTATAGGGGAGAAAATATCAATATTACATAACCCAAACTTAAACAAACGTGTCGTAAAACTGATCTATTTTTACACTTTTTCAAGTACATGTGTATTCATTTTCCTTAAATTTTTATTTGTTACAAGCCACATGATGTCATTATTTTCTTAGTTCTCATAGAAACAAATAAAATTTTCTTCTTATTACTGAGTATTCCTTTATCCCCAAAGTAAATAAGCATAAGGTCAAAACTAAATGAGATGCATCCATCTATTGCTCCTTTTGTTTAAAACTAAGGTGGGAGATTCGAGCTACAACTATGATTCCCTGTCCAATGAAAACCAGCTCCTCCCAACACATGCTGACCAAATTTAAATCCAAACATAGGATTTTTTTCTGTATCATATTATGTTATTATTTGCTTATTACTCAAATACCATAGAAACAAGTAACTTTTTTTTTTAATTCTGATTTCCTGCTTACAGTCCATGATAGGGAAGAATATAACACCGCCTACATGAAACTATACAAATGTGTGGTCAAAAGTATCCCTTTTTACACTTTTCAAGTAGATATGTATCGATTCTTCTCCAATTCTTATTTATTACGAGGTATATCGTGACATTATTTGCTTATTTTTCATAGAAACAAATAAAATTTTTATCCTCTCGCTTTCTACCCGTGCTTCGTCACAAGAAGAAATAAAAAAATGGTATTGAATTGAATTTATTTCCCTTCTTATAGCGGAGTATTCTTTTATTCCCTAAAGTAAATAAACATGTGGTCAAAACTAAATAAAGACACATCCATTTATTGCTCCCTTCATTTAAAACTCAGGCGGGAGATTCGAGCTACTAACATGATTCACTGTCCAATATACAGAAAACCAGCCACTCCCAACAGATGCTGAACAAATCTAAATCCGAACACAAACAAAAGGAAAGTAAAATGTCCCCCGACCTTCACCCGGTGAGTGAGTCAGAGCAATCCCCAGTGATCTCAAGCCTCCCTCAATTCTACATCACAGTTGGACCCATTGTTCCCCTTTCGATTAGCTTATAGTCTGCTTGAAAAATTCATAAGTTGATATTTGAAACGGGGAAAAAAAATAGACAAATATTTGTTCAGAAAAAAAAAGGATTAAAAAAATTCCATCATGATATTTTACCTGTTGAATATAGTAACAACAAAGTAACTTATTTCAAATATAGATAGGTAAATACATAAATAATGTTATGACATATTTAAAATAATCATTAGTGGATGTATCAATGTTTATTTCTAGTTAAAAATTACATAATATTATTATTACATAAAAATAAATTATTTTCTTTCTTTCTTTTTTTTTTTTAATATCATGGTTCTCTCTCAAATCTGCATTAGATTAGAACCTTTTGTTCTCCTTACGATTATGTTGTGTGTTTGAAAAATTTGAAACGGAAAAAAATAGACAAATATTTGTTCAGAAAAAAAAAAAAAAAAAAGATTAAAAAAATTCCACATTGATATTTTAACTGTTGAATGTAATTCAAATAAGTAACAACGAAGTAACTTATTTAAAACATAAATAAGTAAATGAATAAATAATGTTATAACATATTTAAAATATAAATAAGTAAATTAATAAATAATATTATAACATATTTAAAAAATCATTAATGGATGTATGAATGTTTATTTATATTCTAAATATTTTATTTATTTTTTAATAGCATGGTCCTCTCTTAAATCCACATTACATTCGGACCTGTTGTTCCCCTGTCGATTAACTAGTCTGTTTGGAAAATTCATAAGTTGATATTTGGAACGAAAAAAATAGACAATTATTTGTTCGGGAAAAAAGCTGGGAATTAAAAAAATTCCATCATGATATTTTACCTGTTGAATGTAGTTCAAACAACGAAGTACATTATTTTAAATATAGATAAGTAAATAAAAAAACAATGTTACGTCATATTTTAAAAAATCATTAGAGAATGATTAAATGTTTATTTCTATTCCAAATGATTTTCTTTTTCTAAATGTCATGGTCCTCCCTCAAATCGGCATCACATTCGGCCCTATTGCATCCCTTACGATTAGCTAGTGTGCTTGAAAAATTCATAAGTTAACATTTAAAAAGTGGAAAAAATAGACAAATATTTGTTCAGAATACAGGGATTAACACTAGAACTACCGGAAATTTTACTCAAGTTTTATAAAATTATTTCACGCCAGAATTTTTATTTATTCATTTAGCATATTCCTGCGAGTTTTCTATTTATTTTGAAAAGAAATTTCTGGTTCGAATCGGAATATATTCATTTGATAGCCGGCTCCTAGTATTTCTAGAATTAAAAAATGCCTTCCTGATATTTTACTTGTTGAGTGTAGTTCTAATAAGTAACAACGAAATATATTATTTTAAATATAGATAAATAAATAAATTAATGTTATGGCATATTTAAAAAAAAATCATTAGTGAACGTATGAATGCTTATTTCTGTTTAATTTTTTCTAATAACATGGTCCTCCCTCAAATCTGCACCACATTTGGACCTATTGTTTCCCTTACCTCTTATGATTCTAAATCATTGAATTATGATTGAAAGTTTATAAGGAAAGAAATGGGGGGAAAAATAGACTAACGTTTGTTCAAATTGTCAAGCGATTAAAAAAAAATAAATAAAAAAAGAAAAGAAAAGATAAGATAAGAAAACATTATTTTTACTTGTTGAATGTGGTTCAGGTAAACTATATCAAGGAGCCGGTTTTTTAAATAAAACAAATACACGAATAAAACTATGATATATTTTTTAAAATATTGTCAGGTGAAAAAATGTTTGCTTGAATTTCAGATTAACAGTTGTTTATGTGGTTTTTGGTTTTACTTCGAATGCGCTACAATTATAACATATTATACATAAATATCTATGACAGAATTTCTATGAATAAATAGCTTTGATTAAACGTCTATGAACGAATGTATGTGAATAAATATCTGTGAATGATTTGATATGAATTGAGCCAATGATCTCGAGCCTCCTTCAATTATATATCACAGTCAAACCTATAGTTTCTCTTTCGATAAGCTGGTTTGTTTTGAAAATTCATAAAATGATATTTAAAACGGAAAAAATAATAAACAAATATTTGTTCTAAGGAAAAAAATTAAAAAAATCATTATAAAAATTCCCTTTTGATATTTTACTTGTTGAATATGTGTTTCAGGTAAACAATTGTCATATTGTATGTTGTTCTTTATTTTAATAAATAAATAAGCATAATCGTATACTAACTATTTTTAGTTAAGTACATAATGTATATGCCACACAGGCTTTTTATATTACATTCCGAAACTAAAAAGTAAACATTCGAACAACAACAGTTACAATTACAGTAGAAGTTGAAGTAGTATTATTATTACAACAATAACAAAGTATTTTATTTTTAATGGAAATAAATAAATATGGCACATTAAAAAATCATTAGTGAACGAATACAGGGTGTCCCAAAATTAATGAAACGTGCTTTAATTTTTTTACCTGTTGGAGATAAACAGGCAATGTAAATTGTAAAAGTGTTCCAAATAAGGTAGAAAATAATGTTATGTTAACCCATTAAGGACGGAATTATTTTTACCAATAAAATACAAATATTGCGATTCATACCACTTTTATATTGTAGCAACATAAGAGTGACTTTATCATGGTGCTTCTTCCATCAAATAAAGAGATTATTCATCCTAAGAACAAAATGGTGTTACCTTAAAACTTGGTGTAAGGAACATGTGGTAAAAACGAAACGTCTGTCTTTAATGGGTTAATTAATTCCATTAATTTTCAAGTATTTTCACTTTTTACATTTTTATTCTACCACTGTAGACAAATTTGTTTAATTAGAAAATTTTTCCTTTTTTTCCTACGAAATCTTTACAAAAAATAGTAAACAATATTTTGCAATATTTTTTTCCTAACTGTTACTTTATCAGTATCAAATTAGGTTCTCTAGAATTTCGTATTAGGGCACACATTCGCAAAATGTCATCTACAAGTCTTTCATTCATTCATTTTTTTCTATTTTATCAGAACTAAAAAAATATTTTTAAAGATGTATTTACATAATTTGTAATAAAATATATTTCACACTGAAAAACAAAAAAAAAATGTCATTTTTTTCTAATTTGTTCCTTATTATTTTCCTATTATGTATAATAAGAATCTTTAAGTAATACCTATTAAATAATTTCCGCTTAAAAAAATCTATTCAAATGATTTGCACACAAAATAATAATAAAATAATTTTATCAAAAAGGTATTTACATAATAATCTTCTTTCATACATTTACTTTTTCAGTATCGGATGCAAATTATTCCATAAAATTTAGGCATGAATATTTCAGTGGTTTTTAAAAAGGAGAATTCTCCTGAATCCAGTTTTTACAAAATTAGGCTATTAGAACTCTGAAATTTTGATATTATTATATTTTTTTTATCATTTTTATCTTTTGGATACAAAAAATTACAGAAGCAAAGATATATTTAAATTCTTTCTAAAATCTGGGATTCACTTTATTTGTTATCACAGTGAAGAGGGGAAATAAGGTTCGAAGCTTTACAAAATCGCTTTAAAAATCTAGTTCAATGTGGTCCAGAAAGTCTAGAAAGTTCAAGATGAAAGAACATTGTAGAAAAAAAAAATAGCTTCGTATAAAGGAGTATAATATGGCTGGAATTTTACGATTTAAGAAAAGACAAGGTTGAATTTTTATTATAAATGAAAGGAAGGGAATCTTTTATGACTAAAGAAGAAGATTGTATATTAAATTCATTATTTAAAAACTAAAATGATGCAGTGTATTCAATGGCGCAAGCAGGTTTTTCGTATAAGAAAGGTTTAAAACTACTATTATTCATTTTGAAAAAGGAAAATCTGAAAGAATTTGTTTTTAAAAATAATTTTTCAGTGAATACTTTGGCATATAAAGTTATAAATAATCAGAATCAAGGCATCATATATTTTCAAAACTTCATAAAAATGACTCACTTTTCAGTCCAAAATGGAAATAGAGAAAATGAAAAACCAAAGCGTCAGCTCTCTTGGATTACGATGTACTACTTATTTTAGTTATTTGAACTTCTCTATATCTTATTTTTCACATGTCGCATATTCATTGCAATACAAAAATATTCAGTATTTATTGTAGTACATTTTCCGTTCTCTGGGCTGAGTTTTAACTCCCTAAATGCACCACTAAATTCGGTCAGAAGTGCGGGTATAAAATATTCGATAACTTATAATATATCTGCTATTGGATAATAGCTGGTATAATAAGAAAATGTTGAGTAATAGCAGATATAATTTAATTTTAATTCTTTAATTACAAAATTAATTTTAATCTTAGTACATTTTAATTACAAAACAATAGCATAATGCAAACAACATACAAAATAATTTTAATTACAAAATAATAGTATATTACAATTATAAAATGCGGAATAATAACGGACTTATTGTAATTAGAAAATAATGGATAATAGAAAACATATTGTAATTACAAAATGATGGATAATAGCAAACATATTGTAATTACAAAGTTATAAGGAAAATTATATCCCAATAATATAGTCAAATAATATAGTCAAATATTAGTCAATATTAGTCAATATTAGTCAATATAGTCCAATGGATATAATAATGGATAATAGCAGACAAAATTACAAAAAAATTCTAAAACAAACAATATTTTTCAAAATAAAAAAACATTACAAATATTCTTTTATCCCGGAATCTGAAGTCGGAAATTTTAGTGAGAATGATAATATGTTATAAAATCTTTAAAATCTCATACTTTTTAAGTTGTACTTATAGAATTTCTAAATTTCTCATTGGAAAAGAAAAAAACTGAACATTAACCCTTTTTTTCCCCTACTATTTCGCATGTCAAATGATATATACCATATAACTTTCTCGTAAAACATGTATTTAAATACTTTCTCAAAAATAATAATAAAATAATTTTATTAAAAAAATTATTTATACAATAGTCTTCTTTCGTAAATTTACTTTACTTAATCGAATACAAATTATTTAATAAAATTGAGGCCTGAATAGTTGCAAGGGTTTTCAAAAAACGAATTCTTAAGAATCACATTTTAAATTATTAGACTCTGAACATTTTATCTTTTTATTCATATTTTTGATATTATCATTTTTATCTTTTATATATAAAATATTACCGAAGCAAAAAGATAAATTTAAATTCTTCTTAAATTTTAGATTCACTTTATGTGTTATCTTTCTGAAAAAAAAAAAAAAAATTCTTACAAATTTTACGGAGGAATTTTAAAAGATCTAGTTCTATGAAAAGTGTAGACAGTTCAAAATCGAAATGAAAGGCCATTGTAAAAACATAGTTTCATATGAAGAAGGATATGGCAGGGATTTTACGATTTAAGGAAAGACAGGATTGAATTTTTATTATAAATGAAAGAAAATGAGTCTTTTATGACTCAAGAAAAAGAATGGAAGTTACATTCACAATTTAAAAACTAACATGATGCAATAGTACAAGCGTATGCAATATTACAAGCAGGATTTTCTTGTAGGAAGGATTTTCAACTACTGTCATTCATTTTTAAAAAGAGGGAGGTGGGTGGAGAAACTGAAAGAACTAACTTTTATTTTCTTCTATCTGTAATAGAAGAAAGTATTGTAATCGAAATTTTTTTTTTACTTCCGTTTCTCGACGAATTTACACGCTTTAGGGGTCAGAGATACCGAAAAACACGTTCTTTATAAAATGTGTCCGTCTGTATGTCTATCCGTCTGTCCGTGTGTCTGTGTGTCTTTCCTCATTGTATCATCGAAAAGTGTATGAAATTATGCATATAATTGAAAACGTTTTTTTTATATAGGTTTGTGACTATGGCCAGCAGGTGCTTCTTAAATTTAGAGATATTCTGCCGGAAGGGGGCGCTGTAATAGCGATCTTTGTGCCATTTTCCTTATTGTGCCATCGAAAATGTATGAAGCTATGCATAGAATTGAACCAATTTTCATTTATAGATTTTTGGCTATGACCAGCAAGTCTTACTTGAATTTAGAGATATTCCGCCGGAAGGGGGTGCAGTAATAACGAATTTTGTGCCATTATGATAGGCGCTGTGATAGCGAATTTTGAAATATTAGCATGCAAGAGATAGAAGAAAGTTTTGGGATTGGTACATCCAACTAGTTTTAAATAAGTTGTAATTTTCCAACTGTTCAAAAAATGTCAGGGCCAGGATTCGAACCTGGGATTTCTTGGCTGAAGCTGCCAGTGCTCTACCAACTGAGCCATCACGGTGTCTACCAACTGAGCCATCCCGGAACCGGGATGGCTCAGTTGGTAGAGCACTGGCAGCTTCAGTCAAGCGATGATAGGTTCAAATCCTGGACAGAATATTTTTTGTCCAGTCGGAAAATTACAACTCATTTGATTTCTTTACCAATTTGAATAATTGTGTTAAAAATTAATCTAGTTTTAACTAATTTCTTGGTGAATATTAGCGCATAAAATTATAAGTAATCAGAACGAATACGGCATTAAATTGTTTCAATGCAAATAGAAGATCCCAAATAGGAGATCCTTTTTCATTAGAGAATGGTAACAGAAAATGAAAAACAGAAGCATTAGAACACTTGGAATTTTTTTTTTTTTTTTTTGTATTTATTTTGATTATTTGAGCTTCTCAGTATCATGTTTTTTACCCGTCACGCATTTATTGTAATAGATCAAGCTTAGTGTTTATTCTATTACTTTTTCTATGCTCTGGAAGGACTTTTAACCCCTCCCCCTAATCTACCCCAAAACTTGATCAAAAGTGTTAGTAAAATAGACTGAATGATATCAGATTTATTGCAATTACAAAAATAATCCAAAATAATATATTTTGTAAATATACTAGCAATTGCAAGCAATTTTTAATCCTGAAATATGAATTCGGAAATATCAGCGGAGATAACCATTATGCTATAAAGTCATTAGGCTCTCTTACTTTTAAAGATGTACTTACAGAATTTGCAATAAAATGTATTTCTCTTTCTCACTGAAAGGAAACAGAAAAACGATCTGTGTCTTCTTTTTTTTTTTTTTTTTTCTGCTTTTGAACTGATAAGGTCAATTTTTTAGTGCAAGAATGCTTCAAAATGTCTTAAAATTAAAAGTACCATAACTTGGTGAGTTTTATCGTAGAAGAATGGAATTTATACTATTTTACTTGTCAAAGTATGAAGAAAATGTTTTTAAGTATAAATTATAGGACCCAAAGACCAAATTATTAAAAAAAATAGTCTTGTATTTTAATATGTTTACACTCCCTTGCAAAATAAATGCCATATCTAAAAACTGTACTTAATTTGTATACTTTTGTAATTTGATGTATCTTTCCACCGTCAGCGGTATAAGATGTAATCCCCATAATCTCTATTTTCAATCCCCCGGTATAATTTTATCTAATTAAATGGTTTCACAAAATATATTAATAAAATAATTTTATTTCAAAAGTATTTATAAGATAAACATCTTTCATAAATTTATTTTTTCAGTGTCGGATACAAGTACTCAATTATTGAAGCCTTAAAATAGTCGAGTGGTTATTGAAAAGAAGAGATCTAGAAAGAAGAATCAAATTTTAAAAAGATTAGGCTATTAGACGCTAAAATTTTGATATATTTATTTATATTTTTGATTTTTTAATTTTTGTCTTTTGGATGCAAAATATTACAGATGTACAAAGATATATTTAATTTTTTTTTTCTAAAATTTGGAATTCACTTTATGTGTTATCACTGTAAAGAGTAAATATAAAATCTTCCAAACTTGACGAAGAAGCTTTAAAAAAAATCTAGTTTTATGAAATGTTCTATGAAAAAGTTCAAAATATAGATGAAAGAGCATTGTAAGAAAAATAGTTTCATATAAAGCAGGATATAGCTGGAATTTTACGATTTAAGGAAAGAAAGATTCGAAAATTTTTGCTATAAATGCAAGGAAAGGATTCTTTATGATTAAAGAAAAATATTAGAAGCTAAATTTGTGATTTAACCCGGAAACGTCCAAAATTCAAATGTCGGCGTTTTTTTTTAAACATGCTTTCATTAAAAATAGAAAATAAAACCTTTGTGCAAGAATATTAAAAGGCAGAAAACCAACGTTAAAAATGCACAAATAATACACAAAAAATCAGCAAACAGCTGTTTCCAATACACAAGCGAGATTCTTCTTCAGTGCGACAAAGAGCAAAGTACAGCGTGCTAGAAAAAGCAAGACTGGGTCCTGCTTTTTCTATATCAATATTTTATAATGTTATGTAATATACCTAAAATGTACTTATAGAATTAATGTAATAAAAATTATTTCTCATTGAGAAAAAAAATTGCCATTATTTTATTCCTTCTACATAGCAGATAAATTTGACAGATTTTTAAAAGATATATATATATATACTATATAATTTCTTCCTAAAACATCTATTTAAATGCTAAAGATATATATACTATATAATTTTCTTCCTAAAACATCTATTTAAATGCTTTCACGAAAACAATATAATAAAATTATCACATTCTAAATTTACTTTTTTAGTATCGATTACAAATTATTTCATAAAATTGATGTCTGAATAGTTTGTCTAAAGACAAATTCTTAAGAATCTAATTTCAAAAAGATTAAATTCTGATTTTTTTTTTTAATTCGTAGTCTTTATTTAACAATTTTTATCTTTTGGATACAAAAATAAGGTAAAAAATCATGCATCAAGCATAGATTATGTAACACTTTTTAACACTTCCAATATACTTTTACAAATATTTACCGTTTAATACGGTGAAAGATGATGTCTAAGTAAACAAATTGGAAAAAGCATAACATTTTGACATATTTAAAAACCCAATTTCAGGAATTACCCACAATATGCAGAAAAAATGTCCTTATTTTTTGTGCAGCCCTGCATATGATAAATAGATTTGTATATACAGGGTGTTTCAGTTAAACGTTTCAGAACTTCTAAGAGGGGTAGGGTACATCCTGACGAACCAAAATCATATACCAATGGGCAGTCAGAAATGCTTTCCTGACGCGGTAGATGGCGTTGTGCGAAAGTTCCGAGCTTTCGTACAGGGAATCTTCATTTCGCACAAGAACGCCAAGTTAGTAGGATGGATGATTACACGAACGCAGAATTAGCCGATATGCATTTGGCTGCAAATTGTAGTGGGCCAGCCGCACAGCGTTTGTACGCGGAACGATATCCAACGAGGCGTATTCCCAGTCATAATTTATTTGCAAGGCTGCACCAGAGGTTAACTGAGACAGGTTCATTTGAAAGAGCTGATAGGGTCAGGTTAAGAACAGCACGGACTCCAGCCGTCGAACAGAATGTGCTGCAGCATGTACAGAGGAATCCAAGAACGAGTACACGAAGTCTAGCAAACGTAGTCGGGGTGTCCCCTTGCAGCGTCTGGAGGATTCTCCAAGAACAAGACATGCATCCGTTTCACGTGCAGCGTGTCCAGGCACCGCAACCGGAGGATTATACACCTCGTATTGCTTTCGCACAGCGGTACCTTGGAAAATGTGCTACAAATCCCACTTTTCCTGCTAAAGTGTTGTTTTCCGATAAGGCATTCTTCACAAGGGAAGGAATTTTCAACTCGCATAACGACCATATCTGGACGGTCGAGAACCCGCATGCAATACGACGTCGTGCAGCACAGATTCAATTTTCGGTCAATGTATGGGCCGGTATTATGGGAGATCACCTCATCGGACCTTACCTGTTACCGTGTCGTCTAACCGGAGATAACTACTTGGTCTTTCTGCAGCAAGTATTGCCACAACTTTTGAGAGATGAACAGATTTCTGCATCGACGCAACAGACAATGTGGTTCCAACACGATGGAGCCCCTGCCCATTATAGCGGAGCTGTTCGTAACTACCTGGATGTCACATTTGGTCAACAGTGGATCGGACGTGGTGGTCCCGTGCATTGGCCTGCTCGGTCACCCGACATATCATGTCTTGATTTTTATTTCTGGGGTCATATGAAATCGCTAGTTTATGACACCCCTGTTGACAATGCTGAGAAGCTGGTTGCAAGAATCGCAGTAGCTGCCGGAGAAATTCGAAACTCGCCTGTAGTATTCCAGAATGTTCGGATGTCCATGCGTCGGAGATGTGAGGCGTGCATTGTATGCCCGTGGATGCAACTTCGAACACTTACTTTAATCCATGTACCTTTTGCTTCTTTTCATGTATTATTAAAACGATTTCTCACTTATGGTCTCTTTTCTTTATGGTGCTTCTGTGTACAACACCGCTTCAGGAAAGCATTTCCGACCCCACATTGCTATATGATTTCGAGTTGTCAGGATGTACCCTACCCCTCATAGAAGTTCTGAAACGTTTAACTGAAACACCTTGTATACTACATAGAATGCTAAAATTTGGCACAGTTTGAGAACGCATAGCACAGTTTAAAATTCCCCTTCTGAAATTTCCGTCAATAAACGAAAATGTGGTCGAGATTTTTGTGTTGCCCTGTATATGATCTATAGAACTTATGCACTTCAAGTAATAGGCAAAAATTTAGTTAAATTTAAAAACACGTACAGCAACTGAAAAAGTAATTCCAGCAATATTGCTCACAGACAGTACTTTAGCCGAATTCTTTGTTTCGCTGTAAATGAACGATGAATGCTATGCACACAGTATTCTATAGCAAATGCGTATCGAAATGCAACTCAATATCAATATGTTTGAAATAGTGAAACATTATAAACGATTTTTCCCTATAGACCGTAATGTAACAGAATTCTTTGTTGTCCCTGTAAAGCAACTATAAGTGCTATGCACGCTATATTCTATAGTAAGCCTCTTGTAGTACACCTCACTGATCAATTTCAATATATTTTAAATAGCATAACATCATTAAAATAATCCGGAAATTAATTTTCCCCATAGACCGTAATGTATCGGAATTATTTTGAGTGTCATGTAAAGTAACTATAAGCGCGACATATTTCATTTTCAATACTACCGAACATGCCCTAGTGAACATCAATAATATGTCATCAACATATGTCAATTGTGTGACAATTCGAGTATATTTATGGGAGTTAGAGCACGGAGAGACAGACGGCAAACAAACCGAATTTATAAACACTTTTCAACTATATTGGAAAGTGTTAAAAATTAGAAAAGCATAGTGATGCATAAGATGTAGTTAATGTTTTTCTAAATTTTAGGGTTCACTTTATGTGTTATCACTGTGTAGAGGAAAGAAAATCCTCCAAACTTTGCGCAGGATCTTTAAAAAATAATAATAATAAATAAATAAATAAAATTTAGTTCTATGAAAAATCTAGAAAGTTTAAAATCTAGATGAAAGAGCATTGCAAAATAAATAAATAAATATAAATAAAAAAGTGCGGGGAAGGGGAAAAGGGGGAGAAGAAGAATTTTATGTTAAAGACGATGTGATAGAGACTTTATGAATTAAGGAAAGTCATGGTTTAATTTTTACTATAAATGAAATGAAAGGAAAGAAAATGATTGAAAGTAAATTTCTTGATTTAAAAACTAAATTAGTGCAGTGCAGGCAACGGTAGTATTATTTATCAATTGAAAGAAAAGGAAGAAGAATGGAGTAAAATGAAGTTGGAAGAATTAATTTGTTTTAAGCATTAAAAATAAATAATTATGGTGAATACAGGCGTATGACTATAAAACGAAAGCGACGTAAGGATAATTACAATTAATCAAAATCAATACAATATAAAAATGTTTCATGGCTTCATAATAGGAGACCTTCTTCAGTATAGAATGGAAGCGGGGAAACAGAAGCAGCAACACGCTTGGATAATGTTGTATTTATTTTGATTATTTAACTTCTCTGCACATTGTTTTTCAGACATCATGTAATCATTGCAACAGAAGGGTTTTTTAATTATTTTATCATATTTGTCTTTGTGCTCTGAGGGGTGGTTTAACCTCCAAAATCTACTCCTTAATAAGTCACGTTTAGGTTAAAAAAAAGCTTAAAACAGAAATTCTGAAATTATAAAAATAGTTAATTGAATAACCAATTTTAAATACCATTTTTATTCCTCGTTTTTTAATGCATCTTTTTTACATTATTAACGTGTTTTTAATACAAAATAATGTAAATCTATATTTAATACTTGGAAATTTTTCCTTAGAAAATATCACACCCCTTGCATTCATAATATTCAAATTTCAATTATCGATGTTGGATTTTCTTTTGTTTCGTGTTTGCCCCAGGGTTGGGGGCTCACGGAAAAATATTCCATCTTGTGCTGCGTTTGTAGCCTTGCCAACATGTTATAGTGAGAGAGTGCCCGTCTGTGTAGTGTTCCCAAGTGGTTCAGTTGGTAGAACGTCAGTACGCTATACTAATGAACCGGGTTCCAGTCCCGGCTTGGGTACTTCACTATGTTGGCTTTACGCCTTTTAAGCAATTAAAATTTTAACAAAACAATGTAGTTTTACATTTAGGATAAATTTGGCATGAGAAATTAAAGAAAAAAATTGTAGGAATTCATATTGATAATTTCAAAATTTAAATAAAAACAGGCATAGGTTGGTCAGTCTTGAATATAGAGAAATATATAAAAGCGTAAACAAGAGACTTTGTCGGCTATTGTTTTATTGTGTGATTCTTTGGAACTTAAATTATGACATTCAAAGGATTTTCTTTTTCATAAAAATCATTTCATAAAAATTTCATTGCTCCTCCAATAATTAATCATATTTTATAAATTTGACAAGCTTAAAATTTTACATTAATTATATAGTGACACTTCCTGTATTTCTATGGAATATTTACTGACTTCTAAAATAAAAATATTCATAAACGTATTGGATAAGCGTTCATCTAATTCGCATGATGTAGTTTAAGAAATCGATGAAATCCTTAACAAGCTGAGGACTTTTATAAATCTCGAGAAGTTTCAGAATTGATTTTATTTAAATTATAGCATTTTATATAAGATCTCTTTATTTTAAAGGAATGCTTTTGGATTAAGTTTTCTTAAGAGAATTTAAGATATTTATTTATGCCTATTTATTTATAGAAAACCGTAATTTAATAAAAGTTAAAATTTCAGTGCAAATTCACCTTGTTTAATAACTAAAAATTCATTAAGATACAACTAAATGTAAATATATTGCTTGAAGGTGCTAAAAATATACATAAAAACATTTAAAAGCACATTAAAGTTACTTTTAAAAATTCCAAAACGTTTTCAACCGAAAACCCGGTCGTCATCAGTGGAAAAACCACCACTGATGACGTTTTTCCACTGATGACGACCGGGTTTTCGGTTGAAAACGTTTTGGAATTTTTAAAAGTAACTTTAATGTGCTTTTAAATGTTTTTATGTATATTTTTAGCACCTTCAAGCAATATATTTACATTTAGTTGTATCTTAATGAATTTTTAGGAAAACCGTAATTTCAGCTAACCAATAAAAATAACGATATAAGAATCCTATAAGTAAGTTTATTTGATCCTATAGCATCTCCATTTGATATTCAGCTAAGCTAAGGAAATATTTTATACCTGAGTAAATTATAAATTAATTTCCTTCATTAGTTTACTTAGTATTTAAACATTCCAATTTAAAATTATGTTTTGCAAAGATTTATTTTAACATTTTTAGCACTATTTATTTTAATCAAATAACAGCCAACTTATTCGCAACTTCAAAAAATATATCTATATCTATGTCATCATATAGCACGCTACATTTCCAAAAACATTAATTTAAAAAATAAATGAATGCATGAACCGCAATCAAGCTAAATAATCCGAGCCTAGATTAAGTTAGATACACATATTAAAAAGTAATAATAATACTCACTGTAAAAAATAAAGAAATAAATAAATAAATAAATAATCCAATCATTGCCAGTACAATTTCCGTATTTTTACGGAAATTTTTCTTTCCCGATAAAAATGTTTTCATGAAAGTGTCAAAAAGTACGGATTTCAAAATATCTTCGACAGATAATCCTAAATTTTCATTTTCACTAAATCTGTGGGATTCATTTTAAATATTACACTGCAAAAGAAGAAAATCCGTAAAAATACGGAAACTGTATTGTCAAAATACCGTAATTCTTTTTAAAGCGTAACTTTTTTTTACTAAGCCACAGCTAAAATGACAAATTAACAAGACTTTTAGCACTATTATCTGTCAACGTTATTCCTAAATACTTATTCGTCAATTTCTGACGCATTCACGAAATCGTTTCATCCGAGAAAAAAATTCTGTAAATATACGGAAATTATAATGCTAATCAACAGGTTTTGTTGTTGTTGTTGTTGTTGTGTGTGTGTGTGTGTGTGATTGTGTGTAGTGCTCCAATTTTTATTCACAATGTCTAGCTTTCTTCATCTGAAAAAATATGCTGGTCTTCCTATTAAGAAAAAGTCGGGTGTGCCAGAACCCGACTTCCAAAAATCAAATCTCAAAAATTTAGAATCAACTTGATACAAACAGGGTAAACAGTAAAAAAAAATCGATTCAATACGAAATGAAGCAAAAAATCAGAGCATGGCATCATTTAAAAAATATTGAGCTTGCATTTTGCCGTTTTTCAATCCGATGTATATTTCTCGAGTTATTTGACCGTTTCCAGACTTTTCGGACACCCTGTATATATTTTTTTAAATACGCATTAATCATTTAATAGTTTCATATTAATTAAATTATGATTATAAGTTGAGAAATTAATTTAAAAAGCATAAAAATATAGTTTAAATAATGTTTCCTTTTACTTTCCTGTTGCCATATCTTTAAAAAAAATCAAAAATGATAATTTTTTAAATAAATGCACTATCTCACCCTTTCTACCAAGCGTAGAAAAAAGTAGTGAATTTTCTATAATCAAGGTCGGTTCCCGCGCCAAATTAATGTGTTGTAACGGAATGTTTTGGGAGAAAACATGAATTGTTTGTTAATAGCACATAATTTCTCGACTTTTATATATATTTCCAAAATTTGTAACGAAAACATAAGGGATCCTCTCTGTGGATTTAAAGATTATTCCCGGCTCTAAACACTATGGGACAGCCGCTTAGTTGGGTGTTCTCGTTTTTTTCCCATCGGTCCTTATAAGTTCCGATGAAAAATTACGTATGGACGGCTGCACGAATCACAGATTCCAATTCCTTACATTTAGAAATTATACTTTCGAATGAAAAGAATATATGTACAAGTTTAACTAAAATGGATTGTTTGTTTTAAAAATGGAACACTGTCAGCAATGGATACTCAAATTCCACGAAATTTTCTTCGTTTTTGACGAAACTGTTTCCTGGGAAATGCTTCGAGCGAAAATTTCGCCAAATCGAGTAAATTTGTATCCTCAAAAAAGTGAAGAAATTAATTTCGTCAAACTGCTTGTTCGAAAGTGTAAAAAATGGGCGTGGTGCCATCTATTGACAACTTTAGAAGCATCTGTAATTGACAGGGGGGAAGATTCCATCGCTTTTCTCAAGTCTTCAAGGGAATTCGAACGCGCGACCTTTAGTGTGGGAGACCAATGCCTGCCTCGCTAGCGGGACCTTGCGTGAATTTGATTTTAAATGTATCTACGGGATGTTGATGTGTGCTTATATTTTTAATAAGTAGATTGTATTTTTATCTGTTGTGTTATAATTTCTGCATGTTTTAATTAATGAGGCTAGATTACTATTGTGGTTTTTCTATGGTTAATAAATAGTTAGAATATGGCTTGATTAATATAATTTATTACAGAAATTTTTTTTGTTCAATGAATGATTAGAATATGGTGTAATTAATTTGTTGGTCAGAAATTATAAATTGTGAAGTACATATTGGAGGAAAGTTTATCAATTTTAGATGATGGGGGTTAAAATTTTAACACGTTTCTGTGTATAGAGGGGAAAGGGATCAGTTATGCATATTTTTAATTTGATTGTTATCCTAATAATATTATAAATCCGATTGTGTGCAAATATTAGGCTGAAGCCAGCGTCAAAATGGAGAAATTAATGGCCCTGTATCTTTGCATATAGGTGGATTATAACCCGGAAATGAACATAGACTGGTTTTTGTTTATTTTATTCAAATACTTGTCTTAATAATTCAAAATTTGATTATTTTTATAGAGAATCAATGGACATTTTTAGATAAAATTTAACCATTTTACTTTATCGTTGCTAGGGCTTTAATCGTTGCCAATAAATAAAAATGCGGAAAAATAATTTTTCCTCAACAAGTAAGTTTCGATTGAGCGATTTTCAGGTGAAAAATGAAAATAATTCAAAAGAAGATGAATTTCTGTGATATTTGAAACAACAATATGGAGTATTTGTTATTATACATGAAGTATGAATATCGGTTACATTAAAAAGATATTTTTCTGTCAAAAACTGCGTTATAATTAGAAAGAAGAATTAACAATAACTAGTATGAACATATTTCTTAAATAAAAAAGAGCTCTTTTTTTTTTTTTTTTTTTTTTTTTTTTTTTGAACGATTTTGTAACAACAAAACTAATCTGACCGTGAATGGGGAAACAGTTTTGTCAAATATTTGAGTTTCCATTTCATTAAAAATCACTTAATTTGGAGATGAAATGATTGTCAAAAATGATGAAATATAGCTCAAGAATTACTGAATCGTCAAAAGTGAGAGCTTTATTTTTGACAGTGAGGAAACAGTTTCGTCAGATATTTGAGGTTTCGCGTTTCGTCAAAAACAATGTGACTCTGTGACAAAATGATTGTCAAAAATACCGAAATAAAGCTTAAGGATTGCCGAATTGTCAAAACTGAGAATTTTATTTCTGAGAGTGAATAGCATGCAAACGGTGACTGGCTATTATAGTTATTTTTAAAGAAGATTAATGCCAAAACACATAGTGTGAAATGCAAATTTTCACCTTACTTTATTCGTAAAATCAAGATCCGATAGATCTCTATGGTACTTAACAGGTGACATTTAAAATACAAAAATAGAAAGTTGTTTAAAATGTTTAAAAACCTTCCAATTACTTTCGGCCGGCAATCACAACTATCTTCAAAAAGTGAAAATATTGATATTTTATGAAGATTAATGTGTGAAGACATAAGAATTTCTTTAGCATCAGTTTCAGTTTTCTTCTTTTAGTATCATTTGCCACCGACAAATCGCACTGCTCTGTTCAAACTGTAAGAACGCTCAGAATAACCTTACAATTTCAAAATACAAACCGGAAATACGAAGCTAAATGTAATGAAGGATAAAAACTGTTAATTTGGAACCATCTTCATACGTTACTTTAAACTCCTTAATGTTTGAAAACAGCGCAGCGCCATCTGTCTATGACATTTGGTACTAAAACAAGGAAGCCTATTGAAGAAATTACAACTTCATGCAGTAATCTCTTGCAGGGATAAGTTTAATAGCTATCACTGTTCACTTATTATTTCATTTATATACCACCAGTCTGTTGATTTTAGACACCCTGTATTCAGATTAGACAGGCACACGAATCATAAATCTCAAGTCATGCATTTATAAATCATATTTTGAATTCCATTAAACGAAAAATTACGTATTTACGTAGATGTGCGCTCAAATATACACGAACGACAAAAATACTAAATTATAAAGTGCTTTTAAGTTTTTAGTTTGAGTTGTCTGGGGAAGGGGGGCGAATTTTCCTTCACGCCATGCTAGAGATTTCAGCCTTTACCTCAAACTTCCTTTTTATAGAAAAAATAAAAATAAAAACGTGAGAAAATAACAACAGAAAAATTTTAAACGAGTTTTCTACATCACTTACAATGAAAATTCCTTTTCAGATAAATGCGACGTTTTATTTGATGATAAAATGGAAAAGAAAGAAAATTCAATTCAAGTAGAAAATACGTGTCATATGTTATAGAAACAAGAAATAATGTAGCATTAAGGCAGACATCTTTTAATTATGTGCATATTTACACAATATCAAACGAATAAAATACATATTAGTAATGCACGCTGGATTAAAAATGTAAACAATAATAAAAGATTATTGTAACGAAAATGTATTACTTCTTAGACATAGAAGTAAAATAGCACTGTTGCAATTATTTTACAAAGAGCTTATGTAAATAACTTCACAAAATTATAATATGAAAGCAGTTTATTCTCAGAATATTCCAGAAGTTGAAATTCACTAGTTTATGTTCGATATCTTACAAGAAATATGTAAAATAACCTAATACATGGTACAATTATTTTAAAGACAACATAAAATTTATACAACAATCTATCTTTATTAGATGAATAAGAGTCGACTATGCGTTAACAAATACAACGTTTTAAGCAATTTGACGATTTTGTATGTTAATTTTTTAAATATTTTTGCAATAAATTTTAGATTACCGAAGAATTTGTGATAAAACTTAGTAAGGAAAATTTTAAAGAAGTAAAACAAAATGTGCTTTTTTTAACAAGTTCAATAACTATAAATTCATAAAGTTAACGATTAGCATGCGCCTTTATTAAAAACTAGCTGACACACCGGCGTGTCGTCCGGACTCATCCAAAAATAGCACAAAACGCGAAAAAAAATCTGGAAATCAATTTAAAAAATCGCGAAAAATATAAAAACTGCTGTACGAACTCCACATAAATTTTATTGAAAAGAGAAAAAAATACTATATTGCGCTAGAAGATTGAAACCGGATTGCTTTTAATAATGTCGAAAAATCGCAGCGAATCGCGAAAAAAAGCTAAAATATCAAAAATCGTAGAGGTAAAAAATTACTGTTTTAGGCTAAAAGATGCAAACAGGATTTATTTTACGAATATGTTGAAAAACTTCTGCAAAACGCGAAAAAACTAAAAATTGCTTTACTAATTCGCGAAAAACTGAAGAATTGCTGTATGAATTCCGAATAAACTTTATTGAAAATAGGACAAAACTTATTATATTGGGCTAAAACTTTAAAAGTGGATGCTTTTTACTAGTGTGAAAAATTTTTACTAGTGTGAAAAAATTTCCTCAAGTTTAACTCAAGTAACTCCCGCTACCCTCCCCCCCCCAAAAAAAAAAAAAAAAAAATCCTAAAAAAAAACAAAAATTTCAGAGGGCAAAGTTTATTGCAGTGGGCTGAAACACTGTAACTAAAATTCGTTCACGAATGTCAAAACATTCGCGCAAAACTGGAAAAACGCTCAAATCCACATTGAAAATCGCGGATGACAAAATGAACTTTATTAGGCTAAATGTTGGAAACTAAATTCCTTTTACGAATTTTAAAAAATTACCACGGAATGCGAAAATACGCTAAAAATCGCATTGATAATCGCTAAAAATAAAAAATTAAAATGCGAAGGTTTAAGTTTACTATATAAGACTAAAAATTCGAAACTAAATTCCTTTTCCGTATGACATAAAATAGTCGCAGAACGCGTAAAAACTCTAAAAATTGCAGAGAAAAAAATTTACTATAGTGGACTAAAAGTCTGAAGCCGAATTATTTTTACGATTTTTAAAAAATTGCGTGAGAAGTAAAAAATGAATTAAAAATAACATTTAAAAAATTGCAGTAAAAATAACATCAAAAATCGCTGTAAAATCTAAAATCGCGGAACACAAAATTTCCTATATTAAGTTAAAATTATGAACCGAATTAATTTTACGAACGTCAAAAAAACCACCGCAATACCCGAAAAATCACTTTAAAAATCTCCAAAATTTAAAACATTTCGGAGAACAAAATTTACTATATTAGGCTAAAAGTTTGAAACCATATTCTTTTTCCAAATGTCCAAAAATCGCCACGAGACTGGAAAAAAACCCGCTAAAAATCGCATTAAAAATCGCTAAATTTAAAAAATTACGGAGGGCAAAATTTATTATACTAAGCTAAAAGTTCGATACAGAATTACTTTTACAATTGTCAAAAAATTTCCGCACAGCTCGAAAAATTGATAAAAATTGCATTGAAAATTGTTAAAAGTTCAAAAATCATGAAGAATAAAATTTACTATATTAGGCTAAAAGTTTGAAACCAAATTCCTTTTCCGAATGCCAAAAAATCACCGAGGAACTAAAAAAAAATCATAGCGGAACGCAAAAAGTCGCACTAAAAATCGCATTAGATCAAAAAAATTCAAAGGCGTACTATATTAAGCTAAAAGTTTGAAACCGAATTCCTTTTAGTAATGTCAAAAAACCGCCGCAAAATGTGAAAAAACTCTAAAAATCGTATAAAAAATTTACGAAAAATTCAAAAATCGCTGTACTAATTCCGAATCAATTTATCGAAAAGAGGACAAAATATACTATATTGGACTAAAAGATTAAAACCGGATTCTTTTTATTAATGTAGAAAAATCGCTTCAAAATGTGAAAAATTGCTAAAAATCGCATAGAAAGTGAAATAAAAAAAAATAAAAAAATCCAAATTCATGATTCTAGATGCATTACAACAGATACCTTTCTACCAAATTTTGTAGCTCTACATGTAGAGTCTCTTCAGAACACAGCACACACAAACTCAAGCTTCTTTCTTTGTTGTTTATTATAGATGATGATCACAAAAAGTGATAAACAGTATCGTTCTCTAAATTTATTAAAGATACTAGCTGACCCGCCAAGCGTTGCCAGAGCCCGTGTAATAAATTTAAATCTCTTAAAAAACGAAACTCTGGCCAGGGTCTCCGATGGCTTCGGCAACGGGCATGCCCCTACGCTCCGGAAAATCTTTTATTTTCCCCTTCCACGCCAGGGGAGTATTGTGTTCTAAACAAACCTCTTTCCCAACGAACCTCTGAGACAGGTCCCCGCTGCCTTAAAGCACTGTATAATAGTAGGCGTGCTACAAAATTGAGCTGGTTTGGAAAAGATGGGAACATTATTAGGCGAATTATTGAAGTAAGACACAGTAAGAGAAAATAACCTTGAGAGAGGTGCCGGGGGGGAAGGGATGTTCAAGAACCCTTCAGCAAATAACTAATTAGGAAGACCACTATACATCTTTAAAAACTCGTTCGTTTGGCTAAGCTAGGAACTAAATTACAAATTTGGCTTAAACTATTATTCGGAAATAGTGGTAACTGCTACTCATAAATTTAATGTTATAGAGGGTGACTATTAAGCTAATTATAATGTTTGGGATCACTTGCGTTGAAATCGGAAAGATTAGTTGCTGAGATATGGAAACAAAGGCACAATTAGAGAAAAATTCTTGAGGGAGGGGCCGGTGGGAAACGGATGTTCAAGTGACCTTCAGCAAATGACAAATTAGGAGAACCACTATGCATCTTTAAAGATTGATTCATTTGGTTAAGCTAGGAACTTAATTTGAAATTTGGCTTAGACTATTATTCGGAAATACTGGTAACTGCTTTCTAGAAATACACATTGAAGCTATGAATGCTGATTTTTATGATAATTTAGCAAAATGGAACAAGTTTCGGGAAGTTCGAAACATTATTAGCTGAGTTATGGAAATGAAGCACAGTTAGAGAAAAAACCTTGAGGGAGGGGCCGCGGGGAGGCACGCGGTCAATTGCTCAATAACAAATCACTGACTTTGACTGTTGGTATGCATCAACTGAATACGGGCTGTGTACTTTTATTAGGATCATAAATTTAATTTTTAAGAAAACTGTAATTTTAAAAGCGGTATTCTCTATATAAAACAGCAATTAAACGCTACGGGTGAAGCTAAAAAGGTTAAATTTGTTAAATTTAATTATTTCTGTTGGAATCAAAGCAGTAGATTTGGATTTATTAATAAGAAGGGGTCAATTAAAAAAAAACACCGCCAGGTGGCGCTCAGTCAAGTAAAATAAATGCGATATATAATAAAAAGTTGTTTACCCTTACCCCTCTGCATCCCCGCAAATATAACAGATAATCTGTTAAATAAAGTTTTCTGTATTGATAATCTACATCATAATAATATATGTCACGTAAAAAAAAAAATAAAAAAAAAAAAAACTTAAACTCAGCTAATTATTATGAAGAAAAACATGCCTGGAAAAATGTTTCAAACAGCTGGCGTATGTGTAGTTTGTGGTGTGCAGGTGGCGCTATATTAGCATGGCTGTACGCTGATAAGCGCACTTCATATTTACACTATTTCGTTAGACGTCGTTATGCTTGCATCGCTACTCTGCTTTATTTAATTACATCTGTGAAGACTCTATACAACCAACCAACCGAAGAAAAAAAAGCGAATTTTTATGAGAGTTCTTTGTGGATTTTAATTAATATCTTAGTAAATAATTAAAATATTAAAATTATGAGTCCCTTCTCAGGCTTTGGACTACCTAAATCTAAATTTCCAGGCTTCTAGGTGCGCTAGATGTTGCTGGCCATTTAATTATAAACAGACACACACACACACACACACACACACAGAGCGAAACTTTCTTTTATTAGTATAGATAAAAAAGAAAAAAACTCGATTGTGCACCACCGCGTAGATGAAGACCCATGCTTATACAGTAAATACATCATTTTTAAAACATATTCGTAAAGATACCATTATATAACCATTTTTGTAAAAAATTATTATTCAACTGGAGTATTTTTTGAAAAATATTGCTGATATATGAAAATCTTGCAAGGCATGCGAGTGTGTTTCCTTGCTTTTGGCTATATTGTCTGACGCTGGATGCCTTTAGGGAGGACATTTGAAAAGATAGTGATTCGCTTTTTTGTTTCTATAATGGAAAAATTCGTATTTCTATTTATTAATTTTATCACAATACAATATTGAATTTCTTGGCTCAAATCATCAAATATATATATTCAAATGTACATCATTTATATTCTAAAAATGCCCTTTATTTCTATATTTTAAATAATAATAATAATAATAATAGCATTTCTTAAATTCAAAAATAAGTATATATGATTTTTTTTTAGTTCATTCATTTTATATTATTTTATATTATTTTTATTTATTTTTGCAAAAGTGTTACGTTTTGAGATTTTTTATACTTCTATACCACAAAATTTAATTCTGTTGTTTAAATGTTTAATAAATATAGTGGAGGAATTTCAAAACTGCAATGTTAAAAATGGATGCTTAAAAATAAGAAATTTTTGAATATTTTCTTGGCTTCAAATACCCACAAAGACTTAAGTCTCAATATCTGAAAAAAAAAAAAAACACGTTTTTTAATACATACTTTGCTATTATTTAACTGCGAATACTTTCACGATAAATCACTGAGCCAGCCGAAAAATAAAGAAAACAAAACACATAATCGCACACTGATTCCGTACGTATGCCATTAGATTTATTTCGTTAAGTTTGAAGTGCCCAACTTTTATTTTTACAATCTAAAGAAAAAAAAAAATCTCCGAATTGTACAGTGATCGCCGATCACCCTCTACTAATGCTGCTGCGACTAATAATCTAAGAGATATATATGTACCAAATGATCGGAAATAATATTTATTATTAAATGATATGCATAAAATATGCTTCGAAAATCATCTTTATATTAAAAATTGCACCAACGTACATTTTTCAAATGTAGTATATACCAAATTTTGAACTTTATTTGATTCCGTGTTTAAAATCAGTGCAGAAAACTACATAATTTAAGCCTTTTTCATAAATTTTCATTGAGTTAAAAGGGATCAAAATTTGAAGATGCTAGTTTTAATATGTAAAATGTAGTAATACATGATTAAATTTGCATTCTTTGACAGGATCATTTTTATGCATTTATCTTACTTATAACTCTTCATGTCGTTCACTTGTTTATAATTCAATTATTATATTTCTATTCTAAAAAAAAGTAACTAATGCTGCTATTGCTGCTGTAATTGAATTTATTGTGGCCTTTTTTTTTTAATTCTTAGTTTATAATGCAAAAACTTTTTGCTTGTAAAAACATGAAAATTGGTAGTTTTATAGAGAAATGTGTGATAAACACGCTGAAGCAGATAGTTTTAAAATCTAAGAATTAATTTTAGCGTTATTTAATGTTGAAATCGATCAAAATAGCTCAATTACAAAAGTTTTATAATATTAAAATCTATGCATAGCAATTTAATCATTTCTTGCAGGAACACGCGTGACTAGATTATGGTGTGCAATGTCCAATCATTTTCTAAATGTTTAACTTTTAAAGTTTTTTTTTCAATTTTTTATTAAAAATTTCATTATTTGAATAGAGATTTAATTCCTAGTTTCGAATAGTCGTTTTTTTTTCCCTACTGCTGCCCGATTTTAAAAAGCCCAAATAACAATATTTACGAACACTTTTCAATTGAAAAATTATATATACACGTGAACATTAAAAGAAAAAAGAAAACTTGAAAATAATTTATTACGTGAGAAAAGCATTTAATGCTGAAAATTACATCATATTTAAAACGATACATTTAAACCGTCCTATTTAAAACGATTTTCTTATAGCGTCGTTATAAAAGTCTGGGAGGCAGTGACCTTTATTACTTAACCATTTTATACAAACTGATTTTCAAATGTGTGATTGATCTTACTTAATCAATCATGAAAATAGCCGTCAGCTGTTGCGACAGCGGAGGATGCGACCTTGGGTACTGAAAAATACCTCGGTCAAAGGTAAATGAATGGCAACCCGATTACAGAAGATCGCCATTCATCGTGATAATATCATTCAATTTTCTGTAACCGGCTAATATTTTTAAAGCAGAGTAAATTGGCGTGTTTTTAGACTCTGCGGTATATGAATGGAAGTTGGCGAGCGTAGCTGGTCGGAGGCAGAGCCGCCTAGTATTTAAAAAACAGAACAGGTTCGGTTCCTCATATTTGAATACATTTCTTATCAGGGTGTAAAAATTTCTTAAACACTTCGTAACTAAATCCCATGCAAACTCGACAAAAACCAACGAAAAAAAAAATCTTATTTCCAGAAATCCTAAAATATCAATAAAATTTCCTCTAAGAGAGTTTTCATCATACATGATTATGATAATCACTTCCATTTCCAGATCTATTCATATGCATTTAAAGTCGTCATTCACCAATTATCGCAGTTTTGTGGTAAATATGACCCCGCTGATATTCAATATTTTTGGCACCATCCCAGATCTGCTCTTATTAAATCAGTGGAGCAGACCGCATAGCACGCACGCATGGAGCAAGCCGGCACGCAAAACTGTTGGCACGTACGTCTCCGTATACTTCGAAAAAATACAGTGTCTGCGATTAGGTCATACACAGCTTGAAACAACAGATGAAGCGCTCAATTCAATTGATTGGTTAATCAATCGAGACGAATGTAATGCTGATGTACTTCCTCTTGATAGGAGAGCGTTTCAAACGGGTTAAGTGATTTTTATTTGAAATAGAAAAGTATAAAATCCGCTCTTCATATTTCAAATGTTGTTATTATGTTGTTATTTGACATTTTTGTTGCAGTATTTAAATTTGATTTATTTAAAAATTTGTATATTTAATCTGTCCTTATGAGAAATACATGTCGTTCATTTTAAATCTCAAAAATAAAATGAAATGAGATGAATTAGAAATATGTTACTTAACTTGACACTATACAGAACAGTGAAACTTTATCTATAACTATAAACCTGTCTTTAAAAACGATGTCTATAAACAATAAACCTGTCTTTAAAAACGATGTCTATAAACAATAAACCTGTCTTTAAAGTTTAAAGACACTGTCTATAATGCCTACGGTCCTAACGAATTTCTTATGGGAACTAAAGTATCACAAATGTGTCCCCAACAATAATTCATTTTAGAGTAAACCTCTCTATAACGGAAATTTTACTTATTTTGAATTGTTAATTTCACTGTGTCTCTAAAATTTAAAATCTAAAGGAAATTAAAAAATTCGCTCAAATGGTTTCTTAAATTTCAAACTAAGCCATTTTTTTTCTTTCATGTGACTGACAGAAATGAAAGCTTGTAAAAACATCCTAGATCGACACAAAATCTAGCCAACAATAGAAGCTCTTTCGTTAAAAAGTTAAGCAATCATGGACAATGTGAGTTTCTATTATGTATTGTATTTCCTACCCCCTCCCCCCAAGTACTAAAAATAGTCCGAAAAAATACATTGTCTGTGATATTAGGCGATACAGAGCTTGAAACAACAGATGAAGCGTTCAATTCAATTGATTGATTAATCAATCGAGGCAAATGTAATGCTGATCTCCTTCTACTTGATAGGAGAGCGTTTCAAACGGGTTAAGTGTTTTTATATTTGAAAGAGAAAAGTATAAAATCCGCTCTTCATATTTCAGATATTATTATCTTGTTATTTAACATTTTTGATGCATTACTCAAATGTATTTATTTAAAAATTTGCATATTTAATTTGACTTATGAGAAATACAACATACAGTTCATTTTTAATTTTAAAAATAAAATGAAAATAAAATGAATTAAAAATATGTTACTTCACTTGACAATATACGGAACAGTGAAACTTACCTATAACGATAAACCTGTCTTTATAAACAATGTCTATAAACAATAAACCTGTATTTAAAGACACTGTCTACAATCATTATTTCTACTATCCCAGTGATTTTTTTTATGGGAAGTGGAGTATAACGCATCTCTTGATAATTCGTTTTAGAGTAAACCTCTCTGTAACGGAAATTTTACTTATTTTAAATTGTTAATTTCACTATGCCAGTAAAACCTAAAATCTAAAGGAAATTTTAAAATTAACAAAAATATTTCCTTACATTTCTAATTAAACACTTTTTTCTTTTCTTTTTTTTTTTTCTTTTTTTCTCAGGAGACTGACAGAAATGAAAGTAGGTAAAAAGAGCCTAAGATCGATACAAAATCTAGCCAACAATAGAAGTTCTTTTGTTAAAAAGTTAACGAATCATCGACAATGTGAGTTTCTATTATGTATTGTAATCCCCCCCCCCCCAAGTACTAAAAATAGTCCGAAAAAATACATTGTCTGTTATATTAGGCGATACAGAGCTTGAAACAACAGATGAAGCGTTCAATTCAATTGATTGATTAATCAATCGAGACGAATGTAATGCTGATCGACTTCCTCTTGATAGGAGAGCGTTTCGAACGGGTTAAGTGTTTTTATATTTGAAAGAGAAAAGTATAAAATCTGCTCTTCATATTTCAGATGTTATTATGTTGTTATTTAAAATTTTTGTTGCAGTATTGAAATTTCATTTATTTAAAAACTTGCATATTTGATTTGACTTATGAGAAATACAGCATAGCGTTCATTTTGAATTTTAAAAATAAAGTGAAAATCAAATGAATTAAAAATATGTTATTTAACTCGACAATATACGTAGCAGTAAAACTTATCTATAACGATAAATCTGTCTTTAAAAACATTGTCTATAAACAATAAACTTTTATTTAAATACACTGTCTATACTGATACTAACTATACTGATATAACTACTGCGATCCCAGCGAATTTTTTATGGGAACTGAACTGAAGTGTGACACATCTGTTGATAATTTGTTGTAGATTAAATCTCTCTGTAACGGAAATTTCTTATTTTAAATTGTAAATTTCATTGTGCCAGTAAATTTTAAATGTAAAGGAAATTTTAAAATTCTCAAAAATGTTTCTTACATCTCAAGCTAAACACGTTATTTTTTTCTTTTCTTTCTTTTTTTTTCTCAGGAGACCGACAGCAATGAAAGCATGTAAAAAGACCCTAGATCGATATAAAATCTAGCCAACAATAGAAGTTCTAACATTCATTAAGATACAACTAAATGTAAATATATTGCTTGAAGGTGCGTAAAAACATACATAAAAAACATTTAAAAGCACATTAAAGTCCTTTTAAAAATTCCAAAACGACAATTAAATAGACCCCACACTGCCTTAGCAAGATTAGCGCAAACTGAACCTATAAAAGTTGATTTCAATAGATCCAAAATTATATTCCGCACAAATAATCACCTGGAAGCAATTATAAGAGAGTCTCTAGAAATAATGTCTAAAAAAGAAATAGTCTGTAACGATGTATTATCATATGATATCCACGCAGTCTGGAATGAATTAATTCATCATTGATTACCTTTCCCATCCCACCTTTTTTTTTCCAAACCCTTGAAGTGAAATAGTTTATTCCGGGCAAGCAAGAAAACGCAAAGAGGTAACAACTCAACTCAACAGAATTAGTTTTTTCCACTGATGATGACCGCGTTTCGGTTGAAAACGTTTTGGAATTTTTAAAAGGACTTTAATGTGCTTTTAAATGTTTTTTATGTATGTTTTTACGCACCTTCAAGCAATATATTTACATTTAGTTGTATCTTAATGAATGTTAGTTATTAAACAAGGTGAATTTGCACTGAAATTTTAACTTTTATTGAATAGAAGTTCTTTCGCTAAAAAGTTAAGGAATCATTGACAATGGGAGTTTCTATTATGTATTTCCCACCTTCCAAAGTACTAAAAATAGTCGAAAACAATACATTGTTTGCGATTAGGCCATACAGAGCTTGAAACAACAGATGAAGCGTTCAATTCAATGGATTGATTAATCAATCGAGACGAATGTTATACTGATGTACTTCCTCTTCATACGAGAGCTGTTCAAACGAGTTAGTTTTTTTTTTTTATTTGAAAGAGAAAAGTATAAAATCTGATGTTCATGTTCCATATGTTATTATGTTGTTCTTTAACATTTTTGTGGCAGCGTTCATTTTTATATGCAAATAAAAAAAGTTAAACGTTATGTTGAAGTAATAAAACAAATTTTAAACTAAACAATAAAATTACTATTATTAAAGAAATATACAAATTACATTTAATTTTGTACACAGTTAATTAATACATAAAATTTTTTTGTACAAAGTTTTATGCAATAATTACATAAATTTAAACAAATCAGTAAATTGTTTAAATTTGTGTAATTTAAACAAAAACATTGTGTTGAAGTATTCAATGTTTGATGCAATTTCATTACAATAACAATAAATTTTGAATACTGCAAAAGGTAGTCACAAATTTGGGCGACCGTTCAAGACAAACAGTTTTTGCATAGGAAACCATTATCGCAAATCACTTATTCTGTCAAAAATGCAGAGTGTTTCATTCCAACCTGAACTCGGATTTTTCATTTATAATTGTAAGTATAATGAAGATACTTTAGTGACATTTTCATGAGACTGCTTTGTGTGAAATGGGATGACATCACGGGAAGTGCACGATACTTCGATCAATGGTACAGTAGAGCCCGTTAGCAACGTTCCGAATTATGGAACATTTTGCTCAGTGTTGTTTGAATGCTGATGGGGGCCATTTCTAGCACTTCTCGTAATGTCCCCACATTCTATAGAAAGCAAAGTAAGTCTATTAGGAATATCGTTACAGTATCTTAATTATTGTTACAGTTATGACTGGAAATCCGGGTACGTCTTGGAGATAGAGACGTATTACCCTATAAACCCTGTATTTTTGATTGAATAATTGAATTGTATACAGGTGTTTTATACAAAATTGTTTGGTTCGACGTGTATTAGCATCCTTAAATATTTGTACTAATAAAATTGAGGTTCTCTGTATTTTACCGTGTAAAAAAAGGGATACTTAAAACTTTGTTAAACTTGTATTTTTTCTAATTTAAGAGAATTAAATTTAAGATTTTTCAATTTTTATGGACGTTAGAATACTAAACTTGGTCTGACATATTATATTTGATTTCCGAAGAATCAAAAATTCTTAAATTGGCAATATATTTTTCTTCAAATCAGAAATCTTTTTTCTAAATGCTCTCGGGAATTTCTTAGTTTAAAAATGTATTGAAAACAATTTTCTAGTTTCTTTCAGATGCAGAAGAAAGGAAAAACAACAGACTCGGATTGTTTATTACTTTTATCTTCATTTAATCTAATAATTACGCTAAAAAATAAGATTACAGTTACTAGAGAGTTCAATATAAATGGAAAATTTTGTAAACATATGGCTCTTTAAAAACTTTCTAAAAAAAAAAAAAAAAATAGGCGAACAGAAAAATCATGTTTTATGTTTTCACCTGACTATAAGGAGGTCTATCTTCCAATCCCCCAACATGATTTTCAGCGGTCAGCGCGGAAGGATACAGTGACGGTAATTTTAGTTCGCATTCGTGGCAAAACATGCTATTTATCGCATTCCGTTACGTGATTAGAGAATCATTTATTAATTAGATTTATAGCTTAATTAGAGAAGCATAAATTAGGATAATAGTAAATGAGAACACTGATATCTCAAATGACAACGCGGACTACTTTTTACCTTTCCTTTGCATGCTTCATTTGCCTTGCAAACTGCTGACCGCCGACTCAGATATATGGAGCTCAGTAACTATATCATCCCGAGAATTTTTATGTGATTATTGATCTACAGGATATAACATAAAACATGATCACAACCAGCGTTGTGTAGGAACAAACTTATTGAGTTGAAACTCGTGAGTTCGTTTTACTCACTTTCTGTGAGTTTTGAGATGAGTTTGATTCACTTTTTAAACTGCGAGCGGGAGTCGAGTTAAACTAAAACAAGAACGAAAAATCATGCGTCAAGCATAGATTATGTAACACTTTCCAACGCTTCCAAAATAATTTTACAAATCATACCGTTTAATAAGCTAAAAGATAACATCTAAGTAATCCGAATACTTTTATTCAGCCCTGTATAGGATCTATAGATTTGTATATATACTACATAGGATGCTAAATTTTAGTTCAGTTAGGAAACGCGTAGCACAATTTAAAATTCTCCGTCTGGAGTTAAATAATACGGAAATGTGTTCGCGAACTTTTGTGCTTCTCTGTATAGGATCTACAGAATTTATACACACCACGTAATAGACAAAAAGCGAGTTAAAATTAAAATCGCGTTCAGTAACTTAAAACGCACTTCCAGGAATTATTGTTAACAGACAGTAGAGAATTCTTTTGTGTGTCCCTGTAAATGAACGATGACTGCTATACACACAATATTCTGTAGTAAGCCTCTTGTAATGCACCTTATATAAATTTCAATGCGTTTAAAATAGGGAAACGTTATTTAAATAAACCGCAGACGATTTTTCTCCATAGACGTAATGTAACGGAATTCTTTTGACTGTCCCTGTAAAGTAACTATAAGTGCTATGCACACACTATTCCATATTAAGCTTCTTCTAATGCACCTTAGTGATATATATAAATTTCAATGCGTTTAAAATAGTGAAACATTATTTAAATAAACCTCAAGTGATTTTTCCCCAAAGACCGCAATGTAATGGAATTCTTTTGAGTGTCCCTGTAAAAAAAGTATAAGTGCTACACACTTCCGTTGAAATAGGGAACATGCTATAGATAACGACTATAACATATAAAAATTGCAGAGCAATCCGAGCATATTTGCGGGAGTGAGAGCATGGACAGACGGCCAGACGGCAGACGGCAGACGGCCAGAAAAACCGAAGTCATAAACAATTTTCAACTAGGTTGGAAAGTGTTAAAAATTTCGCGCGTTTGAGTCAAAATTAAAACTCAAAATAATTAATTTTTCCCAATTTTCTGGAATTTTTGCTCATTGTAAAAACATTTTTTTAATGGCAACTCCCACAAATAAGTAGAGGCAGTGTTAAATTTAGACAGTTTTTTCCAGGAAAGATTTCTGAAAGAGAAATTTCACTTCGAGACTATAAAATTCCACACCTTCCGAAGGGACATTTGGATGCGCCGCTTCTGAATGTTCCCTTCCCGGGCCACCCCTGAATTCAACACTGGGTGGGAATCCATGTAGAATTATGAGGAAACGTGTGGTAAACTTGTGTGCGGTAACTTTAAGATGCATATTTTCTTAAAATTTCTTAAAACTAGTTAACGAGCTTTCTTGTTGTGGGTGATTTGTAATTACATTAGTCACAAAACAAGAAAGGCATAATAGTACTTAAACTTACAAAAATATGGACGTATACTTTTTTAATGGTAAGTCAGATTTTTCAGAGAAAATTACACTCGAAATTTAAAATTAAAGAAATTTAAAAATTTAAGATTGATTCACAGAAATTAATTATATCAATTACGATATTTCAATTATAGGGGACTATTTTAAGACTTGTTCCAATAAAAAATTAATTAAAGAGATTTTGACAGCACTAGTAAGTTCAGAAAATAAACAATTTTTTTCCCTTTTTTATTAATTAATTTTATTTTTAATCCTTAGTGGTTCTTGCGCTTCTTTAAAATGAGTTTGGATTGAGCGTATTCGTTTGATATAGTTTAAATTTAAGCACGAAACTTTTTCCACTTTTCAGAAGGTGAATTTGAGTTTGTGTCAGTTCCTATCATTGGTGCACTGCAAAAAATAATTGTTGATTTTACAGTATAAAACTGGCATCCCAGCTGCCAGTATTATACCGTAAAATTAAACAGTATTAAACAGTAAAATAAGCAGTAATACGCTGCCGCGCAAGCAGTAATACGCTACCGCGCATGCGCGGTAGCGTATTACTGCTTGCGCGGCAGCGTATTACTGCTTATTTTACTGTTTAATACTGTTTAATTTTACGGTATAATACTGGCAGCTGGGATGCCAGTTTTATACTGTAAAATCAACAATTATTTTTTGCAGTGTGAGTTTTCACAGCACTAGTCACAACTTTGAGAGATGATAATACACTTCAAGACGAACACTTCTTGTACACGATTCACTTATTCAGTCAAAAATGCAATGTGTCTCAGACCAAACAGAACCTGTATTTCTGTTCCTAACTTTAAGTAATGGAGATATTGTATGTATGAACGATTATGGACAGGCGAAAAAAATAAAATAAAATAATTGAATACTGCAACGTAACAATAGGCTTAATGCGATGTTCAATACAACACCAATGTTTAATTATATTGCAGTGCTCAAATTTGCGATTTAATAACAGTAATTTGTACACAATTAATAGTAAACTAGCTCTGCAAGAATTGTTACTTTCTGCCTACACCAGTTGAGAAGTATGTATTTACTTAGATGCTGCTGCTTCATGACGTCACAAGCACATTATCTATGTAAAATATTTTTCTTTCTATTATAATGAGAAAATGGCATCAGTAAAGATATACTCATTAAAGATAAATGAACTCCATTATTTTCCTTTTCTTTGCAATAGTGGAAGTAACCCAATTGCCACCATTTTCAAGAAAGTTCTTAAAAACATTTTAAGTTAAAATTAAAATATAAAAAATGAGAATATTTAAAAAAAAAGCAGCTAGTGCGGAAACATCTACAGATAAAAAACTTTCTTTTAAAAATTTAATTATCAAAATTAGTTCAATAGAAAGTTCAGGGCAGATGACTAAAAGTCTTGTGTTTTAAAGATATAGATTACACATTTATTAACATAGTTTAATTTTTTGCAGTAGTCAAATTATTAAAATGTTTACACATAACCTTCCTCGGATATCTGTAGTCGTATAAAAACGTTAAATGGGATTATTCTACTAGAATTTAGTTTAGAAAACTTTTAAAAACACTGTACACGTTTGACTGTTTTTTCTTTTATTTATTATTATTTACGAAATTTCCTATTTCAATCGAGCTTACCGATAAATACACAACAAATCTCATTTTTTAGTGCGATTACTAAATTAAATGAAAATAAAAGTAATAAACAATGCGGAATCTTTTTCTTTTCTTTTCTTCTTTATCGAACAAGAACTAGAAAATTGTTTTCAACAAGCCATTTCTAAACTAGAAAATTCCCGAGAGCTTCCTGAAAAGGAATTTCTTATTTGAAAGAATATATATACTATATACATTACCAATTTAGGAATTTCTGATTATTTGTAAAGTAAATAATATCTAAGCCCACGTTTAGTACATTGAACATCCAAATAAATCTAAAAATATTTAAAAAATTTTAAATATTTCTATTAATTTAAAGTTTAATGGGATAATTAAAAAAATATTTTTTGTATGGCAAAATATATTAAATTATTTCCATGCAAAAATTAATCATGGCTTGAATCTTGAATACGAAAGCTTTATCTGCCCGTAATTTATACGTAAAGAAGATATTATTTATTAAAAATGTTAATATCAGCTATCTCGTTAAATGATTGATTAATAATAAGTAGAAAAGTTAAGTATAAATAAGACTTTTATCTTTTTTTTCACTTTCCAACATAGTTGAAAAGTATTCATGAATGCGGTTTGTTCGTCTGTCGGTCTCTCTGTCTGTCTGCCGCCCGACCGTACTCTAACTCGCGTAAATGCCGTCAGATGGAATGAAATTAATAGATATGTTATTGCTATGGCATGATCAGTGTTGAAAATGAAGTGTGTAGTATTTACGTTTCGTTTACAGGGATAATCAAAAGAATTCCGTTACATTACGGTTTATGAGGGAAAACCGTTTGCGGTGTATTTTAACGATGTTACACTACTTTAAACATGTTGAAATTTATATATATCACTGAGGTGTACTACAAGGTACTAATTGTAGAATATGGTGTGCATAAAATTTATTGTTCATAGACAGGGACACACAAAATAAATTGGCTACAATACTGCCTATAAACAATAATTGCTGGAAGTGCGTTTTCAAATGTGGTACGCGTTTTTAAATTTAACTTTTTTTCATATTATTTGGTGTGTATAAATTTTATAGATCCCATAGAGGGCTGCACAAAAGTTCTAAAGTGCATTACCGTTTATTGACGGAAATTGTTGAATGGGAATTCAAGTGTACTATAATATAAGGATTGTTGAAAACACAGCTCTAAAGGTTTAAGGCGGTTCTGTTTGGAATCCAGTTGAAGCTATATTTCTCATTAGCTAACCCATCAAAGGTATTTTTTATTTTAACCACTTGCGCTGGAAGGCTGTGCCACACTGGTCAAGATATTTTTCTGAATTCATTGCATAACTGCCAAATCCTGTACCACTATGTTTTAACAGTCACCTTCGTCTTGTTTTATCTTAGAATTTCTGTCATTAAATAAAGCTAATATTACTATTCGTAAAAAGTTGTGTTCAAAATTCGGGAGCCTTCTCGGTTATGTGAATTAGTTGTCAGCGCAACTGAATCCCTTTTGAAGGACGATTGGATATTATTTATACTACTTAATTTTAATCCTTAAACTCCACAGTCACACCGGAATTTTGGAATAAAATTTTGATTTTATAATGTACGCGAAGAAAAGCTTTTACTTTTTTACAAATAAATTTGTCCGTAAATTATGGTGTCAATCAATCATTTAATCATTTTCGCAATAAAAGTACTTTGCCCCTGAAAGGATTAACCAAACTGTCTATAATACAAACTTATGTTAATCACCAAATCAAAATTTCATTCATGCATTATTAACATTTATAAACATTTATAGACATTTAATGTATGTTAAGTAAAGTAGATCATCTGACTTTTTTTGAAAAATTAAGTTATTATTGCCACATGAAATAAATCGGTAGACAAAATCGACATTCGGCTTTTTCTATTTCCACAAAATAATGCGTCATAAATATTTTGATCCAACAAATGTTTTTGCAAGGATTCTAGATGTAATAACATATCAGTACAAAAACCCTTAACGGGTTAAAAGTAGTGACGCAGCACTTTCTTTTGGCTTTATGAATTTTAAATATGGGTCTTAAAAGCAATGATATCAAATTTAAGTGACGCTATGTTAATAATTATTTTTTTAAATCATAATTTTCTTTTTAGTTTTATTTATATTCACAGGTGCAATTTGTTATCTTAATATGAAAAAATATATAAAATTTATTCGCTGATGCTTTTTCATTCACATCTCTCATGAATTCAAAATATGGGTTTTAAAAGAAATGATATCAAAATTTGAGTGACACCTTGGCGTTAATTTAATAGGACTCTTTTAAAATTCAATTTAAATTATTTTTGGTTTGTCTTCTAAAGTATATTTACACATACAAACAATACTTTTAATTTTTCAATACACTTTTAAATATATTACTTTCACTGAGCCTATATTATGTATTGAAATGTATTTATTTCAATAAATTGATTTATCTTCTGTGCCACGCTATCCAAAATCATAAGTAAAATTTATGTAAATGATTATTTTGCATCATATTATCCACTTGAATACATTTCCCTTTGTTTGGATACTATGACGCAAAATAATCATTTACATAAATTTTACTTATGATTTTGGATAGCGTGGCACAGAAGATAAATCAATTTATTGAAATAAATACATTTCAATACATAATATAGGCTCAGTGAAAGTAATATATTTAAAAGTGTATTGAAAAATTAAAAGTATTGTTTGTATGTGTAAATATACTTTAGAAGACAAACCAAAAATAATTTAAATTGAATTTTAAAAGAGTCCTATTAAATTAACGCCAAGGTGTCACTCAAATTTTGATATCATTTCTTTTAAAACCCATATTTTGAATTCATGAGAGATGTGAATGAAAAAGCATCAGCGAATAAATTTTATATATTTTTTCATATTAAGATAACAAATTGCACCTGTGAATATAAATAAAACTAAAAAGAAAATTATGATTTAAAAAAATAATTATTAACATAGCGTCACTTAAATTTGATATCATTGCTTTTAAGACCCATATTTAAAATTCATAAAGCCAAAAGAAAGTGCTGCGTCACTACTTTTAACCCGTTAAGGGTTTTTGTACTGATATCATTACTTTTTTAAGGTTATTGATGAGAATGTCAATTAGTCGAAATTAAGCATAGGGTATAAATTAATCATTAAAATAAAATTTTAAAGAAATGCTAAAAAAGACCCCTTGGACCCCAATAAAATATGAGGGTGGTGGCCCAGGGAGAGGAATCCAAGACTCAACTTTTAAATTATACAACGAGAGAGTAACACAATTAGAAGGATGAAAATGCATGGCAAAACCCGTTTGTTCCATCTTCCTCCGCCAAAGGACGCAACCTTTTCTATACAAACATAGCTGAAAATTTTCGGGCCGTCGATTCCGAGTCAAATGAGCCATACGTCGTCGTGATCGGTCCCATAGAACCCGATAGGAAAGTGCCCCCTGGTGGTGAAACTTGGAACTAAAATCGATATATCCTGTCGATGTCGAGTCGAATGAATCACACTGCATTGTGATGGGACCCATAGAACTCGAGATAGCTGCAAAATCCGTTAGTTCCATCTTCCACCACCAGGGGGCGGACTCTGTTCCATACAAACATAGCTGAAATCTTTGAGGCTGTCGATTTCGAGTCGAATGAGCCATACCTCGTCGTGATGGGGCACATAGAACACAAGATAGGAAAGCACACTCTGGTAGTGAAACTTTTAACTAAAATCGATATATCCTGCCGATGTCGAGTCGAACGAATCAAACTGCATTGTGATGGGACCCATAGAACTCGAGTTAGATGCAAAATCCGTTAGTTCCATATTCCACCATCAGGGAGCGCACTCTGTTCCATACAAACATGGCTGAAATCTTTGAGGCTGTCGATTTCGAGTCGAATGAGCCATACCGCGTCGTGATGGGGCGCATATGACCCGAGATAGGAAAGCGCCCCCTGGTGGTGAAACTTGTAACTAAAATCTATATATCCTGTCGATGTCCAGTTTAATAAATCAAACTGCATTGTGATGGGACCCATAGAACTCGAGTTAGCTGCAAAATACATTAGTTCCATCTTCCACCACCAGGGGACGCACTCTGTTCTATACAAACATAGCTGAAATCTTTCAGGCTGTCGATTTCGAATCGAATGAGCCATACCTCACCGTAATCGGGCCCATAGAACACGAGATAGGATAGCGCCCCTGGTGGTGAAACTTGGAACTAAAATCGATGTATCCTATCGATGTCGAGCCAAATGAATCAAACTGCATTGTGATGGGACCCATAGAACTCAAGTTAGCTGCAAAATCTGTTAGTTCCATGTTCCACCACCAGGGGGCGCACTCTGTTCTATACAAACAGCTGAAATTTTTGAGGCTGTCGATTTCGAGTTGAGTGAGCCATACCTTGTCATGATCGGGGCCATAGAACCTAAGATGGGAATGCGCCCCCTGGTGGTCAAACTTGAAACAAGTTGAATGAATCAAACCATGTTGTGATGGGACCCATAGAACTTGAGTTAGCTCCAAAATCCATTAATTTCCCCTTCCACTGCCAGGGGCGCTCTCTGTTCTATATGAACATAACTGCCCCTGGTGGTGAAACTAAAATCAGTAAGTTCTATCAATGTCGAGTCGAATGAGCCAAACTGCATCATGATTAGGAATGCACAACCTGTGGCCCGTGATGGATAACTGGTGGCCCGCAGAGACCATACATGCCAACCTATCCAAAAATTTCGAATTTCCTTAATAATTCGTGAGAAAAATTTGCAAATTTTGTCCATAAATCGTAGGAAAATATGAATTTCATCGATCAGGCGCATAAAATCATGAATTGCATCGACTGGATGCGAATTTTGTCAAATGGGCATGGAAAAATCACAAATTTTGCCATTTTGTCGCTAGAAAAAAAAACGCAAATTTCAATAATCGGTCAACAGAAACCAGAGATGCCAAAATCAGTAATTCCGGAGTTGCAAATTTCGTCAATCACTCAAAAAAAAAAAAATCTTGAATTTTGTAAATCAATTGAAAAAACCTGCGAATTTTGTCGATAAGGCACTTAAAATCGTGAATTTCATGGATCGAGCAGCGAATTTCCTCGAATGGCGTGGAAAGATCGAGAATTTCAACGAACAGTTGCAGGAAAAATTTGCAAATTGTCCATAGATCATAGGAAAACATTATGAATTTTGTCTATCGGTTCTGCAAAATTATGAATTTTGTCGATAGGCATGGAAAATCGCAAATTTCGACAACTGGGCTTGGAAAAATCAAGAATTCCATCGAATGTTTGTGAAAAAATTGTAAATTTCAACGAACGGTAAAAAAAAAAAATAATTTGCGAATTTCGCCATTGTCTAGAGAAGAAAAATTGTGAATTTCATTAATTGGCCGATGGAAAGCATATCAGTTGAAAATCATGAATTTTGTCAATCAGGCACAGTAAAAACATGAATTTTGTGGATCGGGAGAAGGGAAATCATAAATTTTGTTGAACACATGCATAAAAATCATGAATTTTGTTTATCAGGCATGTAAAAATCATTAATTTCGTCAAACGGATGCATAAAAATCAAGAAAGTCATCAATTGGGTGCGTAAAAATCTTGAATTTCATCGATCAGGCGTGTAAAAAATCATGAATTTCATCGATGAAGTGCATAAAAATATAGGACAAAATTGCCATTCGCCAATCGGCGAGTAATACTGAAAATTTGCCGACTGACTTTACTGCCACCACTGGTCAAACTTAATAGTTCCAATTGCGATGATTCAATGGAAAAAGATTTTTTCCCCACTGTCGCTCGACAAATTTCAAAACCATTTGGCGAATTTCACGATTTTTTCAAAGAAATTATTTGACGGATTGTGATTTTTTTTCTTCTCGAAGCCATTCGACGATATTCGAAATTTTTTTCCCCTGAAACCAGTTGATAAATTTTGTGATTTTTCCACTATCAATGAATTTTGTGATTTTTCTGCTATCGATTGATGAATTTCGTGATTTATCGACTATCGATTAATGAATTTCACGACTTTTTCCATAAACGAACAAATTGTGCACTTTTTTCCACTGCCATTCGACGAATTTTGCAATTCTGTTCCGCGATTGTTAGACAAATTTCACTATTTTTCTCCCGAGATCATTTGACGAATTTTGTGATTTTTAATTTTACTGACTGATTGATTTATATTTAATAATAAAAGTTAAAATGTTTTGATTTAAAAACAAGATGGCTAACTGAGGGTGAATCCCAAAACTTAGCCGCATCATCAATGAGTTAGCTAATCAAGCATTTAGCTCTTACAGTTTGTTTAAAAGGTGCACACAAAAGCAAAAAATATGAATTTTTTTTAATCCTTACCATCACTGTTGAAATCCTGAACCAATTAGAATCTAATTGTGACAGTGTATTTATCTTGCAAATATCATTGAGGAGTTTTTTATACAGGGACACGCAAAATCAAAACATCATCATGATAACATTCAAATTACTAAGCCAATTCAAACCTAATTATGCCAAAGTATCAATCGATGAATTCATTAATCAAATATGTTGGGCAAAATCCTAGAACAAGCAAAACATCCGATTTGGCTATTTTTTTTACGCACGTCAACCAAAAACACGGCAACTTCCAAATTCTACCCAATCAGAACGCATGCTTTTTAAGCTTAAGCAAGCAGATACTTACACACTGCTTACGGCAAGCTTTTTCACAAAATAAACAAATTTTATTTCGTTTTACAATTATTTACAAAGTTTCAGCAAGTTTTTCTTCACGATTTTTCTATTTTTACAAACTTTTAGCAATATTTCGTCTGGATATTTCAATTTTTACATACAAGCATTTAGCAATTTTTTCCTCCAGATTTTTCTATTTTTAATAATTTTTAGCTATTTTTTCCTCCTTGCTAAAACTTTGTAAATTGTCATAAAACGGAATAAAATCAATGTTTACTTCGTGAAAAAATTTTCATAGAAACTGTGTAAGTAGTGAATTCTCTGCTACAAAGAACACAGGTTACGATTGGGGAGAATCTAGAGAATTCTGATTTTTCAAATGCACGAAACTCATTCAAGCACCAGTTAGTAACATGTATATGTACTCTTTGCGTACATTAACAGAAAAAAAAATCCTGGATGCATGAAACTCCCTGTGCAGCAATCTCTAGAATGCATGAAATTCATCCAAACAGCGGTTAATAATTGATATATATATATATATATATATATATATATATATATATATATATATATATATGTGAGTACGCTTCGCGTACATTAACTGAAAAAAAAAATCCTGGATGCACAAAACTTGCATTTCTCCGACTTCGGTTTTTCGAAATAGATAAAATGCTTCAGGGATTCAATCCAGCATCGCTGAAATGTTACATAATCACAGAAGATCACTAATTATAATTAAAATATAGATAAAATGCTGAAGTGATTACAAATTAATCACTGAAGCATTTTATCTATACTTCAAAACATATTTGTTTTGTTTCTCATTTCCAAAATAATTTTCATTCATATTTACTTATTATAAGCATGTTATTTAATTTTACTGACTGATTGATTTATATTTAATAATAAAAGTTAAAATGTTTTGATTTAAAAACAAGATGGCTAACTGAGGGTGAATCCCTAAACTTAGCCGCATCATCAATGAGTTAGCTAATCAAGCATTTAGCTCTTACAGTTTGTTTAAAAGGTACACACAAAAGCAAAAAATATGAATTTTTTTTTAATCCTTACCATCACTGTTGAAATGCTGAACCAATTTGAATCTAATTGTGACAGTGTATTTATCTTGCAAATATCATTGAGGAGTTTTTTATACAGGGACATGCAAAATCAAAACGTCATCATGATAAGATTCAAATTACTAAGCCAATTCAAACCTAATTAAGCCAAAGTATCAATCGATGAATTCATTAATCAAATATATTGGGCAAAATCCTAGAACTAGCAAAACATCCGATTTGGCTATTTTTTTTACGCACGTCAACCAAAAAATCGACAACCTCCAAATTCTACCCAATCAGAACGAATGCTTTTTAAGCTTAAGCAAGCAGATACTTACACACTGCTTACGGCAAGCTTTATTATACAATTTTAACATAAATTTTATTTCGTTTTACAATTATTTACAAAGTTTTAGCAAGTTTTTCTTCACGATTTTCTATTTTTACAAACTTTTAGCAATATTTCGTCTGGATATTTCAATTTTTACATACAAACATTTAGCAATTTTTTCCTCCAGATTTTTCTATTTTTAATAATTTTTAGCTATTTTTTCCTCCTTGCTAAAACTTTGTAAATTGTCACAAAATGGAATAAAATCAATGTTTACTTCGTGAAAAAATTTTCATAGAAACTGTGTAAGTAGTGAATTCTCTGCTACAAAGAACACAGGTTACGATTGGGGAGAATCTAGAGATTTCTGATTTTTCAAAAGCACGAAACTCATTCAAGCACCAGTTAGTAACATATATATGTACACTTTGCGTACATAACAGAAAAAAAAAATCCTGGATGCATGAAACTCCCATTGCAGCAATCTCTAGAATGCATGAAATTCATTCAAACAGCAGTTAATAATTTATATATATATATGTATATATGTGTATGCTTCGCGTACATTAACTGAAAAAAAAAAATCCTGGATGCACAAAAATTGCTATATTCCGCACTCCCTAGAATGCATGAAATCCATTCAAGCTGCGGTCAGTTATGTTCGCACAAAAATCGGTTTACAGCAATCTCTAAAGTGCTTAAAATACATCTTATCATATAAAATCAACAAAAATGCACTTACCGTTATTTCTCATCCTTCGTTTTTTTTTAATATTTCACAGGATTTATCCTTTATGACATAAAACACATTTCATAAACATAATTCAACAAATCTGACACACAACAAACCAACCCACAGACAATAGAACTCTATTATAGAATATTCTAATCTGTCAACCAACCAATCAAATCTAATTCCCTCAAAAACCAGCTCAATTTTCAGAACCATGCATTCTGCTCATGCTAGAACCAAGCACAGAAGGCGTGGAAAAAACGTAAGAAATAAACCGGTAACAAGAAAACTCATTTATCGCTTCGCTAAATTCGATGACGCCAAGCGTCTCGCTTGTTCTAGGATTTAACCTATTTTTCTTAATTATCTGTCTTAGTTTGTGAATAAATTTTTGTAATGTCAGTTGAAACTGATCTCTCGTACATAACGATGCATCACATTTTTTTAATGTTTTTTTTTTCTACACCATGATGTTGCTATTTAACAACATTATTTTAATTTTAAAAAGAAAACAAACAACTAATAAATCAGTAAATATGAACGTTTTGCACTCCTGAAACCCCCCCCCCCCACCCCAAAAAAAAAAAAAATATATATATATATTGTTTTAATTTCAGGGTAACTGAAGAAAAAAAAATCCTTCTATAGCGTTTCTATTTTTCCATGCGCTGTGAAGATTTTTTAACGGGTTCAAAAACAAATTTCACAAATACTTCTAACTTAATTAACAAATATTTCAAAAATATATATTTAATTCCATGTTGTTTATGTATGAAGAAAGAAACAAAAGTTTGGTAAACTTCTATCTCTGTTTAAATAGTCTATTTCAAGAATAAAAACATTCGGTAGAATGCATAGCTTTGACAATACATAAACAAAAATGAAGAATACAGTACCTTTTTTTTTTTTTTTTTTCAATTTCTTATATTTGGTGCAAGATACTACTGAATACTTTGCTACAAGATTTGTTTAAAGATATTACCCTCTCTCATGATTTTTAGGTTTCCAATGCCACGTCTACCATTGCCCCGAGAACTGACGACTGATTTCGTGATTTATTAAGTAAAATCTATATTTAACATTTGAAAATAAACTTTCACTAGAAAAAAAAAAACAATGGTAGAACTTTGCATTTCTCTGACTTAGGAAAATAAATATTAGAAGATAAATACATATTTCTTTATTATCTGTTTTTAAAATGCAAATTTAAGAAATGAAATTGAAAAAAAAAAGGTACTGTATTCTTCATTTGTTTATATAGCTGATCAAATATACGCATTTCACTGAATGTTTGGATTCTTATACTATGAAACAGAAGCTTACAAACGTGTTTTTATCGTACATAAACAACATGGAATTAAAAATATATTCATGAAGTATTTGTTAATAGAAGTTAGAAGTATTTGTGAAATTTGATTTTCAACACTTCAAAAAATGTTCATAGCAGCGAATCGCATCGCACACGAAGAAAACAAACTGATGATTGATTCATTTTGAATGATTCCTCTTGTTACGCAAATTAATTGATAAAAAAAAATCTTAATCTTTTTTTTCCTTTAAAAAATCACAAATTAAATATAAATAACAATTAAATTGTATATGTATAATTATAAAATATTTCAATATTTTAATCAAGGAATCTAAATATTTTTCGACTTAATGAAGATTTTGATATAAGAAATTCTTTATTATAACAAAAAAGAAAAATATACAAACAATAATTTAATTTAATACATATATATTACATATTAAAAATTGCATTAAAAACTGTTTTCGTATTAAAAAAAAAAAAAAAATCTAAATAGTTCTTCAGCCAGATATGATTGCGAAATCGCCTTTAACTATAACCGTGATACCCATGAATATCCTGACCGCGCAGGAATAAAAAAGGGTGAAAAGGCCGAAAATCTTTAATGTTAGTCTACCAGAAAAAGCATAAGAAAAGAGTCCGATTTTGAAGCTGGATTATATAAAAAACAAGAGTTTTCCTACGTTAGCTCAAAATCTTACTCTCTTCATCTAAAAGCGATTAATATAATATATTAATTTAAAAAAAATCGTTCGATCCATTTTCGAGATAACACCTCTGTGCCCATTACACCATTACATTTTCCATTTTCGCTTAAAAATTGGTTTCCAGATCTCAAAATCTACTGCATGTAGAAATCTATAAATTTCAGGATAGAGTTAGGCCATAGATATAAGACTAATGTGAAAAAATCGAAACGGTATGCCTCATATTTACTGAGATATTAAATGTCGGCGTTTCAATTTTCCTTTGATGTCCTGCTAGCTGTATATATGAGAGTGAGGGAATCTTCGGTTTTGGGCTTACGGTTTTCGGTTTTTCGCTGCGTCACTCAAGAGACTACCGTCTCTTATGATTAAGTCACTTATTGATTTGTTTTTAAATTATTAGCTGTATTTTAATTATTAGTTAACGGGATTTTATGTTCAATGGCATAAAGTCTAGCTGACAAAACAGGCGGAGTACTTGCCCAGGACATACCGATTTCCTAAAACTTTCCTGTTCCTAAATAGTGATTTTATTGAAAACCTTTTAATGTAATAAAACTTTTTAAAAAGCACTCTAAAAACGAAATTTTCAAAACTGAACAAAAAATACTTAAATATGAGTATGTCTCATAGTCAAAATGGCTCCGAATCAAAATTACTCAAGTTTGAAACACGTATATACTCATTTCTGAAAGCATGCACACACTCAAGAATAAAACATCATGTACTCATATTTGACTATGTCCATGCTTCAAAAATGAGTATGAACTGACTTCTATGTGCTCATTTTTTAGAATATGACCATGTTTCAAAAATGAGTTTGAACTGATTCTAATCATTTTTAGGGTTTCGTTCATCTCACGAAACCCTATTACTCCCGCTCCGTTGTCTATCCGTCACAGAGCCGTTCTCAGAAACTATGTAACTTACAGAGTTGAAACTTTGTGTATATAGCTGAATAGTAGCTATGAAGAGCTCAAAATATTAAAATTTGAAATATTCGTATTATTTTAATAAATAGAGATTTAAAAAAAATCTAACAGCCTTTTCCTATTAAATTAAAACATTTTTCGTTATAGCAGATGCCAAAAATTAAAAATCCCGATTAAATTCTTTCTACAATAATGGATTTTCTATCAGATGATTTCCACGTGAAAAATGAAACTGAAATAAAAATTTTAATTATATTAAAATTACATTAAATTATAATAATTTAAAGTTAACAAGTGATTGTATTATATTATCCTTCTATATATAAAAAAAATTAATGCTTTGGAAATAGACCAATGAAAGTCTGCGTAGATATTCCGGGTTATTCTCATCGCTTTTTTACTAGGGACTTTTTTGAGAAGCGATTACTTTTTTTCTAGCCATCCTACGGATTCGAAAATCATACCACCAGACGCGAAATATAACAAGCTTTCAGAAATTGAAAAAATTATCACTGTCGGACAGTAAAAACTCAAAAATCCTTAAAAATCGAGTAAAAAATCTTTAATTGAAAAAGTCATTTTTTTATGCTGTTGCCAATTTCTAAATAAGCGCAAAGGATTATGTTTTATCTCAAACAAAAAATGTATTTGCGCGAGACTATTAAAAACAATAATGAAAGTTTAAAATAATAATTATATGATCACGTGTTGAAAGCAGGAAATAAAGAAAATTACGTCATAAAAATTGTGTTTACACTTGAATATTAAAAATAAAACAGATGAATTAAATGAAAAAGCATTATAACCAGTTAAATGAAAAAGCATTATAACCTGATTACAGAAGGTAGTCGCCGTTCGTGATATCATCATCATCATTTTTTTAAAACAGGATACATTACCAGGTTTTAAGAGGCTGTGAAATCAGAACGGGGTTGGTGAGCGTAGCGAGCAGGGCGCAGAGCCCCCTAGTTTATGAAATAAAAAAATTCACCAATTGAAAAAAAGATTAATATGAAATAAAAATGATTGACGTCGTAGTGGTGATTAAACGGAAATTTTCAAAGATTTCTCAATAATACAAGGAGTATGAGTATGTGTATGTAAAGCAGATTAATATCACGTCATTACAGAATTAAAAAGAAAATCTGACGTCCTATTGGAAGTTTAACGAATGTTTCAGATGTTTGAGAATAATACAAAGCGAGTATCAATATAAGTAATAGAGAATAGTGAATATATGAGTTTGAGAAACATATTGAATCATGATAAAAATCCGATTAAGGAAATATTCGCATATTTTAACATTTTGAAGGTGTACAACATGTTTAATTTTGAAATTATTTTTTTATATCGCATTTAGTCCGCGTGACAGACGTTATTATGACAGAATATAATATGGTTTGGATACTCGAAAAAACGAAAAAATAGACCGGTAAATTTTTACTTTAAAAAAAAAAAAGTTTTTTTTTTTTTTTTTTGGTTGCTAAATGAAATTTATTTGTATTTATTAAAGAAAGGATAAAGTGTTTTGAAAGGAATATTAAACGAAACCCTTTGAGCGATCTTCGATCACACTTACCAACTTGTTGAGTATGTCCATGTTTCACAAATGATTACGAACTGACCTCTATGTGCTCAGTTCTGAGTATTTCTGGTATTTCAGAATTGAAAGCATTGGGTCGTCATATTTGAAACAAAAAGTTTCATAATAAAATGAAAACATCGATTTACTCAGATTTGAAAGTGCCATTTTTCTCAGGGAAGGAGCTGATTTATTACTCGAATTATGTAAGCTAAAATTGCTAGTGACGAAGTGTTGTATATCAATTAAATCATATAACATTCATGTTTCAGATGGGTTTTTAATTTGTGAATGTAAATTTATTTTTCTTTCATATTAGAAACTTGAATTTTTCATAATGAATCCTAATTTCATTTTTTATTTTTTTTTGTATTTATCAAACCTTTAAAATTTTACATGTGCTGTAATTTTGTGATTAATTCAAATGCAGAATTTGTATTTTCTTTAACATTCATATGTTTTACAAGAAAATGTAGTATTCATTCATGTTTGTTTCACATCATGTTTGATTTTGCCAAATTATAAGAAATAGGTAAATCCGTAAAGAAATGTTAATGCTAATAAGAATGTAACTTGCGTACACAATAATTACTAGATTTTTTTTTTTTTTTTTTTTTTTTTTTTTTTGTACGTTTAGAAATACAAAGTAGAACATTCATGAAGTTTTCGCATACATTCTTTGTAAAAATTTGACACTACTTGATCAGTGCCTAAAATATTTTCATCGCCAAGGACCTTTGTCAAACCGTGTTTGTTTAAAATAGTTGCAGGACGAGATGGTCCTGTCTAGGATTTACCTGTAAATGATATATTTTAATTACCCCTTTTTCAACTATTTGAAATCAAATTTGCAGTAAAACTTAACAAAAACTTTCTTTTTCTTTAAGTTTACTTTTTTTTTTAAACTCAAATTATTACAAATAAAGTTTGCCTAAACAATTACCAGAATTTTTTTATTCAAATTATTACTAATAAAGTTTGCATAAAAATGTAACATATTTTTTTATTTTATTTTATTGTTTTCATTTTTAACACTTTCCAACCTAGTTGAGAAGTGTTTATGACTTCGGTTTGTCTGCCGTATGGCCGTCTGGCCGAGCTCTAACTCCCGTAAATAGGCTCGGACTGCCCTGCAATATTTATATGTTATTGTCGTTATCTATAGAAAGTTTCCTATTTCAACTGAAGTGTGTAGCACTTATAGTTTTTTTACAGGGACACTCAAAAGAATTCTGTTACATTACGGTCTATGGAGAAAAATAGTTTGCGGTTTATGTTAATGATGTTACACAATTTCAAACACACTGTAATTAATATTGCAATACAAAAATCTTAATATGGAATAGGGTGTGCGTAGCACTTATAGTTACTTTACAGGGACAGTCAAAAGAATTCTGTTACATTACGTCTATGGAGAAAAATCGTTTGCGGTTTAATTAAATAATGTTTCACTATTTTAAACGCATTGAAATTTATATATATCACTAAGGTGCATTACGAGGGGCTTACTACAGAATAGTGTGTGTACAGCAGTCATCGTTCATTTACAGGGACACACAAAAGAATTCTGTACTGTCTGTTAACAATAATTCCTGGAAGTGCGTTTTAAGTTGCTGAAGGCGATTTTAAATTTAACTCACTTTTTGTCTATTACTGGGTGTGTATAAATTCTGTAGGTCCTATACAGTGCAGCACAAAAGTTTACGAACATATTTCCGTTTATGGTTAGAAACTCCAGAAGGAGAATTTTAAACTGTGCTACACCTTTCCTAACTAAACAAAAATTTAGCATCCTATGTAGTCTATATACAAATCTATAGATCCTATAGAGGGCTGAATAAAAGTATTCAGATATTTTTCCGAATATTGTATATGTTGGAAATATATGTTTGAAATTCCTGAAATTACGTTTTTAAATATGCTATTCGTTTTCCAAATTGTTTACTTAGATGTTATCTTTCAGCTTATTAAACGGTAATGCTTTGTAAAATTATTTTGGAAGCGTTGGGAAGTGTTACATAATCTATGCTTGACGCATGATTTTTCGTTCTTGTTTTTACTTTAAGCGTTTTTTATTCCCCTTCAGAACAGTGAGAGGTATTATAAAAATGACCATTTTTCCTTATACTGTTACACAGATAATTATATTTGAATAATAAAAGCATCGATCACCTTTTGATCACCCAGATAATCCAAATATATTTTCTCATAGTTTTAATATAGTATTTTTAAATTGTATTGAAGTAATAGTAATTTAAAATTTTTGATTTTCTGAATATTTCTGTAAAATTCAGATATTTTCTCCAACTCTAGTTAATTATTATTCAACTTTACTTTTACCGTTATATTATTTCTGATTAAATAAAACCATTAGTACTCGTGATTCAACCGATTAATTCAAATACTTAGCTTCTTACTCTTGTAATTTCAATGTATTTCTTTTTTTATGCATATTGATTTTTTGCATTAAATTGCGTTAGAATTTCTGGACATTTCAGTAAAATTTCAAGTTTTCCTCTCATATTCTTTCTTTCTTTTTATACCTTTACTTTCGCTGCTGTATAGATAATTATATCTGATTAAATAAATTCATACAGTGTCCTGAATCATCTGTTAATTCAAATAGTAATCATCTTACTCATATAATTTAACATATTTGTTTTCCGCTGCTATATTTTGATTTTTACAGAGAATTATTTTAAATAGGTTTGAGTTTCGGAACACTTCAATAAAATTTCGAGATATTTTAGTTGATTTTCTTTCAATTTTTCTTCTACAATTACGTAGATCGTCGTGGAATGATCGACCAGTTCTTCAAACAATATATTAGTAATTTTAACGGTACTTCTTTGTTATAGCGGCCCCCACAGTTACGATTATGCCAAGGTTGCATTTACTATTTCGCCAAGATCATCGCCAAGTATATATATGTGTGTGTGTGTGTGTGTGTATCATATATACGCATTATATATACTCCAAACGCTCATGTATGCGCTCATATATACTTCAATATTTACGTAATATTTGCGTTTTGTATGTCATATTCACACATATATATATATATATACGTTTTATGCACACGTTGTATATATTATGCGTCATATATGCGTCATATATGACTATAACTTGACAATATACGTCATGAAATGTTATATGCATTATATATGATTATAATGTCAAATATGCCTTATAATTTAGCGATACATCTTGGTCGCTTGGCGATTCATTCTTCTGGACCGCTAACAAAGAAGTACCTTTTTAACTGCTGAAAAAATATAATAAATAGAATTTTACTTCTTAAAATAAAAAATTATGAACAAGTACACGTAAACAATTCGTGAAATGACAGTATTTAATAAAATGTTGTGTAGAGGGTGGCTTGGGGCTAAAATTAACAAGTTCTACTTAACCTGATATACGTAGATTATCTTGTTGGGGACAAAATAACAATATCAATGTTAAACTTATATACATATAAAATGAAATCACATGTGAAAAACAAAGAAAATATATTGTATATATATATATATGTGTGTGTGTCCAGAATGTGATTATTTATTATTTAAGGTAGAAATAATAAAATATAACTTGGCGGGTGGCAATAATGACTCGGAACCTCTTTGTTGACCAAACTATTTTATTAAGAGTTCTAGCATACAGTCATAATAGATCATGTTCGGCCGTTGCCTCGGAAACCATACCATATGATTCGAATGTCTTACATGGTTACCAGGCCGATGTGGACCAGCTCAAATCTACAAAATCTGACTTCTTCACGTATGTGCTGGCTTTTTTATCCTTCATATATAATATTTTCTAGCAGGGAAAGGGGACGAAGATGTCAAATTGGGAGGAAACTTAAACTTAATTGGATTAATAGCTTTTGTCATGATGGGCTTGTGACGAGAGCAGCGCCACAAACCGGCTGCACCACAAACCACAGACTCCTGCAAATAGCCCTTAGCTTGCGTTTTGAAGGTTAATGGTTACAATTTAATATATGGCAGTACTATTTATTGGGCTACGAAAACAACTTAAAGAGGCAGATTCAGAATTAGGCATTAAGAGTTAGGAAATATTTAATTGGAAATTAATTTATATTTTACGTTTAAAATAGGATTTAGTATTTTCATATATTTCATATATAATACAATTATTACTAAAGGTATTTTTTCATGCTTAATAAAATAAAACTACGTTTTATTGTTATACCACATAATCATCATTGTGATTATTCACATTAGTAATACCTATTACTATTTTCTTATGTATGCTTTGTATAAAAGGATTTCTTAGGATAGATAATACAAAAGCCTCTTATACTAACTAACCACTTTAATCTGTTATACCTACATATTAGATGGGTTACTAAAAACATTCAAACCTCAAGGTGTGTCGCATAATGATAAAGTTGGGAACCGCTGTCATAGATGATTACATCTGGTTTAATAAAGTTAATTAGAGCGTCCATAAATCACTCAGTTAATTCAAACATTAATATTTTTACTCTCCTATATACAATATATATATATATATGTTATATATATATATATATATATATATATATATATATATATATATACATATATATATGTTATATAAAAAATTTATTTCCTTCGTATCCTTCCATTTTATTCGCATTAATCTTTTAAATTTAATCTAACTTCTGTCATAGTCAGTATTTCCTTAATTCTTAATAATATCTATTCCTATTTAAAGTCCTTTTAAAAGTAAATATCCGTATATTAATAATTATTTTATTCCAAATCTTGATCTAAAATTTTAAGTTCATTCGTCGCTTTTATCAGCTCCCCAATCTCTAAAATTCCGAGACGCGTTCTCATTTCGAATGTTTTTTAAAAGCCATTTTCTTTTTACTATTATTATTATTATTGCTCTGATTTTTTCGCGCGCTTGGGATTTTAACTTCAAAATTTATCCGCGACCAGGTTCGGAATTCTTTACTGTCTTAGCTTCTCCTTCGCGCCTCATTCGCTGCGCTGGAGCTAGCTTCTCACTCATTGGGTTGTGCGCTCGTGACGTAAATTTCTGTATGTCTCCGCGGAGAGAACAAAACTCGCCCGCATCGGTCGGAGCACTAGATTTTTGACGTAGCTGAAAGTGTAAACAAATATGTATCTGGTGTTTTTATGTCGTAGAATATTCATCTGGCCAGTTAACAACTTGTAATCAATGGAGTGACCCATCGTGAAAGCCGAGGGCTATGCTATAAGTTTTATACCTGTGGGAAATGTGCTGCATCGCTCTTATTCTTAATAAACTATTCATATGAAAATTGGCTGGACTTTACTGGAGAAACTGTTCTGGTGTCTTTTCATTGCCTTACTACTTCGCCATGATCATGGAAATCGAATGCAAGATATTAGTTCTTTAACGGACTACCCTTTGCTCATGGAAATTTACATCTGGTACTAACTCAGCTTAGACAAAATACCATATATATATATATATTGGTTTTTAAAATAGACGTATGCATTCAAGAAACTGAACATATCAGAAAAATTTAGAGATTTTTACTGATATTATTTCATTTATACTTTCAGCAGACACCTCGGCAAATCTCTTCGAAATCTCTCTTTACTTTCAGTTTGTATAGATAATTATATATGATTTAATAAATTCATAAAATTGTCATCATCGTAAATTCAAATACTGATCTTCATACCCTCTAAATTCCATATACGTGTTTATTTATTTATTTATTTATATTATGTAGGACTATTTTAAATATAATAGAGCTTCTGAACATTAAAATAAAATTTTGAGATTTGTTATCTCATTGCATAAATAATTACATCTGATTAAATAATATCATTGAGTGCTCATAAATCACTGAATAAATTCTCATACTAATAATTTTATAATAATTTTTATTTGTTTTTAAATCTATTCATACTTAACGCAGAATTGTTGAAATATGTTAGAACTTCTGAAAATCCCAACGAATGTCTGAGATTTCTTTTCATGCTCTTCTCTTTCATTCGATTTTTAATGAACGGTTGCATAAATAATTATATCTGAGTAAATAAAATCATCGAGTGCCCACGAATCACACAATTAATTCAAATACTATTAATTTTACCCGTACATTTAATTAATCAATGCTTTAAATTCATTAAATTTTAATATAATTGTAGTTTAAACATATTCGAAATTCTGAATAGTCTTATAAAATTCGAGATTTCCTTTCAATTCAAAATTTCTTGCGCCATTGTATAGATAATTACATCTGGTTTAATAAAGTCAGTTTGTGCGCCCATAAATCAATCAATTAATTTAAACATTAATCTGTTTGCTCCTATAATTTTAAAATGTTATTTTTAAAATATATAGGATTGGCAAATAAGTTCTTCGGTTTTTAAGGTTAAAAAAAGCACACAATGATTTCTACACACATCGTATATTTTAATGTATTATATATTGAAGGTTGTTACTGGTGACCTTTTACCATCTTTCTACCATCTCCATAATCCTGTGTTCATAGAAACTCATAGTTCATAGAATTGTCTTATCGGCGAAAAACGTCTCGAAGTGTGTTTTTACAGCCCTCTCGTCAGCGAAGGTTTTCTTGTTTAAAGAATTTTGCAGCGAACGGAAGAAGATGGCGCCAAGTTCGGTGAATATGGAGGATGAGGCAAAACATTCTAATCAAGACTCAGCAATTTTTTCGGGGTGGTTAACGATGTGTGGGGTCACAATACCTTTACGATTGATCAATTCTGGCCGTTTTTGGCGTAAAACATTGGTAAGTTCATTTAACTGCGAGCAATATACAGTTGACTCAATGGTTTTTCCTGCTGGTAACATCACGTAATAAAACTCACCCTTCAAATCCTACCACGCGGAGAACATAATCTTCTTGGGATGCATTCGCGTCTTTGAACATGCTTGGAGTGGCTCATTTCTTTTTCCCCACGATCTTTTTCGCACTACATCATCGTGGACGATCTATATTTCATCGTCCGTCACCATACTCTCTTCAGGAAAGGCTCGTTCTTTTGACGTTTCAGCACAGAATCGCAAATGGAAATGCGATTCATCACATCCGCCTCGGTCAATTTATGTAGCACCCAAACATTGAGACAGGGAACGTATCCCAGTTAGGGCAAATGGTTTATCACGTTTGTATTGGAAATATCTATCGTTGTAGCAATCTACCGCATAGTTTAGGATTTCATTTATAGCATAGTATTCGCATCAACAATTGCCTTGACATTGGTCGAATAAATCTCGGTCGAGCGACCGGAGCGTGACACGTCATTGATGTTAAAATCTCAATAACACAGAATTTCGTAAGCCACTTTTGAAACACGCTTTCTGTTACGGCATCATTTCCGTATATACTGCTTAAATTTCTTTGATCTTCCGTTGCTCGTTTGCTTTTTTGAAATAGTACAACAAAGTTTGACGATAATGTACGTTTTTAGCATCCATTTTCAGAGTTACGCTCCGCACGTAATACAAATATTTGCAAAACAACACATTAACTGACAGATTCCGTAAAAGATAACCATTCAAACGCACAGTCGAATTCCAAATTGGTGCTAAGAAAGGGAAGGCAGAAACAGAATGAACTGTCACCCAACGAAAAACCGAACGTTAATTTATTTGCCAACCCAATATAAATGCATTCGAGCTTTTAAACATTCCAATATCATTTGGAGATTTTCTATAATTTGAGCTAAGTTCCTCCTAATTTTTCTTTAACTGTTTTACACAAGATGAGTCAAAATTATCAGTGGTAACGTTTAGTGGTGATAATGCACATCAAGAAAAAAAACTGTATCGGTAACTAAGATCGCAATCCTTTATTCAATGAAAAATACAGGGTGTTTCACTCCTTCCGAATCTGTATTTTCAGTAATACAAGTGTTCAACTTTTACAATAAAATAAAATTATTGTAACTTTACAAATAATAAAAGTATTATAACGACTTTTTTAACAAACTTACTTTGCTTTCGGTGAAGTGCGACGGTTAATTGCAAAAAATACTGGAAACAGTCACCGTTCGCGTCCAAATATCACTGAGCTAGACGGCCCATAATTCATAATGTAGTTGGCAGTACTTACGATATCAGAGACCAAATTACAGTGCATCTCTATCACTTTTCGTGCTGCCCTTACATTTCACACAAAGCAAAGTTAGTCTGTTGAATATTTCGCTTTAATATCTTATTTGTTCTGAAAGTTTTGAATGAAAATCTAAGTTTGGCTTGGGGTAAAACACTCTGTATTTTTGACTGAATAAGTAGATTGGAAACTTGGTTAACTTAACAAAAAAAATTTGTTTTGACGTAAATTATCATTCGTAAACGTTTGTAATAATAATTTTGAGATGATCGCATCTGATGAAATAAAATGAAGTAGTGTCCATGCATATTTCAGTTGATTGAAATGTTATTAATTTTATTAATAATCTTGATGCATTAGTCTTTTTGAATACATTAAGTTTTAATATATAGTTGTAGTTTAAACATATTTGAACATCTGGGCATTCTAATAATATTCAGAGAATTTCTGCTATTGTAATAATTCATTTCCTCAATTTTCCTTGCAGCGTTGCACATGTATATCTCATTAAATAAAATTGTCGAGCGGTAAGACTCTTTCAGTTAATTCAAACGTCAATATTTTTATGCAGAGATTTAATGTAATAGTTTTTGAAATATATTGAATTTTAACGTAATAGTACAGCTGATTTTTTGAGAAATCAAATTTGAAGGTTTACTAAAATATTAGTTAAAACTCGACAAGTACAGTCGGCCAAAAAAAAAGAAAAAAGAAAAAAAAGAGAAAGAGAGAGAACACTCCATACATTTTAATCTTCAAAATATCACAGAAAAAAAAACTGAAATAGCCATTCGACTAGAAATTATGTCTTTTTAGGTGCGTTTGTAATTATATAACTACGTAGCACATATAGTCGTCGTCTGATCCGTCCGTCCGTCCGTCTGCCCGCATATAACAGCACAAAAACTACCCAACCAAATGGTTTCAAATTTAAGATGTATTATCTTTGCAGAATTTTGTCGAGACATTTCAAATTTTATGAAAATCGAATCAAAACTTTAGAGGATATTGATAACAATATTTATTAAGAAATATGATTTTTTTTTTTTTTTAATCGGTGCTTTCTTGTTATAGGAGCTTCCGAGGTTTAACCACCAAGCGACCGAGATATTTATTTTATTACAGAAATTAATCTGAAGACGATATAATTCATTCCACAGAATTAAAAATCATCAAGATCTGAATATTAATATAACCAGCTATAGTATGAACGAACCTCGTTTGTCACGTTTGACGTACAATTTCCAACATGTTTCAATTTATGTTTATAAAAATATATAAGGTTAGAAGATCGTCTTCATGCTGAAAATAGTGGTGTTAATTATCAAACTGAAATATATTCAATGTGAACACCCAATTTTGGCATCTTATTTGGCTGTTCCGGTAAATTTTACTGCCATGTTAGGAATTATGAAGATTTAAAGTTTGGAACTCCTAATCTTAAATTCATTTGTAATCGTTGCAAAACATGTTGTAATGTGGGTAGTTATTTTTTTTTAAGCATAACTCAAAAACTATTTGGCGGAATGAGCTGTAATTTTGGATTCGCATATTTAAAACCTCTAGAAATCGAGTTCTATTTTTTTTTTAAATCATAGGTTACAATCCATATTTCTTTCGAAAATTAATTTTAAAAAATCCATATTTCCGAAAAAATAATAAATTGTAACCTAAAAATGTTTTTAACAGAAATAATTTTTAACAGAGTTCAAAATTACAGCGCATTCCGCTAAATAGTTGTAAGTAGTTTTGAGTTACACCGGGTGCGCCAAAATTTCGTCAAAACTTTAAAATTTCATTAAAAAGAAACAAATGATGCTAAGAAAGTGCAGTTTGCAGGGTTTGGATTAGAGGAAGATACCATTTTTTTAATAACAAAAACATTTTGATTCAAAAATTACCGATAGATGGCGCTGAATGCATAATATGAAGCAAATCAGGCTGTCAATGAAACCTCTCAATGCACCCAGATTCTTCATTCGATGTCAGCAGTATACTATCGTTACCATATCAGGCGCTGTTGGTTAAACTCTTTTACAAGAACTGGCGCATTGCGAAAATTTTGCATGGCAAAATGATTGAAGACGAAGAAAGGAGCCTATTTCATGTGCTAGGATACTAAAGCTTGTCAGACGCTTCGCTGAAATGAGTCTTTTACTATAAGCCTAATTTGCATACATCTGCTTCATATTATGCATGCCAGCGCCATCTATCGGTAATTTATTTAACCCCAACTTTTTTTATTATTAAAAAACCCTTCCTCCCTCTAATCCTATTCCTGCAAACCGCAATTTTTTAGCATCATTTGTTTCTTTGTAATGATTTTTTAAAGTTTTAGGGAACTTTTGGCGCACAGGGTGCTTAAAAATCTAACAGCATGGCAATCTGTTTATTAGAATGAATACGATGTACTTTTTATAATTATTCGCGGTCGACTGTACATAACGTGTGTATAAACGCTATATGTTTTTGACAAATGTTATTATCTACATTATAATACAACAGGCATTTACTTATAGATTTAAAAATACGATTATTAAAATAAAATAGAATATGTAGAATATTGAACAGAATATTGAATAGAATATTGAACGATTCATTAAATTATTGCATATCAGTAGTTTAGAATATTTTTTAATGGAAAGTATTATTTTTAGTTAATTAAGAAAATACTTTTTCGGTTGTAGAGATAATCTTCAATATCGGAGAAACTAAGGAAGACATTTTGAAGACATTTGAAAAATGTCATATTATGATTACAGAGATAAAACAATTTTCAAGCGGTTTTTTTTTTTTTTATGTTTTATCACAAATTATTCGTTTGTAAAAGTAGCCTTTATTTTAAGCTTAAAAAGCAAAGCATAAGTTCGAAATAAAAGAATCGCCAATGGCGTAAAGCGAATTAAGCACACTTTTATTATTATTACTATTATTATCATTATTATTAAATACTCAAACATAAACGAAGTCGTATAATAATGTGCTGTCATTACTAGATGCAGATAATAACAAATATAATCGTTAAGATAAAATAATACTCAATGAAAAGACATGTCCTATTTATAGGACGACAGTTCCGAATAGGTTAAAATAAAGATTTTTAAACCTTGGCTTTGTACAGCAAAGTATGGGGCGTTCTTTATGTCATATTGTCACTCATTTTTATTATTTTACATTACGTTAACGTTTACATACGTCAAGAAATTTGTACATTATAAACACTTACTTTTCATCATAATATCGTTGCGAGTTATGATCGTAATTTTTAGCCTATAGGTTAAAGGTACTTCTGAGAAACATCATAAATTAGGAAAAAATAAGTTAAAAATATCAATGAATATTTTTATTTTGAAGAAAAAGAACAAAAACAGCTCTGTTTCCAATTTGTAATTCATATAATTAATTAATTACGCATACAGCTAAATTTTCATAAACTTAGTATCATTTAAAGATAATAATAAGAAAATTTCACTTACAAAAATGACAACAGAAAAAATTAAAACTATATACGAAAAGAGAGAGAGAGAGAGAGAGAGAGCATAATTTTACATTGTCAACAATTTATGTATTAAAAGTTAGTTCATTGTTGAAACAACTTTAAGTTGGATCCACTGTTTACCTTAATTTGGAAAGTAAATCGTCAAAATTTGAAGTCAATACGTTATTGTTAATTAGAAAATTATTAAAGATTAACATACAGTGTACGAATGTACATAGAAATAGATTTTTAAGAACAAATTGCTCTAGACCAGCCAAACTCAACCTGCGGCCCGCGGACCCCATGTGGCACGGTTACCTTTTATGTGCTGCCCGAGACACAATCATTAATCCATATTTATAAAATTAATTGAGATGTGTATACAAAGTATTTAAGACCTTCAATGTTATTTTATATATTTTCATGGGAAGACAAAATCTGTCCTGTTATTTATAATTAATTTAAAATTATGTTAAATGCTTTTAAATTCCGTTTTCTTAGTCAAAAGTTCTTATCACAGGCAGTCTACTTGTGCTGCATCACTTAATTTTCAACACTAATAAAAAATTATTTCAAATTAAATAAATTTCCGCTACATATTTCTACAATTGAAAGAAAATAAAGTTTTTACATTAGGCAAAAGATTAATTAGAGAAAATCTCCTGATTTTTTGTTTTTTATTTTTATTTTTTTTTTTTTACTTGGAAATTCGGCATTGTTGTATTATAACGTTTTATACTTAGTATATAGCTAGTACTGCTTTTAAGGGTTGATTATTTGCCGCAGAAAAAATTGGCACCAAATAAATTTACACTGCTATTTCCAAACAAAAAAGTTCGCGTCCTATTTCTAGAACATTTGCAATAGGAATCCACCACGATGTTTATTATTGGAAATAAAAGTGTAAAAAATTTTTGGTAACATTTCTTCTGCGACGAAGGTTTAACCCTACTGATAATGTGAAATTTGTTATATTAATTTGTTATATTATTTTTGTTATCTTACTATTTTAATTACCTTTTCTTATTTTCCCATTTTTACGAGTGTCGCGACCCACCAAAAGTCTCAAATATTTGCTTGCAGGCCGCAAGAAGAAAAAGTTGAGTATGGCTGCTGTAGACCAAAGAAAATATTCCTTAAAAGCAATCATTTACTATATTCCGCTTTCAAATTTCAAAGCTTAAAAACTTTATAAATTAAGAACACATAGGAAAAAAGAAAATAACAGCATGAAGACGAATGATTTATTTAATATTTCTACTTCTTATGACACTAACAATATCGAAGTCGAATTGAGAGTGCTCAGAATCGGACTTTAATTCTGCATTTCAAATAATTGTAATCAATTTAAATTTTGCTGAAAACTATATAATACAATTGTTAAATTTCATTATACATATAAATGTATATGACAAAATTGCAGTTATAAAAGTGTATCTATTAAGTTAAACTTACTTTTTTAAACTAGTTCAGTATGAAGAACAGAAAAAGCTTTTCCTTAAAGAGTATGTATCTATCCATCTATATTATAAAGGACAAACATGTCCGTGCGTAACGCCGACGTCATTTTGCGAATGGCAACACTGGACGACGAAATTTCGGTTTTGCGATTTTTGCTACTGCCAGTTTTTAAATTTCTAAACACCGCATATTTTTAATTTTCACACCGTTATATAAGGTGAAAAAATCTACTTTCAAATGCAATTTGTTTGAAAACTGTATCGCAATGGACTCATTTATTACGGTATTTAAATTAAATTTCAAGCAAGATTTTTTTTTTTCAAATCTATCTCTTATTGCTTGCAGACGATTACAAAATATTGATCTGTTTGCACTTTCAATAATATAAAAAATTCAGCATTTGTTTCCAGCTAATATTCCACAACGAAATTAAACTTTCATTAAGCAATCAATAAAATAGTATAAATAAAACACAAATTTAACAGACATGTAATTGAAACAAGCGCTTAAAACCGCTGAAATAATCAGAATAATAATAATAAAAAAAAAACTTCTGTAGATAACTAAATTTTTAGCAATTTCTTCGGCTATTAACTTCTGGCACGAGGCCAATACGAAATGACCCCTTTTAATAAATTTCAAAATTTTATTCGAATATATAATTGACATATATTATATAAACTAGTCGTTGGGGGCCACCGTAATACTTACCCATCATGGATATGCATAATGTAAAATATTAAAATAAAAAATGTGTAAACTACTTATAAAATGCATTGCAATTCAAATAAAATTGTGGCTTGATGACGTCACAAACTTTAAAGGCTCGATTACTGAATTGCTTGAAAGAAACATCCTTATAACTCCAAAAATAATAATCCTATTAACTAGCGGTTTATTGCATCTGATTAAGCGTCCAATTTCCAATTAAAATATATCTTTGAAGTGAAATTTGGATGAAATACAGGGTCATGAAAAATCGAAGAGTGTGGAAAATAGGATTCCAAATATCTCAGCAACTCATTATCCGATCGACTTCATGCCTTATGCAAAATTTATGTTTTTTTATTGTCTTTTATATTCATTTCTTAAAATAAACAATTTCGAAAATTTTTATATACCTTTCATCAGAACGAATATTTCGAGAGTCCGAAAAAAATTGTTCCGGTGAATCGAGGTTATTGAAATGATATAGGCTTCTTCCCATTATTACATACTAAGTACATACCAAATTGCAAGTCTCTATCTCAATTTTTTCGGGAGATAGAGCGTTTACAGACACACAGACACACAGACGGACGGCAAAATTTTTTTCTCTAAAAATATGTTTTTTGGAATCTCCAGTGTCTGAAACGTGTAAATCCGTCAAAAAATTTTTTTTCGATTTTCAAAACGATTACAAGACTTACCCTATACTACGTATGATGGGTAAGTAAAAAATTTCGATTTTCAAAACGATTACAAGACTTACCCTATACTACGTATGATGGGTAAGTAAAAATTTTCGATTTTCAAAACGATTACAAGACTTACCCTATACTACGTATGATGGGTAAGTAAAAAATTTCGATTTTCAAAACGATTACAAGACTTACCCTATACTACGTATGATGGGTAAGTAAAAATTTTCGATTTTCAAAACGATTACAAGACTTACCCTATACTACGTATGATGGGTAAGTAAAAAATTTCGATTTTCAAAACGATTACAAGACTTACCCTATACTACGTATGATGGGTAAGTAAAAAATTTCGATTTTCAAAACGATTACAAGACTTACCCTATACTACGTATGATGGGTAAGTAAAAATTTTCGATTTTCAAAACGATTACAAGACTTACCCTATACTACGTATGATGGGTAAGTAAAAATTTTCGATTTTCAAAACGATTACAAGACTTACCCTATACTACGTATGATGGGTAAGTAAAAATTTTCGATTTTCAAAACGATTACAAGACTTACCCTATACTACGTATGATGGGTAAGTAAAATGGTGTTTGGTGATGTTAGGGGGCAATCTAAAAAAATATTATATGTAAAAATTCTATTAGAGTTTTTAATAAAAGAAAATAAATGGTTTTCACCTATATTCTCTATCCCGGGAAGCCCGGGTTGGATACCCTAGTTTATTATAAAAGCTTTACTTTTTAAATTTCATTGTGTTGCCAACCAGTGATAAATCGCGAAAAAGAAAATTAATTAATTTCATTTTTTTTTTGTTTACGGTCGATATATCGACATTCCGCAGGAAAAAAAAATTATAAACATTTAAGTCTTCATGAGAAAATATACCATTACTAAATAATACAGCATTCGATTATGTAAGATTGTCTATAAAATATTAAATATATCTTAAAAAGAAAATAACTCGTTCTAGAAGTTAAAACAAGAACTCGTATGTTGTGACCGTCACAAAACTTTCTTCTGTGTAAATGAAATCAATTAAATGATTTAAACAATACAAGAAATTACATCGATTTAGCGAATAATTCTGTTACGCAATAAATTCCTATATTCAGAACACTAAGCGTGAAGTTTCGTTAATTCTGTGTCTTTATACTGATGATATAAGCATCGCCTATTTCGAACAAATCATCGAAGTTCGGAACCCCTTCTTAGATGACAACAACCAAAATTGAGGATTCTAAATTTGATGTTTCGTTGAATTCTGTACACATAAACTGGAGATATAAGCATCACATATATCGAACAAATCATCAATTGGCGGCACTTCCTCTTGGGAGATTTTACCCAAAAACTAATCAGCAACAGTTCACATAAAGATAGAACTTCATATGAAATTTCATCCTATTCTACGAAGTCGTTCATGAGTTAGAGCGTCCACAAAATACAGTCGAGTCTCTATATAACGAAATCCATTGTTCCAGTGAAAAATTCGTTATATAGAGAAATTCGTTATATAGAGAATGAGTAAAAATTCCTATTTAATGTGTAAATTTTGAACAAAAATTATTTTTGAAGTGTTAAATTAACCATTTGAAATGTTTAACTATAAATATTAACCTAATATTGTATTTCTTAATTACGTATTTAAATTGTTTAAAAAAAGAGAACAGACATTTATTTGAAAGCATAATAAAAATCACATAAGGAAAACTTACAGTAATTTTAGGCGAAGAAATCTGTAATTTTTCGCTGTTTTGATTTCAAAATTGTTACACTCTCGAAAAAATGTTCACACTTTAGCAAGGAATGAAAAATTGTATCGCATGAGGTCATGTGTCATGCCAGTGGATCTCGGGAGCTTAAGGATGTTGGAAGGTATGGGGGAGGGGGGGGGGAGATGAATTCGTTGGACATTATAGAACAAGGAGATTCAAGGTAGATAAGTAAGATTTAAAAAAAAAACTTAGCACTGAACGATAAATCAGGAATCAGTGATGGAAAATTAATTCTATGTGATTTGGAAGCTTTTATAAAACTGAATAAATAAAGAACATTTTATGAAAAAAATTCGTTATATGGAGATAAATAATTTGCTATATGGAGACTGTTTTCAATGAGATCATGGGAAAAGGGGAGCGTTCCTACTAAAAATTCGTTATATAGAGAAATTCGATGTATGGAGTTTCGTTATAGAGAGACTCGACTGTATGTATCACAGACAGACTCATGGACAGATACAACGTATAAATCCGTATAAAAACGGAAATCTAAAATTTTCACGAATCCAATACTTTCTTCTTGTATCAGATAGAAGAAAGTAAAAAAATGTATATGGATCTTTGTTGTGATAGGATCATTTAATTGACATTCCTTAATTATTAAGTGGATTATTTCTTTGATATAAGCGTCGTGAAAAAAATAACTTGTAAAATTACTCAACGGCGTACTATGGCTACTTTTACATACTATTTTATTTTCTGTAATTTTTCCTGTTTTAATTTCTTTGTTAAATTTGAGATGCAGCGATAATTATTTTAAACGTTTGTTAAAAGTAATAAAATTACAAAGCAATAAACATATTATATCAACAATATTTTATTTGTCTCGCAACTTGCGCGTAATGGCAATAAGTGAACACTATATGCATAATTTAATTCTACTCTCTACTTTTCATGTTTATTCTAGAACAGTGTTTCTTAAGCGATGCCTCACGACACTCAAGTGCTGCGACAGTGTTTCATGTGTCTCGCCAGAAACATTGTCATTCTTACGATTTTAATATCTTCCGTTAAAAGCTCACTTATTTTTCATTTTTTCCATTCACTAATCAAAAGCAGAATAGACAGTTTCAAACAGTTACAGCAGAAAACTCTTGGCATTTTTCTTTAAATGATAGACATAAACGCAAATTTAAGTATAAAAGTAAAAAGTTTTCTTTTACACTCTTTTATAAGCAGTCAATGTTTATCTTAAAAATTACGCCTAATTTCATCACCACAATTCATGCAGTTCCAAAACATTTTCGCTACAATACGTTCATTTAGCGTGAGTCCCGATTATGAAAAATTCATCGCTTTGATTTACGCTGAGTAAAAAGCAGGAACTAATGAATTTATTTTAAAAATATATATATTTACTTTGTTTCGTTTTTAAGGCATGCCAACAGGAAATGAAAAAAAAAAACATTATTTAAACTATCAAGTCGAGATTTCTAAATTGTTTTCTGAACGTATAATCATAATTTAATATTTATTAATTAAAAAATATATATACTACACTCTTAATCTTTTTTATATTTTCTACTTTTGAGTGCTTAAAATACTACGCTGCTGCAGTTTCACAGCCAGTTAGCATATTGTGGCGAGTGTGATTTGGTGCATAATGAATTATGTGTAACTCGTATGTTGTAACCCAAAAGAATATTTGGCAATTTATTATCCGCGGCTGGCTAACCGAAAAGTGTCTTGAAATGAGTTTATTAGTTTATAATTATGTTCTAAAAATATTAAAATGCTGCATTGTCATCGGAAACACACTTGTATACATAATTTTTATAATTCTTAGGATATTAGTAAGCCAAGTGAAAAACAAATTGCAAAATTTCATTGTTACGTACAAAAAACAAGTTAAGTTAAATAAAAGAATGTAAAAAATAGAACACGATGAAACTTTAAATACTTTGTGAAAATATTACTATTGATAAAGCTATTACATTTGCTTCGTAGAGAAAAATTTAGTTTTAATTTTGAAATATATGCATTATTAAAACTTTACTGCCTTTACTTTCTATTTAGTCGGAATCAGATAGTCAGCAATAAATAAAATAAAAAAATAAGGAAAATGCGAAGTTGTTTTCGTGCGAAGGATATCAGATCACGTCTCTCTGTTACATGTATTCATTAGCAATTTTTATATCTTAGACCAAAAGTGGTTACACTGCAAAAAAAAAAAAAATATTCGCGGCAGTGTATTACTGTTTATTTTACTGTTTATTACTGTTAATTTTATGGTATAATACTGTTAATTTCATGGTATATTACTGGCAGCTTCGGTGCCAGTATTATACCCTAAAATAAATTTTTTTTCAGTGTATTTTCTGATATATACCCGAATTCATTTTCATTCGTAAATGTATTAAATTTGCAGGTATATTCGTAAATGTATAAAATTTGCAGTTTTTATTCGGATACTAAAAAATCAGAATTTTTTTCATTTTCTTATAATAAAAGCAAATAATCTTCCACAAAATGTTCCCAAAAATCACATTTTAATCCGATTTTTGGGTTCAACAGTCATGGAAATGTTGTCTTGAGGGGTAAATTGGATACAATTAAAATGCGCCGCATTTTTCCATTTTGTCCAAAAATGGAAAACGTTGTTCTACTCTTTGGTGTTTAAACCTTCTCACCGCCGCGAACTGATATATCCGTTTACTAAGCTGCAGGTTTCACTGCAATATTAGCATTATTTAAATTAATATATTTCTACAAATATAAAATAGCTTTAAAACATTAAGATTAGTTGTCTCAAGGGTTATATTCAAATAAGTAATTAAGTTTTTTATATCATATTTTCGAAACATTTAAAAAAATTAAAGAGAAAACAACATTACAATTTTGTCCTTTTGCTCGGCAGTTAGAGGGTTAAACATGCCAAGCGATATACTATCAATAAACTTATTTTAATTACTGAAATTTCGATTACTTGTAAATGTATATCAAAAACTCGGAGAAAAATAATTTCGAAATAAATTCTCTATTTTTGTACAAAGGAGGATATAACTGGCATAGTAATTTAATTTTTAAAATATTAGCTTACCTTTTCTCCTATCCTTTTGCATTCTTCCAGACTGATGTACACTGCGGTACCTCCTTTTTCCAGGAGAGTTCGCACAGCTTGTCGAATAGATTGTCTGTGACCTGCTTTAGTAACTCCTATAGCATCCAAGTCTTCTTCGCCTATCTGTTTGCACATTTCCAAGTCATCGTAACCATTATCAACAAAACTATCATAGTACTGTTCTAGATCTAGGTACTTAAGCCATTCCCACACTATGTTTTTATCCGACATTTTGCACTCAGATAGTAAAAAATCTTACATAAATTCAATCAACGTAGAAATACAAGCCAGTTATCCACAATACGTAATTTAAACCAATGATCACAATAGTGTTCTTTGGTACTTTTGTTAAAAATAAAACACTAGCGCACATTTTGATAAAACAAAAACAAAAAAGCAAGTTTTAATTATCCAGAAGCTATGTCACAAATTATAGCATTTTCTGACTTAAGCGCGGATTTTTCATTCTTTTATTTCATATAATACACGAACTTAGTACTTTATTCAATAATTTAGTATTAAGTTGTGCACGTTACACACAGAAAGCTGACCAGCGGAAAGTCGATCAATCTGTAATATTTTTTATAACATTTGTAAAAAATAAACTTCATTTTTATTCCTGTATTTTCTTTTTCTATTATGCCTTTAACATTTTTCAGTATAAAGTCTCGAAAGAAGTAAAAATTTTATTCACGGAATTCAATGTCACCGTCAGCTTGAAGATCTCAAAAATCTCTTACATTCTAAACATTCAGTTCATACTTCAGCATCTATAAGCGCTTGAAAAGGATTAGAATTGGGTTAAACGTGACAAAGTTATATTTACTGCCAAGTATAAAAAATAGTATGCCAGTTTAAATATTTGAAAATTAAATAATAAAGGTTAGTTGTTATTGACCTGTTTTATTTTATTCCATAAAGCCAAACGATAAATGCATTATTATTCTCTCTATATCAAATTTTATATTTTTAAATAATTTACTATTACTTTCCAATTGCATATCGATCATATTGTTCTATTAATTATCGTTTTATTTATTCATAATAATATTTTATAAAATTTAAACTAATTCGAAAATTATAATCTCTTCTGATTTATAATATTAATTTCAGCAAACTTTTATTTATTCTGAAATGCGAAATTCTCAATCGATGCTAGAAATCGATATATATTCGAAATAATTTTCAATATTCAATGCAGTAATTCGATTAGCAAATGTATTATTGTAAATGAAGTATCCACTAGTGAGTGTTAATCCACTTTTTAAAACAACTGTTGTCTCAATATTGTGTGAATGTTTATTGTAATCCCACTGTATTTTCGAAAGAGATTTTTTTTTTAATTCCAAGAAATTGAAATCACGTATATTTTATGCCACAAGCATCTCATAAGATATCAAGACCAGGCACTAGAATCCACGTGAAAAATGTTCTACACAAATACCAAACAAAACGCCACTTCGAAACAGCATGGTTAGAGCTGCTGGAGAGAGGACTGATAACGTCCTCACTGCACGAGGGCTTCCTTCCATTTAATTCCGGGATCATTTAGGTGGAGGGTGGCGCAGCTGACGCTTGCGCAGTGCATTTTTCTGTTGAATTATTTTTCGGATGATTTCTCTTTTTTTTTTCTTTTTATTCTTCTTTACAGATTCATCGCCAGCGGCGATTGTTTGACATGATGGTTGAGTAGTACGTAAAGTAAAAGATTTTACGATAGTAACACAGACCTCGGGAGAATGTGAGAAAGAACTTAGATGGATAAATCCATTTTTTTTTTTTTTTTTTTTTATTCCGCGTTAAAAATATGTATAAAGATATACATGATGAGAGATTTTGTGCAAATGAACTATGCAAAAAGCTATTCAAATTTTAAAAAAGTTCTTAATTTTTTTATTTGGAACGATCTTTTAATCTATTCAACAAAATGAACGAATGCTTAAAAAATAATATTTAAGTTCTTATCAAATATTTTGGTTTTTAAAAATCAAAGACCTCGGGAAAATGTGGGAAAGAACTTAGATGAATAAATGCATTTTATTTTTTAATTCCGCGTTAAAAATATGTATAAAGATATACACGATGAGAGATTTTGTGCAAATGAACTATTCCAAAAAACTTCAAATTATAAAAAAAAAAGTTCTTAAAATTTTTATTTGAAACGATTTTTTAACCTACTCAACAAAATGTACGAATGCTTAAAAAATAATATTTAAGTTCTTGTCAAATATTTTGGTCTTTAGAAATCAAAGACCTCGGGAGAATGTGAGAAAGAACTTAGATGAATAAATGCATTTTTTTTTTTTTTTATTCCGATTTAAAAATATGTACAAAGATATACACGATGAGAGATATTGTGCAAATGAACTTTTCAAAAAGCTATTAAATTAAAAAAATGTTCTTAAATTGTTTATTTGGAACGATTTTTTAATCTACTCAACAAAATGCACGAATGCTTAAAAAATAATATTTAAGTTCTTGTCAAATATTTTTGTCTTTAAAAATCAAAGACCTCGGAAGAATGTGAGAAGGAACTTAGATGAATAAATGCAATTTTTTCTTTTTTTTTTTTTTACTTTCGCGTTAAAAATATGGATAAAGATATACACGATGAGAGATTTTGTGCAAATGAACTATTCAAAAAGCTATTCAAATAATAAAAAAGTTTTTAAAATTTTTATTTAACGATTTTTTAATCTACTCAACAAAATGTACGAATGCTTAAAAAGTAATATTTAAGTTCTTGTCAAATATTTTGGTCTTTAAAAAAATAATAATAACAATAATAATAAACCTTGGGATTAAAAATTAAACTAAGTAAGAAAAAATTTAAAGCATGAAAAAATATGTTTTTTGTAAAATTTTTATGAAGGTGTCATTCCAAAATTATTGAATATAATAGAAACCGGAAAAATTACGTAAAAATAAAATGTATAAAAATTTAGACCCTATTAATGGTTTACTTTTAATTGTAAATATTTTGCAGGTTTATGTTTACATTTATATTTATTTATGTATCATATAATTTGTATTTATTTTTCACCAAAAGAGGTATTTTTGTAGTTTATTTTATTTATTTATATATTTTGTTGTTCTTGGGCGCATTTAATTTTTTTTCCAGTGTAATTGGTGCTCTGGACTTCGGCTACGATCATAAATTTAAGATCCACATTGCACTTACTAGAGGTACGGAGACCATGGCTCCAGGAACTCTGATTTATGAATTCGTTCCAAGTTCCAAGTATTTTGTATTTAACTTTTATAACACTTTTTTTGTTATTATTGCAATTTAGAATTGTGTGCAACATTTGCAGTTATTGAATGAGCCTCATACTTCTGCTAATTCATCGTTAATTAAACTTCTTAAATTTTACGTTCAAAATTTCTCCTGTGATATTTCATTAAAATAAAATTATGATAAACAATTATTCGAATTTTCATGTACTTATAAACGTCGATTTGAAAAGCTTGTCTGATAATTAATAATGTTTCATGAATGGTTAGTGTAAAGTAAAAGATTTTGTAATGAAAACAAGATCTCCTCAGAATATTGAAAACAATAGAGTTCATTATATGAGTTTCTAAATTTTAAGTTTAATTGTTACTTACCCATCATACGTATAGGGTAAGTCTTGTAATCGTTTTAAAAATCGAAAAAAAAATTAACGGATTTACACGTTTAAGACACTGGAGATTCCGAAAAACATATTTTTAGAAAAAAAAAATTGCCGTCCATCTGTCTGTGTGTCTGTAAACGCTCTATCTCCAGAACAAATTGAGATAGAGACTTGAAATTTGGTATGTACTTAGTATGTAATAATGGGAAGAAGCTTATTGTATTTCAGTAACCTCGATTATCCGGAACTATTTTTTTCGGACTCTCGAAATATTCGTTCTGATAAAAGGTATATAAAAATTTTCGAAATTGTTTATTTTAAAGGAGAGAATATAAAAGACAATAAAAAAAATTGCATAAAGAATGAAGTCGATCGGATAATGAGTTGCCGAGATATTTGTAATCATATTTACCACACTCTTCGATTTTTCATGACCCTGTATTTCATCCAAATTTCAATTCAAAGATAAATTTTCATTGGAAATGAGATGCTTAATCCGACGCAACAAACCGTTAGTTAATATGATTATCACTTTTGGAGTTATAGGGATGTTTCTTTTACGAATTAAAGTTTATGACGTCATCAAGCCACGATTTTATTCGAATTGCAATGCATTTTATAAGTAGTTTACACATGTTTTATTTTCATATTTTATATTATGCATATCCGTGATGGGTAAGTATTACGGTGGCCCTCAACGACTAGTTTTTTAATGGAATAGCTGACACTTTTGATTTTTAATTGTTTACGAGTGATTTTTTTTCTTTTTAGTCTTCTATACAAATTTGTATCCAGCGGATATTTTTTGACATGATGGTTCGGAAAAATGTAAAGTAAAAGATTTTATGATAGTAAAACAGATCTCGGTAAAAACGATAAATAGATGAAAGAGAGATGCAAGAAAGGATAAATAGATGACTTAATATGCATTTTTTTAATTCTTCCGTGTTAACAATATGTGTATACATATATACAATGTGATATTTCATACAAATGAACTATTCAAAAAGTTCTCTTAATAAGTAAAGGGATATTAAAAGTGTTTTTCAAAAACTATTTCTTATTGCCTACTAATTTGCGAATGCTTAAACTGTAACATTTAACATAATTCCTGCCATTTCTTTTCTAAAGAAACACTATAAAATTCACATTTTCAAAACTAAGCAAAAAATACTCAAATCTGAGTACATCGCATATTCAAAATGGCTCCTAATCAAAATTACTCAAGTTTGAAACACGTATATACTCATTTCTGAAAACATGCACACACTCAAGAATAAAACATCATGTACTCATATTTGACTATGTCCATGCTTCAAAAATGAGTATGAACTGACTTCTAAGTGCTCATTTTTGAGTATTTCCATGTTTCAAAAAAGAGTTTGAACTGATTCTAATCACTTTTGAATATGTTCATGTTTCAAAGATAAGTATGAACTTACCTTTATGTTAAGTTTTAAGTATATCCATGTTTCAATATTCTGAATATTTCTGATTTTTCAGAATTGAAAGCATTGGGTCGTTCTATTTGAAACGAAAAGTTTCATAACAAAATGAAAACAACGATTTACTCAGATTTGAAAGTGTCATTTTTCTTAAGTGAAGTTTTAAAAACATAAAAAACGTATGTTTTTATGTAGTTTTCAAAAAATTCCTAACCAAAAGTTCAAAATACAGCTACCACCAGAAAAATTATACAAAAATAAAAATTCAGTGGGAGGGTTTTCTTTTTTTTTTTTTTTTTTTGTAATATTTCTGGGAATTATTGTATTTTAATTTTTTATGTAACGCGTTCAACTATTTATCGAAATAATATATATATATATATATACATTAAACTATTAATAACTAACTCGTTGCATTGAACGCTTAAAAAATATGTGAAATATGTAAAGTCCTTGCAACCAACCTTAGAAAATTAGTAAATCCCCATTGGGGACCTCAGAAGGGAAAGTAATAAGGAATGTCCAGCATAACATAAATTAAAAAAATTGCGATAACAACACGATCTCTTGAAAATATCAGTAAAGTTAAATAAATATATTAATTCAGTCTCTTAAATTTTGCGTTTAAAATTTATTTCGCAAAATTCAATGCCAATAAAACAAGGATAAAGAATTATTCAAATTTTTCATATACATATTACTTCCAAATGCGAAATGTAAAAGTTTTTTAAGGGTTTTTTTATTATTTTTTTTAATTCGCCTTTTGTACAAATTCACTACCAGCGGCGATTTTCTCACAAGATGACTGAGAAATAAACAGAACATACCGTAAGAAATGGCATTATATCATAGAAATACAAATATTGGGAGAATATGACAAACAATAAATACATGATTTAATGTATAGGTTCTTGATCTTTGCGTAAAAGAAAAAAAAAAACAATGTGAGATTCTTCGCACATGAAATGTTCTAAAAATTATCTAAATATGTCAAAAGATATTCGAATTTTCATCTTAAGTGATCCGTAAATGCCTTGATGCTTAAAAGGTATTAATATTTAGTGATTGGACAACATAAAATAAATCATTTTATGATGATTTTAAGATTTCCGAAAGGTAGATCCTCTAATTTAGCTCGGTTTGGATGCACATGGTGGACTCTTTCACCACATCTCTTGATGTGGTCACCTCATGTCTTATTTAAGGTGGTGGAAATGGCCACCATCGCATCCAATCAGTAATAAATTAGATGATTCACTTTTCGGAAAACAATTGACCTTACATACGGTGAAACTGATCGAATTACTGCCTACTTGTACCCCTTTTCGTAATATCGTAGCATTTCGCGCACAGCAATTTAATTCTGTTATAAATAACGTTAAAATAACTTCATTATTGTTAAAATTATGGCAAAAAAATCCGGGTTCAAATTAAAATAGAATTTCAAAACTCCGGTTTATTCCCAGGTTTATTTCCAATAGACCCGATTTATTTCCAGGTTTATTCCCAAAAGACCTAGTTTATTCCCAAAAAACCAAGTTTATTTCCAAAAAACCCGGTTTATTCCTAGGTTTAAACCGGGTTTTTTCTAGCCTTTGCAACTCTAAATTAAAGAGAAAAAGTTATCAATCCACCCTGCCTCCAATTTTTATATACACTGTATTTTTTTAATTTATTGATGCCGTCACGATTTTTTGTAATCATTCTATGGCTTTATTTTGGATCTTTAGCCACTACACTGTTAAAAAATTTTGTTTATTGACAGGTTGTCTTCCATGAATTTTGATCAGAAAGTTTCCGTTTTGTTAGAAAAATGGAATCTATCCCGTATATCTGTTTCTACTCAGCTAGAAAAAGTTTGCAAAAAAAGTGCACAAAATCCGAGCGTATTTGGCACCTCAACTTATGCATAAAAACTGCAAACTCAATTGTGCACAAAAAGTGCATAAACTGTATCCCTAAATTGTACACTTTTTAGACTTTTAAGATTAGAGAGTTTCAAATACGGAATTATTAATGTAAAAATCTATCATCCAATGGGATTGCAGTATTTTTGATCGCCACACATGCGCTTCAACTCCTTCGCGTCTGTATCACGCCATTTATAGACTACAAAGACGGAACATTCCTCAAAAAACAGAAACATGTTGGCAACTCTGCTGCCAGTCCTTTTTCCGTAAATTGGCGGATTTTTTTTACAGTATACTGTTAAAAATAATCTGAAATTCACGGGTATTTTTTTCCTGAATTTCACAAAAAAAAATGTCCCTTTTCATGACAAAAGGGCATTTTCAGTTAAAAGCAGAAAATTTCCTCATATTTCCTGAAAACAACGGAACGGACGGAGAAAAGAACAGCCAACGAAGATATTCCGTTATCTGCTCATCTGCTGCATGTTTATTTTCAATGTTTCAAAAAACTGACATGTTGCTGCACAGGAAAACTAAAAATTCAATAAATTAAAATTTCAAGTTCATTTAAAACAACAACAAGAAAATAGTTCTTTCGAATTTAAAAAAGCAAAAATTAATTTTTTCCATTCTTTTAATATTATTTGCAATTCATTTTTTAAAGTTTTAAAAAAGTATTCGCACTTAAAATATATTCTAAACAAACAGATTAATATATATATAAAATAGCTAAGTTAAGTGAAAAAAAATCGATTCTATTTAAAAAAGCAACAAACAAAAATAATGCTTTCGAATTAAACTCATTCCTTTAAAATTATTCGCAATTTACTTTTTAAAGTTATAAAAAACACTCACACTGAAAATATATTCTAAACGAAGACATTTAAAAAACACATAATAGTTGATTAAAAATCGATTTTCGCAAAAAAGCAAAAAAATTTATTGAATTTAATACAAAATATAATATTTATATTTTACATCTAACAATCAAATTAAGAATATATATAATTTATGTTTTTATCCTTTAATAATACTATAGTTTTCAACCATCATCTCATTACGAAATATCTCCGCAATTAACTTCAAAATTACCAGTTTTCTAAACCCCAAATTGTTTAAGTCCCAAGCTGCGATTTGAAGACATCCCGTATAATCGTTTTCTACTCTTACGCAAGGACCTGCTAGTCTTACGGTAAAGCACTCGGCTCAAGCCACTAACGTCCCCAGTTCCATCCTCAGGTATGGCAGAAAATGTTCTTTCATTATATCAAATATTAAATACTCCCGTAATAATCAATAGATGGCAGCACAAATAGAGATGACATTTTTTAAAACCGAGTTTATTTATAACGGAAACTTACCGATTCTTCAAACGTAGTTTTCCCTTCCTTTATCTTTCAAAACGGAAAATGTACTAACGGAACGGAAAAAGTCCGGCAACTTTGCTGCCAGTAGTTTTACCGTAAATTGACGGATTTATTTTTAACAGTGGACGAGCAAACTAATAACTATGATTTACAATGATTAACTATGATTTTATAATAACAATGTTTACGAGCAAACTAATAACTAAAACAATGCATTTTTCGTGATTTTAAGCGTGATATTTCAAAAATTATTAATAAATGATGAGAAATATTGTTTGTTATTTCCGATGTTGTATTTGAAATATGGAGTAGTATTTAAGTATTGTGCGGCAGCGCAATGCTTATTTATTTCCAGCGTGTCTTCTTAATGTTAATTTAACACAGTAAAGCCTATGGACTGCAAACTTTTTCATTTGTTTCTATACCGTTTTGCCCGGTGCCACAAAATTTTTACTCTCTGCTAATTTTAATAAAATTTTAAATTTTAAATAGTGAAATTGTTTGGCTGACGTCTGGATCAAAACGGTTGATTAAATGCCGTTACATATAGGTGGGTTTATAATCCAGGAAGTAACATAGGCTATATTTTATTTACTTTATTCATATATTTTTCTTAATAATTCAAAATTTCGTAATTTTCATTGGGAATTAGTGGACATTTTTCCTATAAAATTTAATTATGTTTCTCTATTGTTGCCAACAATTAAAAAACCGTAATAATAATTAGTCATTAATTATTAATAATTAATTTTCATTTGAAAGATTTTCACGTTCAAAATGAAATTGAAATATTTTTTTTTAAAGTTTTAAAAAAAGTATCAACAAAACGTGATACTCTAAATGAACGGACATTTTCAAATATTTGGTTATAATTCAAGCAGAAAGCAAGTGAATATGTCGTCATATTTGTAACAAAAAGAGCATTTTCTTAGTTCAGCAGTAATACATTTGTTAATAATGCAAGGAACATCAATATGAATAAATACAAGAAGCAGGTGAATATGACGTCATATTTATAACAAAAAATTGAAATAATTTTTACCGATACTGATTAAGGATGAATATCAGTTATATACGGGAGGAAATTTTCTGCCAAACTGTTCATAAAATATCTCGCTGGTGAGAAAATTGACGTCTTATTACATATTAATGGCATAGATGATTATTATGAAATAGGTTGTACTGGTTTAACCGCTTAACCCGATTTACTTTTTTGTTTATAGCGCCACCTGGGAGGAAATAAGGTAACAACATTTAAATAAAATTTATTTTTTTTATGTTTCATTGCATAATAGCTATATTGAAATTTAAAGTAGTTGGCTCAGATTCAACACAATTTTCTTTTCTGTTTATAGAGTTTCCTGGCGGGAAATATGGTAACTAAATTTTTAATTAATTGATTTTTTACGGGGTTGTATAAATTATTTGAATAATGTTCTGCTATGATCAAATTTATGTTTAATAAAAACTTACAAATGATTTTTTTTACGATGGAAGCGCCCATGGTGGAACATTGTCTAACTAAAACTTTAAAATGGAGTTTTCTTATGTTTCTGATATGCCACCCATGTTCCAAGTTAAAATTAGGTAATACTGATTCAACAAAATTTATTCTTGCACGTATAGCGCCCCCTGGGGGGAGTAAAAAAATCATATATTATAATATGAGCAAATCTTGTGTGCGTGTGTGTGTGTATACAGGGGTCTGTCCAGACTTTTTTCCCAGGGTCCTGTTTTTGTGAAATTGCGAACAGCTTTTTATATATTTGTGAAAAATCTAATCATAATTTTGCGAATTTGAAATGATTGTTATATTCAGGTTCTTGTTTATACATTTTTTAGAAGATATATTGATGTAAAATACATATATTTTCTAATATGTAAAAGTGACATGTCAGATTTTACTTTTAAATGATTAATTTGTGAAATGTTCTGTTTAAAGATGGAAATATTTTGTGAAAAATCTATTTTTAAGAAAACTTATTTTGTGAAAGGTCCTGTTTTGGGGCAAATAATTTTGTGAAGGGTCTGTTTTGGGGCAAATAATTTTGTGAAGGGTCCTGTTTTGGAGTAAATAATTTTGTGAAGGTCACTGTTTTGGGGCAAATAATTTTGTGAAGGGTCCTGTTTTGGAGTGAAAAAAATTGTGAAGAGTCCTTTAAAGAATCCATTTTTTTACTAAACAGATCTCTGGTATAAATATGAAAATTTTATCTAAAAAATGGCTCTAACGATTTTGATTAATTTTGTATCCTGCCGTTTTGCCGTACGAGAAGACCATTGGACTAGATCACATGTTCGGAAAAATTCGATTAGTGGGTCATGTTGCGGTCTCTACGTATCAACGATTTTCAATGGAAATTGAGATTGAAACAGTTGCTGAACAGTTGGCAGTAAACAAATTCGCAAAGGTGGCAACATTTCGCAAAATTTGGCAACATTGGCGATAGTTGGTGAGAAAATGACTTTCAAGATTACCAATGCCAAAACACATGATTGGCGACAAATGAAAGAATGTCGCCAGGTTGGCGAGTTTTCACCAAATATTGGCGACATTTAGCAAAAAATTGGCATTTAGAATCTGAAAGAATTTTCTAGAAATTCCCAATAGGAGCTGAGATACATGATTCAACCGAGATACATGATTCAATCAGAGTCTCGGTTGATCATTCGGTTGATCTCACTCGAAAACAGAATTCAACCAATCAGGTTTTTTCGCAATTAATCCCACACCTATATCAGGAAGTGCTTCGGTCGAAGCCTAAAAGCCTAAAGTCTGTGAAGTTGGACAGTAAATATTGCGACTTGCAAATGACTTAGAAGAGATTGAAGTTTGGCGAGTTGAACACAAAGCTAATTTTAAAAAAGCACAGCTCAGTCTCCCCAGCTGGTTTAATTTTTGTTTGCAAAATTGATTTTTTTGTTGTTGTTGTTTCGCTGTATGACAGCTATACTGAAGTTAAAAATGCATAGTACAGACACAACACAATTTTCTTTTGTGTTTAAACCGTCCCCTGGAGGGAAATACGGTAAATGAATATCTCATCAAAAAGTCACCTGTAAAAAATGCAGCCAAGTCTCGTAACTCATTTACCGTAAAAAGTACTAAGATCGTATAAAGCCAAGTTTAACTATCTTATTAACTATGAAATTTTCATTCACAAATCACTCCTAGTCTCTACATCTTTAGTTAATTATTATTTTGTGACTTGGCAATTACGCAGCACAGGACAGTTATTACACCTTACTATGTTATGGGATGGGATGGGACAATTTAATTAAGGCAAATTATATACGCACAGGGAAGTTATTACACCTTAATATGTTATAATATTATTTGATTAAGACTAACTATATACATCACATTCTCGTGCTACGTAATTGCCAAGTCACAAAATAATAATTAACTAAAAATGTAGAGACTAGGAGTGATTTGTGAATGAAAATTTCAGAGTTAATAAGATAGTTAAACTTGGCTTTATACGATCTCAGTACTTTTTTACGGTAAATGAGTTACGAGACTTGGCTGCATTTTTTACAGGTGACTTTTTTATGAGATTTCACTTCTTTTTGTAAGTAATCCTCCTTTTCTTGATTTTGGGCTCTTTTTGGAGATCATCCAATGATTTTCGAAGAAGTTACCTTAAAGAAATTTCAGGTAACTAGGCAAGCACTAAGTTATGGGAGGGGGGAGTCAAAAGTACTCCCAATTGCTTCCAGGAAAGATGCTATCCATCTGAGATATTACTCGCAGGCTAGATACTTGATATTTAGCACAAAAGTACTGTTTAGGGTAAAAAGAAAGCTAAAATTAAAATTTCCAGAAATTTTCAATAAATCAAACTATATTCGATTTTTCAAAGTTTTTTTTTCGAATTTTTAAATTTTTCCTTATTTTGTATCCTAAACCCTACCTTTCTGCCAAATGTCAAGCTGGTAGGACTACAAAATCGAATTATTTTCAAACCTTCGACTTTTTATAAATTTATTGATTTTTCGATTTTACTTCTAAGTTTCCTGATTGTCATGCCAATATAGTAATTCTTTGATCCGTCTTCTTTGGATCATTTAGGTTCAATTTAAAGATAAATCAAGATAATCTTTGAGTCACCATGATTTTATTTAGAAAAGACGATCAAGCCATAACCAGCCAGTGATGTCGGGAAGAGAGGGGGAGCTGTGAAAATTTGTTTGGTGATAACATCCATACATTTAACAATCCATATTTCATATGCAAATTAAATAGAGTATAACCTGTGAAAGAAAACAGACATGCCTATAAAGAAACCGCCCATAACGTAGCCGGTCTATACCGGAACTTTTCCATACCGAAATTCGAAAAAGAAAACTAAAAAAAAAGCATAATCCGGGGGGAAAATATAAAACAATTAGGGGCGGTGTACTAGCTAATAGGACAATTATATTAAAACTCATGTTTCTAGAACTACAAAATCGAATTGTTTTCGAATTTTCTATTTTTTACAGATATTTCGATTTTTCGATTTTATTTTCGAATTTTACAAATTTTTAAAAGTATATTTTTTGAATCATAAATATTACCTTTACACTACTACATTTTAAGTCTCTAACACTACAAGATCGAATTATCTTCAATTTTTGATTTTTTTCTAATTTTTTTTTCTAATTTTCCGGATTTTTTTATTTTTTCTCATTTTGTATCCTAAATACTACCTTTATTACAATTTTCAAATTCGCTACAAAATCGAATTTTTTTTTTTTTTTTTTTTTTTTTTTTTTTGTATCCTAAATATAATTTATGTTACCAATTAAACTTTATTCCAAATTTCAAGTTTTTAGCTCTAAAAAATCGAATTATTTTCAAATGTTCGTTATTTTTTCGATTTTTTTATTTTATTTTCGTTTTTTGTTGTGTTTTTAATTTTTTTTTCTTTTTCTGAATCCCTTTACACAAATTTTCTGTTTCTAAGACTACGAGATCGAATTGTTTTCAATTTCTCTTTTTTTTTTTTTTTTCAAATTTTGCAGATTTTTTTTTTTTTCGAATTTTCCGTATTTTTAAATTTTTTCTTAAATAGCATCCTAAATATTACCTTTATTCCAAATTTCAAGTTTCTAGCGCTATAAAATCGAATTATTTTCAAATTTTCCTTATTTTCCGATTTTTTTATTTTATTTTCGAATTTTATTGTGTTTTTCATTTTACCTTATTCTGAATCCTAAACACTATCTTTACGCCGAATTTTAAGTTTCTAAGGTTAAGAGATCAAATTATTTTCATTTTTTCCATTTTTTTCGCATTTTTGAATTTTTTTTCAAATTTTCTGGATTTTTTTTTTTCTTTTTTTGTATCCTAAATACTACCTTTATTCCAAATTTCAAGTTTCTAGTGCTACAAAATCGAAATATTTTCGATTTTACGATTTTTCCGATTTTTAAATTTTATTTTCGATTATTATTGTGTTTTTAATTTTTTCTTATTCTGAAGTCCAAACACTACCTTTACGCCGAATTTTAAGTTTCTAAGGTTAAAAGATCAAATTATTTTCATTTTTACTTTCTTCTATCTATAATAGAACGAAGATTGTAATCGAAATTTTTTTCAACTTCCGGTTTTCGACGGATTTACACGTTTTCGGGGGTCAGAGATTCCGAAAAACATGTTTTTACGAAATGTCCATCGGTCCGTCTGTCTGTCTGTCCGTCTGTCCGTCTGTCCGTCCTCATTGTATCATCGAAAAGTGTATGAAGTTATGCTTCATATTGAACCACATTTTTTTCTATGTTTTTGGCTATGGCAAGCAGGTTCTATCAGAATTTGGGGATATTTCGACGAAAGGGGGCGCTGTGATCGATATTTTTGTTCCATTTTCACTATTGTATCATCGAAAAGTGCATGATGTTATGCAGACAATTAAAACTATTTTTTTTATATGTTTTTGGCTGTGGCCAGCAGGGGAAGCTATCACAGCGCCGGAAGGGGGCGCTGTGATAGCCATTGAAAGATTTCAAATTAAAAAAGATGTACAAAAAAATTAGAAATCCTAAAAGTTTTTTCCATTAAATGTTCGGCCTTGATCCGGAGAATCCGGAACAATTTTTGTTTTGCCTCTATCTTAAAAAATGGCGGAGATATAGCGGTTTGAAATTTTAGGGTGGTTGACATTTTCAAACAAGACAGCAGAATTCATCCATAAACGGGTTTAATTTATGAGTTTTAGTTAACATGGTTTCAGCAAATTTTCTTTCATTGTTGTAACCATTGTTCCTATTCTTAAGTGCTTAACACTATATATTTATATTCGCCAACGTCAAATTCTCGCCAAGCTTGGCGATAGTTGGCGAAATATCGCCAGATTTGGCGGCAAAAATAAGTTGCCATAAATGAAGCCAATTTGGCTGTAGAGGACTAATTTGGCGATATTCTCATTCAAATTCAATGCTGACGAGAACTGGGAATGAATATTCTTTAATTGGGTTGCACGCATTTTAGCTTCATGTTTTCCAGTAAAATTAGCTAAAATCGTAAAACCAAGGAATAGGGAGGCTATCTGTTCCTGTCGGTACATTCCAGAAGGACTTTTCGTAGTTTAGTATACATCAGTTGATCGCATCCCGGTAACCCGACGATTTGCAAGCAGCTGACGTACAACAGAATGACGAAAAATATTCATTTTATTGGCGATGTGATTGAGAATTTTGAAGTAATAAAATGACTGAGATAGAAGAAAGTTTTGGGATTAGCACATCCGACTAGTTTCAATTTTTTTCGAATTTTTCGAATTTTTGACTTTTTCTTCGAATTTTCTGGATTTTTTTAGTTTTTTCTTTTTTTTTTTTTTTTTTTTTTTTTGTATCCTAAATACTACCTATATTCCAAATTTCAAGTTTCTAGCGCTATAAAATCGAATTATTTTCAAATTTTCGATGTTTTTCGATTTTTTCGATTTTTTAATTTTATTTTCGATTTTTACTGGGTTTTTAATTTTTTCTTATTCTGATTCCAAACACTACCTTTACGCTGAATTTTAAGTTTCTAAGGCAATTATTTTCATTTTTTAAATTTTTTTCCAATTTTTCGAATTTTTGAATTTTTTTTTTTTTTTCGAATTTTCTGTATTTTTTTAATTTTTCCTTTTTTTGTATCCTAAATACTACCTTTATTCCAAATTTGAAGTTTCTAGCGCAACAAAATCGGATTGTCTTCAAAATTTCGATTTTTTCCCATTTTTTCGATTTTTTAATTTTTGCTTTCGATTTTTTTGGTGTTTTTGATGTTTTCTTTTTCTGGATGCTAAACACTACCTTCACACCAAATGTTAAGTTTCTAAGACAAGAACGTATTATTTTCAATTTTTCATTTTGATGGAATTTGTTGAATTTTCGAATGTTTTTTTTTTTTTTCGAATTTTCCGGATTTTATCATTTTTCCTTTATTTGTATCCTAAACAGTATCTTTTTTTCCAAATGTCAAGTTTCTAGGGCTACGGGATCTACCTAATCTTTTTGATGACGCGTGAATGAGTGAGTGAGTGACAAAAAATCGAATGTTTGAGTTCATATATCGTCTGAACTAGAAAAGACAGAAACTTGTACTTTTAAATTTTTGTCCTGTGTTGCCGAATACTCTAGAAAAACGAAGTTCCGAATTTTTGGGAAACTCCAGCGCAGAGATATGGGGGGGGGGGGTCAAAAGTGCCCTAAGTTGCTTCCAGAAATGGAAGTTTACGGCTGTGCTTTCTCGACTTTGGCGGAAGAAAAATCTATTAAAAAAAAATGACGAATGTTAATAGTTTCATTTTCGTTGATAAAACCTAAAGATTAAATATTATTTCGTTAAAATAACATAATTTCCCCTATGCCAGTAATGAAATTAATTGCCTGGAAAAGAAAATTAACAAATATTATATCATTTAATAGGGATTTCTCTGGAGAAAAAGAGACGTCATATTTGAAATAAAACGGGAATTTTCCGATATGTTTTAAAATGAATGTGAATCAATTCCTTACATTAATAATACAAGGATCAATAAGCATAAAGATATAAAACTAACAAGCGCCACCGGCGCCCTCACGGCGCCGAGCGAGCCCTTCTCCTCGTCGTGCCCAAGTTCTGTGGAACTTTTAACGCGCCAGCGGCTTTGTCTCGCCGTGACGCTCCGACCGATTCAGAGGGGTCGCATTCCAGCGAGGCCTCTTCATCTTTGCCCTGGTGTTGACGACAAAGGTCGTTACGATCAGGCGGAAGTTCCCATCATCAAAGGAGACTTCCCCACATGGCACCTGATGAACCGTAGGGACTGTCGGACGGCTTCATCGCCGAGCACCCAAAAGGGAGTCGGGTCATCCATCAGATGTCCGGCATCTCTACGGCCCTTGCTGTCCCGCGGAGTCCGATCATAGACAAGTAAGGAGGAAGCAGCTACTGGGCTCATCTTCCGCGGGCGACACTACGTGTGTCGGAAGGCGCCTCTAGCCGACCCAAGACCACGAGGAAATTCGGTCTATGTCTCATAGACGAGACTCTGCTCGGTTGCCCTCGGTGAACGGCGCGAGTTTGAACCCGACTAGGCAGAACTAGCCAGTAAACCAGAAACTGAGTCAATGACAAGTCAGAGACTCCCGTTACACCGAGTATGGCGGCAAGCATATATCACAGACAACATATCACAAAAACAAAAACAAACGAATTAAACATTTAAAAACACAACAAGGAAGGAATCAAGAGGCCGCTATCGGACTCTGGAGGTCGCGGAAAGCTCCTCCAAACGCGCCAAAGAGGCGGGCCCGATCGAGGTTAGTATTTGGTTGAAACTCAGAAGGCGAGCCACTCATCCGCCCGCCAGACGTGGAAATTCCTGGCTGCACGAGAGACGTGCTGGACTAGGTTTCGGCCCATGATTTGATTTCGAGCCCAGACATCGTCGTTTTACCGACGAGCCTCCGGTCCGCACTCCGTGGCCCTATCTCGAGAAAGGTCCCCCCCCCCTCCCAGAAACTCTGCAAGACACATATCGCAGGCTGAGTGCCGTGCCCCTGTGTCGTTGCTTGTTCTGGTCGGGCAATCTCGAACCAGGCCTCGAAGGCGACTCCCAACTGATCCTGCCACAGAAGACACGCAAGGCGGCCTACGGGGTCCCAAACCTGCTTCGGTCGCGAAGTTCTTCACTAGGAACCATGCATGTCGTGTTCATCAGATCCTGCCTGAGCTCTCGTCTCCTCATAGACAAGTCTTGCAGCCACCCGATCCGATTTAGTTAACCTTTGCCCTCGCGTCACCCCCCGGCAGCTCAAAGCTCCGGGCACGAGGGATTCGTCTATGCAGTGTCCTTTCGCCACCTTTGTCATCCCGAAGGTCCCGCGGAACGGGCCTATTGGCCTCCCGTGAACCTGACGCCTCTCGGCGACTACGACACGGGTAGTTCTGCGCATAGGACCCTCAAGGGACGGCATCACCCTTCCTCCTGGAACACGAAAACCGCAACAATATGGAAGAGGGAGATTTCACTCCGGCTAGACAGACACCGCTTTCAAGCTGTCTCACCACGGCAAGGAGATCGGACTACTGCTCCCCTCGTGTCGACTTCAGCTTCGTGCGTCGGGCACCCGGTCATCTTCCTGACTCAACAGGCCGATTCGGAGAAACCCGACGAAGCGTCCGCGCACCTCCCTTACCAAAAGGGTCGGGTCAGAATCACCGTGAGGGAGCTCGGGACAGAAGCATAAAGATATAGTAGATAAGTTTCATGCCATATTTATAACGAAAAACTTTTTATTTTTTATTTTTTTTATCTATACTGGTTATTAAGCATGAGTATCCATTATATACAGATGAGAGTTTTCTGCTAAAAATCACATCATAATTTTAAGAAAAGGAAAATGAACACGAATCTATTATATTAAAATCTGACCGTGCGTTTGTATTTCGAAACTACTCCTAGACTATCGAACGCAACGCGATTTACTTAATACCGGTTATCATTGATCCGAAGACTTAACTCTCAGAATTAAAAAAAAATAAATTAGATACCAAATTTTTTTTTTTTTTTTTTTTTTTTTTTTTTGTAAATTTTAATGAAATTTCTCTAAAAACGGAAAGTAACATACTCCATATTTGTGTATGAAAAAGGAGAAATAAAACTGATCAGTATATCTTTTACACCATTTCCTCATTAAAACTGAAAAACAGAATTTATTTTCACTTTGAATAGATGGTGGAAACAAAATCTTGATTTCAGTAAATTATCCGAAAAATAAAAACATATTTTCACATATTCAAACTTCATGAATCAATTTATTCGGGAGAACAAAAATTGCCTGTCAACATACTGTCATTTAGAAAACAACATTTGTTTCAGCTATACATTAAACCAAGGAGGCAGAATTGAATTTAAAGAAAAAGCATATACTATTTCCAATTAATGTTTTTTTGAAGGATGGCTGTTAAAACGTTTCACAAAGTCGTTAAAAGTAAAATTGTTTATCAGGTAAAATTCACATTTGTTTTTACCCAGCATTGGTTGCAATTTCATTTTCGCGATTATTTGGCACAAAATTTCACTTTTTTAAGACTGAGTTATGTCAAGGTTCCTATAACAAAAAATACCGTAAAAAATACCGTAAGTAACTCCTATGAAATGTGAAAAAGAGTTAGTTAATTATTAACGTTTTTAATTATTGGGAGTGAAATATTTTGTTTAATTAATGTATTTATTATTATTTTAATGTTGCGTGAACGAAGTCACGAGTAACAGCTAGTAATACATATTTTAAAACAAACAAACACAATATGTTTTTGTTCAACATAGAAAATCTAATATTTTTCTATATCTATACTAATATTATAAAGGAGTAAAGATTGTTTTTTTTTTGTTTGTTTTTTTGTTTGTAGGGGGTAATCTCTGGAACTACGGAACCGATTTCAAAAGTGATGGTGACAACCCCTGCTCCAACATAGGTTATATTTTATGTCAGTGCCACTAACCCCAGGGGGGTGCAGGAGCGAAAAACGTTCTAAAATTGCAATTTTTTTATACTGAAGGAGCTAGAAATTTGAAATTTGGCATTGTAGTTACTTATAAGATGTAAATGCTCTCTAAGAACAAATTTTAAAAAAATCGAAATTTAAAAGGGTGAAATAAGCGAAAAGCGTTCTAAAAACATTCTAAATTACAATTTCTATGGAATCTCTGGAACTACCGAACCTATTTCAAAAGTGATGGAGGAAAATGGATGGTGACAATCCCTGATCCACCATAGGCTATATTTTATGTCGGTGCCACTAATCTTAGGGGAGTGCAGGAGCGAAAAACGTTCTAAAATTGCAATTTTTTTATATTGAAGGAGCTAGAAATTTGAAATTTGGCATTGTAGTTACTTATAAGATGTAAATGCTCTCTAAGAACAAATTTTTAAAAAATCGAAATTTAAAAAGGTGAAATGAGCGAAAAGCGTTCTAAAAACATTCTAAATTACAATTTCTATGGAATCTCTGGAACTACAGAACCGATTTCAAAAGTAATAGTGGCAAATTGATGGTGACAATCCCTGCTCCAACATAGGCTACATTTTATGTCGGTGACGTTACTCCCAGGGGGGTGCAGGAGCGAAAAACGTTCTAAAATTGCAATTCTTTTTATACCGAAATAGATAGAAATTTGAAATTTGGCATTGTAGTTACTTATAAGATGTAAATGCTCTCTAAGAACAAATTTAAAAAAAATCGAAATTTAAAAAGGTGAAATGAGCGAAAAGCGTTCTAAAAACATTCTAAATTACAATTTCTATGGAATCTCTGGAACTACAGAACCGATTTCAAAAGTAATAGTGGCAAATTGATGGTGACAATCCCTTCTCCAACATAGGCTACATTTTATGTCGGTGCCACTACTCCTAGGGGGGTGCAGGAGCGAAAAAAGTTCTAAAATTGCAATTCTTTTTATACCGAAATAGCTAGAAATTTGAAATTTGGCATTGTAGCTACTTATAAGATGTAAATGCTCTCTAAGAATAATAATTTTAAAAAAAAATCGAAATTTAAAAGGGTGAAATGAGCGAAAAGCATTCTAAAATCATTCTAAATTACAATTTCTATGGAATCTCTGGAACTACAGAACTGATTTCAAAAGTGATGGTGGCAAATTGATGGTGACAATCCTTGCTCCAACAGCCTCTTTAATGACAAGCTATGCGTTGCTGACGACTGGGTTTTTCGCTAATTGTTGCCACAGATTAATCTCGGAAAATAAAACATTTGAAGTTACTGAAAAAAAAAATAACAGCTCGAAAAGTATTTGTCATAAAATTGTTAGACAAACTGCGTTTGAAGGGCAAAAAATTGTATTTTTCTTGATATAAATTTCAAATCTAATGATTATGTCGTTTTTCAAATATTGTATTTCAAAAATTACCAAATTTTACAATGGAGTACCATAGCGAAACCTTCATGCGTAGAAAGATAATGATAAGAGCGACGTGTCCTTAAGTGTATATTGGCACGAGTCACAAATTATAGTAGTCTTATTATTCTGTTAAAATATAAGAGTGAATTATGAAATGTCAATATTTTGTTTGATTAAAAGTTCGTTAAGAGAAATTGACCAGCGTAGCGGGCGTAGCTTGCTAGTAATTTAATATATGCATAAAGACATTCAGTATATACGTATTTTACTATGGGGGGAACATCAATAAGAAGTAAAAAATTTTAAGTTAAAAATTTTCTTTTAGTTAAAATATCAAATGAAAAAAAACCAGGAAATAATAAAGAAATTAACAGAAATACATAAAATGCATATTATGCAAAAATTTGTTATTCAAGATACATAAAGTTTGTAAAATATTTAATAGTCGTCAAATACTTCATTATCAGGATCAAGTTGTTTGTCTTTAGAATTTAACATTTTATAAGCCATTAAAAATTTTGTAGCAGTTTGTAATCCAAGACTATTTCTAAGAATTCCTATTTCCAAGCCTATTTCTGTTTTGAATCATGCTGAATTGGAAAAAATTCGTTCAATTCTTGCTGTTAAGGCTACGCAGTTAAAAAGATGACATGCAAAATTTGAAATATTTTCTAACTCACTGTATCTTGTCAGCGATTCCTACCATTCTCCTGCTGATAGATTGTTTGTGATTGCATCAGAAAAATATGTATCAGGAAGTGGAGATACCTTAATGGAAAATTTAACAGTCAATGACAAACATCTTTTGTCAATGTCATTCACCCATTTCCTTGCTATTTCTTCTTGGTCATTAGTAAGTCCCTCACCCATGTATTTTGGATGCAGCATGTACGATAAAATGTTAGAGGGCGTGATACAGTCATCAAATCCTTTCTGTAAACATTTATTATAAATTCCAAGTTCTTTTAGATCGGTCGAAGTGGAGATGCCGGCGATGTCATCTGCTCTTGGCGGCCGACATCTCCGGACTTGACACCCTGCGATTTTTTTCTATGGGGCGTATGCCTCCCATGCCCAAAACAATTGAAGAACTCAAAGTACGCATTTGTAATGCGCGTGCGTCGGTGGCTGAACAAATGCTTCAGAATGTATGGCGTGAAATGGACTACCGCCTACATGTTGTCCGTGTGACCAAGAGAAGTCACTTAGAACATCTATGACGTATGTATACAAAATTTTGAAGTTCCGTCTACATTCTGTGTTAATCTTATCGACAAATTCTTTTCCATTAAATAGTTATAGCCGTTTGTAATCGCTATATTCATTTTGACTTACCCTGTATACTATCAAAAACTACTCGTTAACGTTTCCGAAAATCTGTGGCAGCAAAATAACATTTTTTTTTTAAATATATAAATGATTCTTTAAATCTCGAAAATATATTGGATTCTGGTGTTTCTAATGATGAAGAACGCTTTTCGGAATCATCGGTAATTCGGACGAAGTTATTGTATATTTCTGTTCACGGTTATATTATTTTTGCGTAGTTTGAGAAACTTTTTTTTTTTTTTTTTTTTTTTTTTTTTTTTTTTTTTTTTAAAGAGTGTATGGCAGTTGATTTGGAAGTGTGACTTTGTCAATATAAAGCTCAACTTTACTAATGTCTTTTAATTTAACGTTGGATTTTTTTCTTCAAATATGCGTTTTAAAATATTTATCTGATAATAGAGTGAATTTACTTTAACTTTATTTGATATTTTTAACACTTTCCAACATTAGTTGAAAAGTGCTTATGAATTCGGTTTGTCTGTCTGTCTGCCTGTCCGTGATCTAACTCGCGTAAATATATTCGTATTGTCATGCAATTGATTTATGTTATTGAGGTTTACGATGGCATGTTCGATATTGAAAATGAAGTGTGTAGCACATGTAGTTTTTTTTACGGAGACACTCAAAAGAATTCCGTTACATTACGGTCTATCGGGAAAAATCTTTTGAGGTTTATTTTAATGATGTCACACAATTTGAAACTTATTGAAATTGATATATATCACTGAGGTGCACTACAAGAAACTTACAATAGAATATGGTGTGCATAGCACATATAGTTCCTTTACAGGGACACTCAAAAGAATTCCGTTACATTACGGTCTGTGGAGAAAAGTGGTTTGCGGTTTATTTTAATAAGGTTTCACTGTTTCAAACATGTTAAAATTAATATATATCACTAAGATGCATTACAAGGGACTTACTATAGAATATTGTGTGTATAGCATGCATCGTACCTCTTTTTTTTTTTTTTTTTTTTTTTTTTTTTTTTTTTTTTTTTTAAATCTATGACTGAGGGATTTTAAGGCCGAATCAACTGCTGTCGAAACAGCTAACAACTGTTTTCGTAATTGATAAAAATTAAAGATTGATTTAAATTAAAGTCTAATTAATGCTTAAAGTGATAAAAACATAACACGAAATGTTTAAAAATACCTTTTAATGTAGATTACATATGTTTCGTTCACTCTATCGATGTAAGATTAAAATAAGATTAATTAAACATTTGAAAATCAACTTGTGCAAAATGGTTAAGTAAGCAAGGTCGCTGCATCGGGAAATTTTAAAGCGATGCTATAGAAAATTGGGTACTTCTCCATTATCCTGTCTACTACTATCTATAAAAGAAAAAAACTATTGTCAAAATATAGGATTTAAAGCCAAATGTACATATCTGTGGCGTCGCATTCAATGGACATCAGTTGCGTCACGGGTGTTAGGTATGTCATCGAGTGATCTGTAATTCAAAGTTTATTTGTAATTTTAATTATATTTTACCATTTTATTAGTTATTTCGTTGATTTACATGTAATTATTAAACATAAAAATATAATTTTTAGTTGAAAGGAGCTATTATTAACTACGCTGTTTTAAAATTTGCAATTATAGGTAAAATATTTTGTCAAAATAAATTAATCTTACCCTACTTAATGCTTTGAAAACGCGTAATAATTTAATTATTTCTCTTTTTTAATATTCACGTGCAAGTATATTTTTTAATACGTAATTTTCTACATTTACTGCTTTTAACACGTGATCATTTAATTATTATTTTAAAGTTTTATTTCTGTTTTTAATAGTCACGTGTAAATTCATTTCTTAATTGAAAGGGGATATTATTATGTGCGCTATTTTACAAATTGGCAACAATTCAATTAATGGATTTTATGAAATATGAAATAAATCTTCATCAAAATAATGAAAATTTTGAATAAAAAATTGAAATATAACCTCAAAAAATTACTCAAGTTAAAAAACTAATTACAGTCTGCACACCGCAATAACTTGTCAACTATATCCTTATAAATTATGGTTAAATTCCTGTGCATAGTTTTCGTTTCTATAAAACTTTTTTAAGACAACTATTTTGACCAACTGTAACATTAAATATCTCTTAAAATAATTCTGTCTGCTTCAGCGTGTTTATCAAACATTTCTTTATAAAACTACCAATTTTCATATTTTTATATGCAATAGTTTTCTGGATATTAGTCCAGAAAGACTTCAAGGCACAAAATCTTCATTGACAGCGGCTGCGGCTGCGGCGGCGATGGTTACTTTTTTTTAATATAGAGAGATTCCCATTTTTATATTTTAAATTTAATTTAAAAGGATTTTTATAAAATGTCTTCAAAGTGGTGGCAATTGGATACTTCCGTTGTTGCAGAGAAAAAATAAATAATGAGATGCATTTATCTTTATTAAAAGTTTCGTTATTGATGTCATTTTCTCATTACAAATAAAAATAACTTTTTTTTTAAATTAAGAGAAAAGGATGTCATGCTTTAAAAAACGCGAATTTTCCCTCATAAAGCTGTTACATTTCAATATTTTTTTCATTCCGCCTGTATTGATGTTGAGAAACTAGGCGGAATGATTCAGTGAGTGAAAAATGACGTCATACTTAAATGAAAACGATCATTTTCTTTGATAAAACTATTTTTTTAACCACATATGCCTCTTAAAGACATAAATTTCTGGGATTTTTAGTCACCGGTACTGAGATTAGAACCTCAAGTCCAGAAACAGTGCGATTGTTCACATGCAAAGTTGTAATTAGCAGACATGACTTCAAGTTTGGAAATATATATTTCTTGATAACTTATTTCGTGTTAAATTATTTTTTAAATGGTGAATATGGATAAGAGAATGTAAATTTTGAGACCGCGAAAATGACTTTAGGTTTGTATTTCATGGAGAAAAAAAATTGTATGATTGAGTCAAAGTGAAATAATCTTTGCTGATTTTTTATTCCGTAATACCAAGCATAAGAGCCTCAATTGATAACTTCATCATAATTACTAATTACTGATCCTGATTATATGTTACTGATTGCGATTACGAATAAAGTTTATTTTTTCAATAATTTGAACAGTTGAAGTTTATGGAAATAATATTTTGAACTTTAAATTAAAATAATATTTATTTCATTACAATAGGTATGAAGTTTATTACTAGTCACTTAAACATAATTCACGAACAAATTTTATGAATAGATACAAGGGGACCCCCCAGTATGATGCTTGCACCGGGGCCCTAGATAGTCTAAATCGGGCCCTGGACCTGGGAAGAATTTTAGAAAATATTTCGTTTGAATCGAACCAACATTTAAAGAGTTCTGATTTGGAAGGCAGAGGGAGAGGGGTGAGTTTCGATCAGAGCATTAACGCGATAGTTAAACTGTGATTGGACATCCCCCCCCACCCACTACCCCCCTCCTCAAAATTAAACCAAGGACCTTTAACGCTATCGATTATTATCGTTAACTTTTGGAACATAAACAAAATGACGCAATTTTTTGGTTTGACTTTGAAATTTACATTTCTTATAATTCTATCCATTGTCAATTTGCTATTTGAAATAAAATAAAAGACTTTGTTGAAAATTAGCTTTTTTGAAATAGAAATTTATTTTGTGCATGTATGGCAATTTTCAAATTCCTACCAGAAATAATTTTACAAATTTGAATTACCTGACCTTTAATTTCTGAACTTTCGTATCGGAAAGGAAATGGATAGATGGACCCCGTTGCGCAAGTAAATGAAAGACGAAGCCGAACCTTCGGCAGGTGTTTTATTTCTTTCAAGATAAAATTTTGAGATTAAAACATTTCCATTTTCGGGAGATTTTTAATGAATTTTTAATTAATATCGCGGGTAATTATGGACCATTTTTTATATGGACCATTTTTATATGGATCATTTTTATATGGACCATTTTTTATTCACAATGGATAGACGACAAAATTTACTATATTAAGCAAAAAAATTGGAACCGGATTCCTGTTACTAATGTGGAAAAATCGCATCAAAATTGAAAAAACGCTAAAAATCGCCTAAAAAATTGAATTTAAAAAAATCTAATCAAAAATTCCAAAATCGGGCTTCGAGATGCAAAACTACGAGATACCTTTGCTTTCAAATGTTATAGTTCTGCGTGTAGCTGTCTATTTAGAACACAGCGGACAGACATGCATACACACAAACCCACACACAAACTACTTTCCTTATTATTACTGGTAAATCTGCAGATCGGAAGCCTCAACGTCAGCTCTAAAAGTCATTGTTTTTTACTCTCACTTTTCATATTATTTAGCATCTTACAATCCTCAATTTATTTGTATTATCTATACTTATAAAGGAGTAGCTTGATTTTCTCATAATCAAAGCCGAGCCTCAACCGTTTGTCCTAGAACAATGAAATTTGGAAGGCATGTTCTTTACACAATGGTAGGCGCGTACTAAGAAAGGATTTTTGAAAATTCACAGCATAAGGGGGTCGAATGTTTTAGATAATTTCGTCTTTTCGACATATCTCAGCAGAAGTTTTAAGTAGGAGCGTGAAATTCGGGATAACAATTCTACTAAAGAATAGTTAAACATGTATTTCAGGCAATTTTAGAAATTCAACTAGTAAGTGGGTTAAATGAGAGGTCGAAAATTTTGGTGATTTCACATTTTCACCATATCTCATCAGCAGTTTTGGGTAAGAGCGTGAGCTTCAAGATAACAAATCTACTAAAAAAATAATTAAACACGTATTTCAGCAATTTTAGAACTTCAACCACTAAGGGGGTTAAATGGGGGGTCTAAAGTTTTAGGTCATTTTCACCATATCTCAACAATAGTTTTAGTTAAAAGCGCGAAATTCAAGATAACAAATGTACTAAAAGTTAGTTAAACATATGTTTCAGCGATTTTAAAAATTCAACCACTAAGGGGGTTAAATGGGGGTCGAAAGTTTTTAGTCATTTCGCGTTTCCGCCATATCTCAACAGCGGTTTTAGATAGGAACGTAAAATTCAGGATAACAAATCTACTAAAAAAATAATTAAACACATATTTCAGAGATTTTAGAAATTCATTAAGGAGGTTAAATGAAGGGTCGAACGTTTTAGGTCATTTTGCCTGTTCGCTATATCTCAGCAGCATTTTTAGTTAGGAGCTCGGAATTCGGGATAACAAATCTACAAAAAATATAGATAAACATATATTTTAGCAATTTTAGAAATTCAGCAACTAAGGGGAGTTAAAGAGAAGGTCAAATATTTTAGGTCATTTCGCCATATCTCAGTAGAAATTATGGGTAGAATCATGAAACTCAGGATAACAAATCTACTAAAAAAATAGTTAAACACGTATTTCAGCGATTTTAGAAATTCAGACAATTAGGGGGGCTAAATGGGGGTCGAATGTATTACGCGATTTTGCCATATCTCGGTAGAAGTTATAGTTAGGAGCGTGAATTTAGAGGTAACAAATCTACTAAAGAATAGTTAAACATGTATTTTAGGCGATATTAGAAATTGGGGTTTATATACATTCAAAAACAAAAAATTAGACAATTTTACAGTAGTTTACAAACTAATTAAAATACTACAGTTTCAGAAAAATGTGAAAAAATAAGAAGCACTTTTTTTCGGTCAACTACAACGATAAGTTTATGGAGCATACTTTACCGAGAATAATCAACATTTTTTTTTCTACGAACCTATTTCTATTAGTATAAAAATTAAAGGGATTTTTATACTAACATATTAAATATATTATTTTTGAAAACTACTGAGCACCTTAGAAGTTTTTTATTTGTTTAAGATTTTTAACTCAACGTTTCGAGAATTTGAAAAATATAAAATTCGCAGCGTTTGCAAAAGTATAAAAACTATTAAAGTGATTTCTGTTCATATAGTCTGTTCATTCCAATTCGGTTATCCTAAAATATAGGTCCCCAATCTCCGGCAGTCCATGAAATAATTAGGACATATGTATGCAACTGTTAAAATGTTCTCAAAGTTGACAATAGAGGCAATAAATATAGCTCGGCAAATATGAAAAACGGCATTGCTTCATCATGGCTTTATTTCGTGAGGTGTTCGTTCTCCGAACATAAAAATCTCACGCGAAAGTGTTCGTTAACCGATTTGTTCGTAAACCGAACAGTTCGTTACCGATCACCTATTGTATACGAAATTTAGCATTTTAAGTTCGTCATAGCCGGAGATTTGATGAACGGCAAATATTTAAACGCAAAACTTGTAATCTTGGGGTAGCAACATTTTTACATTCTATTACTCAGCGCATGAACGTAAAGTTGGAATTTTGTAATCGCTATTTCAATCAATTCCTCATATGCTAGAATTATATATTTATAAATAAACACAGTTTTTTAATCCATGTAAATACTATATTTTAATAGATTTAGAGCTTAACATCGACGAGATTTCAGACGGACAAAATGAACTCATATTAAATTTTAAAGCAAGATAATGAAACCTTACAGAGATTGAAACAGTGTAAAATCATTAAAATACATCTCACTCAGTAAATATACATCGGTTGTAATGTAATCAAGACCTTCCAAGAGACTCTGTAAACGAAACGTATAGGCTTCAATGCCGCTTTTACAATAGAGAGGATGTAGTAACATATTTGAATATCTTTTGCATATAGCCAATTTGACAAAAGTTATGCAATTTACTATTGTTTTTCCTCTGTGTTAAGTACAGGAATCATGTACTTCAACGTAAAAATTCGCTAATTACACAACTTTTTAGTCTTATTAAAAAATCTTTTGAGTTACCCTGTAAACGAACAATAAATTCTACAATTCTGTTTTACAATAGGAAGCTAACTTAGGTCGTTCGTAGTAACATATTTTAACATCATGCGCATACGTTCTTTTTGAAAAGAGTTAGACCATTTAATATTTTGTTTTGCTTCATCTTAAGTATAGGAATAAATCACTTTAAAGTGGTATACAAAAAAAACTAATTAATATTTTTACACTAAATATTAAACATTTGAACTACTCATAAAAACAATTCAAATGCTGCAAATCGCGTAAAAATCGGATAATTACACAACTCTTTAGCCCTATATCAAAAGATCTTTTGTGAGACCCCGTAAACGAACCTTAAATGTTACGATTTTTTATAATAGGAAGCTTACTTGGGTCGAGTGTAATAACATATCTTAATATCATGAGTATACGACCATTCCTAAAAGAGTTGGGTCATTTATTATTTTTTGCTCTATGTTAAGTATAGGAATCAATAACATTAAACTGATATAAATCAAAAAATAATTAATATTTTTACATGAAACTTACAAAGGTCCGAACTACTCATAAAAACGATTCAAATAACGTAAACCGCGTAAAAATCCGATAATTACACATTGCTGTAGGCCTGTCAACAGTTTTTGGTCTGAACAAGATTTAAAAAGTGCAAAAAACAGCACTTTTAAAATCGCATTTACTGAAAACCTATTCGTCAGATTTTCTTTACTTTTGAATTCTGTCCCTTGGCACGCCCCATTCCATAGAATCAAGAATTTTGTTTCTATCATAAATAGAACGCGAGATATAGATGTGTCAAAAACCCGTTTTGTCCCGTCCGCAAAATATAAACTAGACAGAGTGCTAAAATTTTTTTGTAAAATCGTTTGGTATCCATTGGCGGAAATTCCTTTCATTTACGGTTCAATGCATTGCTGTTTCTTATGCTTGGCGAGAAACTCTGTCGAGTTTCTATGAAAACTCTGTCAAGTTTCTATGATTTTGTTAATAACATTTCGCATCAAAATAATTCACTTGAATTTTCCTTTGTTGATATTCTTTGAAATATAGTTGCTTAGCAACCATTTAATGAAAGAGAGAAATAAAATGCATTGGAAATTTTTGTAAAAAATGAGAAATTAAAATTTTCATATCTTTCAAATTAATGCGTAAAATTTCCCAATAATTTATAGAATTAATTTAGAAACTCTAATAAATATATTGGGAAATTTTCAAAGCGATCAAATTAAATCAAGATATCCATTTCGTAAATTTAATATCCATAATTTAGCATTTACAATTATCCCAATGCGTGATTTTCTTTTCGCGGAATGTTAAAATTAAAAAATCGTCTGACTTCCCATTGAAAAGCATTATGACTTAAAATAAAATGTTCTATATTTTTCGAACGAATGAACCAAATTTAACCGAAAACTAAACAGCTAATTCCGGGTACCTCGCCAACATACCCACCAAAAATCAACCTAATCGGACCCTTTTTACGGCAGTTATCGCGGAACAGACAGAAAGATAGACAGACAAACAGACAGAAACCAAAAACTTTTCGGGTCTCAACAGTGAGCCTTCACTGACGTTTCGGCAACTAGTAAATCTGCAGATCAGGAGCCTCAACGTCAGCTCTGAAAGTCATTGTTTTTTTAATCTCACTTTTCATATTATTTAGCATCTTACAATCCGCAATTTAATTTTTTTTTATATTGCATACATATTTATAGGCATATAAAATACTTTGTTGGTTGCAGAAATTAGAAGCGTTAAATTAAACATGGTTTACACAATGATATTCTGAAATTCTTATAAATTTCTTATTCATGTAATTTTTTAGAGAAAAAAATTCATTTCTTCAGCGGAGCGGAGCCCACTTGAACCCCACGTAATCTTATTAAATTTATATCCGTGATTTCCTATTGATTGTGTGAATGATTCTAGTATATCTTGCATTTCGGTCTACACAGTGGTTTTATTAGGCTAAGCAACAATTTCGAAAATAATTTCATGTTATCCTAAATACTCAAATAGCAATATTTACTTACATGCCAACCACTAAACACCTGGATCTGATGGATAAGTTGAATAATATCTCATGTACAAAAGCAACTTTTAAAATGTAAACTGAATCTACTATTTTCACTTGTATCTATTTTAGAAATCTAGCGTTATTACAATTTTTGTTTCGAAAAAACAATTCGGATGGTCATTCTATAATATTTATTTTATCTAAGTACATCCCGATTTAACTCGATGGCAATGGCATACTAAAATCTCCCCAGAATAGGCTTATTTGGAAACTTTTAAACCTATTGGGTTCATTCGTAATCGTGCCAATTGCCAATTCACTAAATAGCGGACATGATTTGGCGCTATAAAGTATTTTTTTGCGATAGCTTTTATGTTCACAATTTTCAGTAATTGTAATATTTCAGGTTCGTTTTACTTCTCTAATTTCTTTAGATTATTTCGGCAATCATTCTATAGCAGTTAAACGGTAACTCGTATCAAAATAAATTATCTTTTATGTCAATAAATGTTAAAAAATCACGCGAAAATGATTTATTTTGCTAATAAAATATTGCATCAAAACAGTGAGAGTTACTTGAATTTTAATATTTTTATATTCTTTGAAGTATGGTTGCTAAGCAACTGATAAATTAAAGAGCAAAGTAAAAAGAAATGCATTTTAAAATTTGCAAAAAATATGGCAATTAAAAGTTTTATATTCCCAGAACAGATGCAAAAAAATTTCCAATAATTTAAACAATTTCTAAATTCTAATAAATGTATCGGCAAATTTTCCAAAAATAAAACCTCCATATCGAAAATTTAGCATCCAAGATTTTACGTTAAAATTCATTATTCAAATATGCGATTTTCATTTCAGTTAAAAATGAAATTTGAAAATCGTCTGCATTCCCATAGGAGAGCATTATGACATTAAAAGAAATGTTCTATATTTTTCGAACAAATGAACCAAATTTAACCAAAAACTATGCAGCTAATTCCGGGTATCTCACAAACATACCCACCAAAAATCAACCTAATCGGATCATTTTTACGGCAGTTATCGCGGAACAGACAGACAAACAGACAAACAAACAGACAGAAACCACAAACTTTCACTGACGTTTCGGCAATTATATATAATTATATATATATATATATATATATATGTTCTATTTTCAAAGATTTAATAGGGGGGGGGGGAGAGAAGGCTCCCCTGCAGTCCCTACTAGTCTTTCAAAAATTTTCATAATTTCGACAACTATTTTTTTTCTTTCTTTTCTTTTTAAGTCTTTTTCTTTGAAATGTTATTTTTTCGAAAGTTTTAATTTTGAAACGGAAAATTTATGTACCTCTAAGTTATCCAAATTCGTTACTTTTAAAAAATATAAGCTTTTTCGAATGAATTGTTATAAAAAATAACAGTTTGTCAGTAAAAATATTTAGATCAAGGAAGGCCTTTACGAAATTATTCTCGGTGTTTCTCCCGCCTAAGTATAATAGTTTATTATTATTATAAAATGCAAAGAAAATATCTAAGATTCTTTTGCAGCCAAGAGACCAGCAGAAAAATAATTCACTCACGGACACGCCGCGCCATCTATCAGGGATTCAATAAAACTATATCGGATAATTTCATTTTAGATAAAAATATGAAACAATATTCGATATCTGACAAATTACAGAAAAACTAAATACACACTTTAAAGTAAAAGAATTAACTGATAGAGATAACATATAATTTTACAATTTATAGATCAGGAAAAATAAATAATAATAAATTGCAGCATTTAAAATAACAAAAAGGCATAGTGTTTCAGCAGAAAGTCAAAAATTTGAATATTAATTCAAAACTTATTCCACAAAAAAGTTGTCATATCATATTTAATCGTCTAGTCTAGGAATTGCACACAAAATTACTTTCTTTCTTTCATTTTTTTTTTCAATTTTCTTAATATTTTGGAAAGTTTAAATAATTGATTAAAATCGATTAACTATAGTTTATAATAATAAACAGAATGTTTGACAATACTCACCATCTCAAACTAATCCACGTAAAAGAATAATTTTTAATTTATAGTCGTCATGCAATTTTAAAACCAATTTTTTTTTTTTAAATTCTTTAAAATTCATATTTTTGCAACAAATTGTAAAATTACAATTCCTATTGGGTGTTTTTTTTTTAGTAAAAATAAAAAACATTTTGTACTCTCTCTCTCTCTCTCTCTCTCTCTCTCTCTCTCTCTCTCTCTCTCTCTCTTTTTTTTTTTAATAAATATCATGAACAATATAATTTTTTAATTATTAAATAAAAAATTCCTAAATAGTCAAATTTTCAGAAAAAAAAATTTTAAATACGATTTTTTTTAAATAAATAAAAGTAAAATGAAATTAAATACTTGTTTTTATAAATGAAAAAATAAAACGCAATTAACTTCTAAAAATTATTTACTTATTTATGTTAAGGTTTCAAGTATCCAATCTAATAGAATCTGTATTTTTTTTTTTAATCTTAAAATGTTAATTTTTTACTACACACTATTTAAAGTTATACTCTTATCTTATTTTTAAATTTTTATACAAATTTTTTTCAGATAATCTCAGAAGTAATATAATTAACAAATACAATGGCACACTATAGTAAACAAATAATTCTCGAAGAAAATTTATCGAATATTTGGAAAGCACTAAAAACATTCCCTACAATTTCTGCTGTTATAATAAATGGTTCACATATTTGTCTTTCTTTGTTAAATTATTTTAATTTCAATAAAATTATTTTATTCTTAAAATTACAAAGTTTGTTTGAAAAGGACACAAAATTATATCGCATATGTCAGCAAACACTTCTGAATTTTCATGAAAAATTATCTGCTAGTCATGAAAAACAAATAATATAAAAATGAAATGTATTATATTAATTTGTTAACAAAGGAAATGCCTTTGAAAATTAAAGAGTTGAGTGTAAAAACATGTTATGTCACCTTTATATATATATACATACAAATCAGTGTGTGCGTATATGTTCCTTTTACAAATCAACTATTTTCGAATGATTTGGAAGAAACTTGATATTACACACGTTTTAGAACACGAGTAAAATTACTGACTACTTTAAAAATTTCTCAGACCATTCTAGGCATTTTAACCACTTGCTATAATTTATTTTTATACATTTTTTTCTTTCTAATACCGTTAAAATCATAGGGCGAAATGCAAACATTCACCTTACGTCATTCATAAAACACTAATATGAAACTCAATAAAGCTCAATGTTACTTAACCCTTACAGTGCATGAATTTTTCTTTTAGAATTGTGTTTTTTTTTATTATTATTATTCTTATATTAAGAATTCGACACCAGAAATTTTAAGATAGACTTTTAACTTTATTTAGTAGCATATTTATGTTATTTTTACAGGATTAATATTTCTATATATATAAATATATAGTAGTTGAAAAGAACTTGATTTATTTATTAAAAGTTAAATAGAAAGTGTTGTCAATTGGCTACACTATGCACTGTAGGGTTAAAAGGCCACAGATGTTAAAAGATGTTTTAAAAAATCCTCCAAGCACTTTCGGCTGGCACCGCAACCATCTTCAAGGAGAAAAGGAAATTTTTTCTCTCTGAAGATGGTTTCGGTGTAAGCCATAAGTGCTTGGAGGGTTTTTTTACCATCTTTTACCATCTATTTTCTATTTGTATTTTAAGTGTCGCCTTTTAAGTAACATTGAGCTCTATATTGAATTTCCTATTAGTATTTATTTCTAATACCATTTTTTTCTTGGCTCCACATTCAAAAACAAGTGGGTAAGTGTGATCGAAGATCGCTCAAAGGGTTTCGTTTAATATTCCTTTCAAAACACTTTATCCTTTCTTTAATATATTCAAACAAATTTCATTTAGCAAAAAAAAAAATGTCATGTTTTTTATAAAGTAAAAATTTACAGGTCTATTTTTTCTTTTTTTCGAATATCTAAACCATTCCGATAGCGGTCTAAGCCCGCTATTATATTCTCTCACTGTAATATCTGTCATGCGGACTAAATGCGGTATTTAAAAAAAAAATAATTTCAAAATTAAACATGTTGTACACCTTCAAAATGTTAAAATATGCTAATATTTCCATAATCGGATTTTTATCATGATTCAATATGTTTATCAAATTCATATATTTACTATTCTCTATTACTCATATTGATACACGCTTTGTATTATTCTGAAACATTTGAAAAATCCGTTAAACTTCCGATATGACGTCAGATTTTCTTTTCAATTCTCTAATGATGTGATATTAATCTGTTTTGTGCACATACACATACTCATACTCCTTGTATTATTGAGAAATCTTTGAAAATTTCAGTTTTATTACCACTATGACGTCAATCAATTTTACTTCATATTAATCTTTTTTTCAATTGGTGAAACTTTTTATTTCATTTTTCACGTGGAAATCGTCTGATAGAAAAATAATTATTGTAGAAAGATTTTCATCGTTGATTTTTAATTTTTGGCATCGGCTAACGAAAAATGTTTAAATTTAATAGGAAAAGGCTGTTAGAATTTTGGTTTTTTATCTTTATTTATTAAAATAATACGAATTTTTCAAATTTTAATATTTTCAGCTCTTTACAGCTGATATTCTGATTTATACACAAAGTTTCAACTCTGTAAGTTACATAGTTTTCGAGAATGGCTCTGTGACAGACAGACAACGGAGCGGGAGCAATAGGGTTTCGTGAGATGAACGAAACCCTAAAAACGGCACAAGAAGTTAAAAAAAATAATAATAATAACACGTGTGCTTTGTTTTTGTAAGCCAATAAAAATTCCTGCCCACTCTCTATATTTTCGCATCCGAAATTGACATCATTATGAAAGATTATGCTCATTTTGTATATATAAAAATTAAAATTGTTACTATAAATGCGTGAAAATAACGCAATCCCTTCATTTAAATGTATTTGGAGTTAAAATATCTATAATATAGACATTTCAATTTTAAAAAAAAAATAAATCAAGAAAAAATATTAAAAATTACAATAACGTCCCTTTCATTGTGTCTTCAAACTGAATCTAAAGAAACGGTTGCTGTGTTTTATTTCCTATTTCGTTTGTAACTTTATAGGTAAGTGTTTTATTACTTTAGATGCAATGGTAACTTTGACTAAGATTTATATTAAACTAGCAGGCTTCGCCCGCCACGCTGGCAGGGCCCGACTAGCAAGTTTTTGTGCCCAGGGTACAATCCATTTTTCGTGCCCCCTTAGATTGGCTGATTTACTGATACGAGTTTTTTTTTTTTTCTTTTACTTATTAGTACACTTATTCGAAAAGTGTCAACTCAAAAAATTAAATTTTCCAGAAAAGTGAAATGGTTACAGGAATAAAAATAAAATACTTTTTTTCTATTATTTATTGAAATGTGCTTTTAACCATAGATTGTGATATGTTTTTGTCATTTCATTGTATTAATATTTCAAATATCACATTTTTTCAGTTGTGTCACTTTTCGAATAAATGTGCAATATGAAAAAATTGAAGGACTTGATAAATACAGTACATGAATTACTAGAAAATAATAAGAAGTCTACTTATTAATGATGTTATTAAATTAAATGTTAAAACCAAACTGATACTGAGTGCAAACAAAAGTACTAAAAGAAATAAAAACATTGCCACAATTATGGTTTTTTTAAATGAAAATTAAGATGAAATTATGAAAAATTTTGTGCCCCTCAGAATTTTCGAGCCCAGGGCATGGGCCCTTTTTGCCCGTGCGATAGTCAGGGCCTGCACGCTGGTCGGTTTCATCAAACAAATGTTGAATCAAACGAAATATACAGGTGTTGATCTTGTGTTTTAAAGCAATATGAACCTTTACCTTGAATGTCCTTCCGCATTGCTGTAAAACGATACATTCGAACGCCATTGTGCTGTTATATTTTATAATGTATTACACAAAATTTGAGCTGTTAAAGACCAAATCGTTTATTTAATCATTTACAGTAGGATTTTCTAAAGAACTTTATAACGATATGCAATATACTAAAACTGTCGCTGAAAAATTAACAATGCAAGTTCCATCGAAATACATTCAGCAGAATAATATGAAAAGGCTAATAATCGGGTTCAACTGATTATAGAATTTTCCCCTCTAATTCTGTAACTAAGCAACGTAGAACAATATGCTATTACTAAAACCTTCCCTCAAAAATTATCTAACTTACAGTGCAAGTCTCATCAAAATCCATTCCGAAGAATTTAAGTTATAAGCGGCCGGAAAGAAATTCTGCTTTGCATGACATATACAGTGGCGGACATAATTATAAGACACCTTCCTAATTTGATATACAGTGAAAGAAAAGATTCAGAGCTTAAAAATGCTTTATCAAATACGACAAAAACATAAATTTATTCTGTTATCACACGTAATTGTTTTACAGAAATGATATTTTTATAGAGTTTAATAAAAAAAATTAAAAATACCATGGACAAAATTATAAGACACCAAAACATTTTAATTAAAACACCTGCTTTTTATCGAAATATGCAAATTTTCTGCACGCTGTTATGACGTCAGCAGTTAACTAAAGCAGACGATAACCGACTTCACGACATTTACAAACATGCCACGAGGTACAGAATGCCCTAGCACATTTTATAGCATTCTTTAGGTCTTCGACACATGTAAACTGCCTCCCATTTCGGTAAACCTCACGAGCTAAGATCCCCCACAAGTTTTCGATGGGATTTAAGTCTGTGGAGCGAGAAGGGGAGAACATTGATACTTTGCTCTGAAAGCCATTTTTTTGTTACGTGTGATGTATGAATCGACGCGTTATCGTGCCGGAAACAGTGTCATCGCTAAGACTTTTTATTGGGGGGGGAGAGGACCTTAAATTGCCAAGTCAAATTTCAGTATTTGCCAACTCATTGAAAAGGAAAAATAAATAGTTCTCGCCAATTCAACAAGTTTAATAATATTCCTAATTAAATTTGTAACTTTTGACAAGTCCATTAAAAATAGAGAGTATATTATAGTTTTTATTAAAGTTTTATGCAAATTTGCCAAATAAGAGTTTGTAAATTTGCCAAGTGTAATAGCATTCACAAACGTTTGGGGGGGGGAGGCTCCCCCCCCGTCCCCCCCCCTTAGCGAGGCCTCTGGCCGGAAAGTGTAGTTTTCGCCACAAAGAAGTTCACCGTATATGGTTAGTTGATCTTTAAGAAGATTCTTATACTTTTCGGAATTCATTCTTGAATGCACAAAAACGATATCCGTTTTCTCTTGAGCCGAAAAACCAGCCCAAACCATTACTGAGACTCCACCCGCTCCAAAATGGCGGCTCATTTGTACATCAGGAGACTTCCATAAATCATGCCAATAATGCTGAAACCCGTCAGGACCATCCAGATTAAACTTTTTTTTATCAAAAAATAACAAAGAGTATTATTTGGAGATCCAGGCCATAGTTTGTTTAGCGAAGTTTAAACGGTCCATTTTGTGCCGCCTTAGAAGCTGTGGTTTTTTCTTCATTTTTTTTAATTTCACATAGGAAGCATTATGCAACACCCTGCGAATGGTTCTCCTTGAACAATTCAGTTCCAAAGCATTTTTAATGCCTATAGTAGTCATCTTATTCTGTGTAGCGAGCGAAAGCAAATGGCGTCTGTCTCACAAGGACAAGCAAGGAGTACGTCCAGATCTTTTAATCACCGATCCATAACTTTCTCTTTTCAAAACATTTGAAATTGCACATCCAGAGCGTTTAATAACTTTTGAAATATTATTAACTGAAGCACCAGTTTCATTTAATCTCCAAATTTCGTGAATTTCAATTTCTTTCAATTCTGTACCTTGTGGCATGTTTGTAAATGCGTGAAGTCGGTTATCGTCTGCTTTAGTTAACTGCTGACGTCATAACAGAGCGCAGAAAATTTGCATATTTCGAAAAAAAGCAAGTGTTTTAGTTAAATTGTTATGGTGTCTTATAATTTTGTCCATGGTATTTTAAAAAAAATTTTATTACTAGGGGGCTCGGCCCCCTACGAGCTACGCTCGCCAACCCCCGTTCTGACAGCGCAAACTTTAAAAACACACTGATTTGATCAACTCTAAAACGATTACGGAAGATTGAATAATAATTAAACGACTAGTGACTATTTGCTGTAATCGGGTTTCCATTCATTTTCCTTTGACTGAGGTCGAATCAACTTTTGTCATTCCTTTTAAGGCCGAATCAACTGCTGTCGAAACAGCTAACAACTGTTTTCGTGATTTGTAAAATATAATTAATTAAACATTTGAAAATCAACTTGTGCAAAATGGTTAAGTAAGGTATGTCGCTGCATCGGGAAATTTTTATAACGATGCGATAGAAAATTGAATATTTCTCCATTATCCCGTCTTCTACTTTCTATAAAAGAAAAGAACTGTCGCCAAGATATAGGATTTAAAGCCAAAAGTGCATATCTGCGGCGTCGCATTCAATTGACATAAGATGCGTTACGCGTGTTAGTTATGTCATACAGTGATCTTTAATTCAACGTTTATCTGTATTTTTAATTACATTTTAACAATTTATTTGTTATTGCGTTGATTTAAACGTAATTATTAAACGTAAAAATGTAGTTTTTAATTGAAGGAAAATATTATTAATTACGCTGTTTTAAAATTTGCAATAATAGGTAAAATATTTTGTCGAAATAAATTAATCTTACCCTACTTAATGCTTTTAAAACGCGTAATAATTAAATTATTTCTCTCTCTAATATTCACGTGCAAGTATATTTTTTATCACGTAATTTTCTACATTTACTGCTTTTAACACGTGATCATTTAATTATTATTTTAAAGTTTTATTTCTGTTTTTAATAGTCACGTGTAAATACATTTCTTAATTGAAAGCGAATATTATTTTGTGCGCTATTTTACAAATTGGCAACAATTCAAATAATGGATTTTATGAAATATGAATTAAATCTTCTTCAAAATAATAAAAATTTTGAATAAAAAATTTAAATATAACCTCAAAAAATAAGTCAAATTGAAAAAATAATTGTAGTCTGCACAACGCAACCCTGTCAACTATATCCTTACAAATTCTGGTTAAATTCCTGTGCATAGTCTTCGTTTCTATAAAACTTACCAACTTTAATATTAAATATCTCTTCAAATAATTCTTCGATTTAAAAACTGTCTACTTCAGCGTGTTTATCGAACATTTCTTTATAAAACCACCAATTTTTAAATTTTTATTTGCAATAGTTTTCTGGATATCAGTCCAGAAAGACTTCAAGGCACAAAATCTTCATTTACAGCGGCTGTTGCAGCGGCTGCGGTGGTTACTTTTTTTTAATATAGAGAGAAACTCTATAAAAATATCATTTCTGTAAAACAATTAGGTGTGATAATAGAATAAATTTATGTTTTTGTCGTATTTGATAAAGCAACTTTAAGCTCTGAATCTTTTCTTTCACTGTATGTCAAATTAGGTAGGTGTAATTATGTCCACCACTGTATGTTACGGTAAATATGAATAATCCGGTTATTAATAATCATAATTGGTTATTATTAATAATGACCTCGGTTATTATTAATAATAACCTGTCGTTAACCGATTATAACCGATTATTAATAATGACAGGATTTATCATATTGACCTTAACAAATATACGCTGAGGAACCAAAACATTATGATCACCTGCCTAATAACGCGCTGGCCCAACTTTGGCCCGCAAAATAGCTGCAACTCACCTTGGCACATGGAGGCCACAAGTCCTTGCTAGAATGCCGGATACAGATTGTACCAGATGTTCAGCCAGAAGTCACACAAATTCGGGATATTCTGATATGGAGGTTTTTGAGCTCTGGGCTGTTGTTCCATTAACTACATTTCGTTCCAAATGTGCTGTATCAGATTAAGATCCAGCGAGTTAGGCTGCCAAGACATTAACTAGGATTCAGCATTATGTTCCTGTAAACACTAAAGCACAATTCGAGCCCTGTGACATGGAGCGTTCTCCTGCTGGAAGACTCCATTTCCAGTTGGGAAGACAGGCACAATGTAAGAGGGTACAACTGGTGTGCAATGATTTTCAGCTGCAGCTTTCATGGTCTGTTCTACCACAACCACGGGCCCCAGAGATGCTCATGAGAACGTTCCCCAAAGCAAATTCAAATTCAAACAACCAGGGAGGCCTACCATATGGCTTAAGATCTAGAACCCCTGCTCGGCATCTATATATTTAAAACGCTAAGCGATTTCTTTCGACAATCCGTGAGAACAAACTACTGCATCAAATTACACCATTCTTTTTTTAAATGAAAGATATTTGGACACAGATTTGTTATCGTGCATTCGTTTGTTCGAAAATTTAATTAATTAGCCGTAATTTTCAATTAAACTTTTACTGCTGCTTATGACGTCATAAAGTCGACAACTCCCACTGTTGCAAGGCATAGAGTTATCTTCTGAACTCTGTGGTTCGCCAATCTTTTGACATTAGCTAATATCAACTGGGTAATATTTTAACACAGTAATATTAAATCTTAAAAAACTTACTTAAAATTAGCTAAAATATAATCATAATAAAATATCTAAACATAAACATATCAATATGAATAACAAATCTCACGTAAAATATTGCAATTTAAATTATTCCAATTGAAAGAAGATTTGGAAAGTTATCCCTGACGCCCAGCTAACATAAAAGTACCAATTTTATTAGCCGCCCACAGGGTGGCTTATTCTTTCAATCTCTATCATTTTTCATGTTTATGAAAAGTCACAGCAATCCATCGTTGCCACAGGTTAATCTCGGAAAATGAAACATTTGAAGTTACTGAAAAAATTAATAGCTTAAAAAGTATTTGTCACAAAATTGTTAGACAAACTGCGTTAGAAAGGTAAAAAATTGTATTTTTTTATATATAAATTTCAAATCGAATGATTATGCCGTTTTTCAAATAATGAATTAAAAAAATTACCAGACTTCACAATGAAGCACCATAGCTAAACCTTCACGCGTAAAAAGATAATGATAACGGTTGTTGCTTTCAGTAGAGAATGGACCAAACGATGCGATGTTCGCCTTTTACTATTTTAACCGTTTTTAACAAAATTCTGTAACTTTAGAAGAATTTTTCTTTGAATAGGCAATAGAAATGCATAAAATCGTTACAAAAATGTTAAAATTACAAAAAGAGAAGATGCAAATTATCAGATATGAAAAATAAAGAAGAAATTTGGTGTTATAGCAGCCACTAAGCATGAAATATTTTTGTTTCTGTTTTCATTAATATATTGTAAATTTGGTACTTTCGTGTTATAGAGGCTTCCAAGCGGCCAAGATTTATCGCCAAATTATAAAGCATGTGTGACATTATAATAATATATGATCCTTATATATTATTTCTCCTGTCAACATCCCCTTTTACTCAGAAAATATGAAACGCAGAACCACGAATGAGATACCACATGAAAGGTTTTAGAACAGGCTTCTGACATAGCCCACTTAACAATTCGTTAAAACATGTTTTTGATTAAAATTTGCTGAAATTAAAAAATTAAATCGGCATTGTTTTCATGAAAGAAATGAAAGGTTTTCCTGAAATTATTGTTGCCAAAAAAATAAAATACCACATTATATGATGCTCATAGCAATTATTATAAAAAACACCGCACGGGTTTATTTTATACTTATGATTAAAAACGAAATTGAAATTGAAATATTTAGATTTACATTTCTAAATCCCATGGTTTTCCCGAAGCGGATGACGTCATCGTTTAATGCAGTCAAAATACGATTGTTATTTTTTTTTTCTCGCGCGTGCCTTTTGCAATCTTGGATCAGAGTTTACTCTAACTTTGATGGAATAAATTAAAGGATATTCTGGCTTGAATAAAAACTAAATGTTGTTTGCAGATATTTTAATCCTTACTTTTCTTTAGAAGTTTAAACCTGCATCTAATAAATATTACATATTGATAAAAAAATAGTACTTCTCTATTATCCCGTCGACCACTTTTCATAACAAAAAACTATCGCCAAATAAACGGGAGAACGTTCTCATTAAAATATCAAAATAAATAAATAAATAAAATATAATAATTTAAGGACACAATTGTTATTTTAATTAATGAAATAACTAATCAATCAGTAAAACATAATGAAAAATACACGCAAATGTTGAATTAAAATACTTGATGACAACAAACACGTATGATGCTTCTGACATCAAGTAAATAGGACTGTATTTTTGGAGTTTAATCTTACAGTTTAGCGATAGTTTTTTGTTATGAAAAGTGGTCGACGGGATAATACAGAAGTACCTAAAAATATTAGATTTCAGTGCGAAATCCTCGCACGGGCCCTCTGGTATATATATATAAAATTTCTGGACGTATGTGGCCAAGTTATAGTCATTATATGCTGCATATATGATGTATATATATGACATGTGTATATGATGTATATAAGACATAAATAATATGTGTATAATGACGTATATAGCACATGTAGGAGTGTTTGGAATATATATATATGCGTATATAGGATGCATAAATAAGCTTTGCGATGATCTTGGCGAAATCATAACTGCAACCTTGGCATAATCATAATTGTGGAAGCCGGTATAACACGAAAGTACGGTATTTTTTTTATTTTTTTTTAGCCACACACAGGGCTAATTCTGTCAGTCTACAGTAAAATTCATGTTTATGAAAAGTCACAGCCACTTCATATATAAAGGAGGACACCCTTTATACATAGCTATAGAAATGGTTGTTACTGACGATATTAAAAATCAAATTGTGTCTCGTTATTATGCCAATACTTCCGCTTGTATTTCCTTTCTCAGTACCTAATTGCACTACAGCGGGCGCAGACCCCATTTAAAGGATCCAACAAAGTTAAACTCGTCGTGGCGGACATTTCTATGGAGGTCCCGTGGCCCTATCTCCTATAGGAATGAAGTTACTCCCGGGGGGTAAGTTCATGTAAGTTCCGGGGGGGGGGAGGTTCAGTAAGACCTTTTTGGTGCTCCCCCTCATGTAAACCCCATGTAAACCCCTTCATGTAACATATCAATAGATAGATCTCGTCAAGCACTATGGTTTGGTCCTACTCACCCCCTCTCACCCCCACCCTCCCTTAAGAAGCATATTTCTCTGTTGCAACTCTTTTTATATTTTAGTTTTTCCCATCTTTCTCAGCCCCTTTAAGCCTCACATAGGGCGTAGGCCTCTTCTAAAGGATCCAACGAAGTTAAACTCGTCCAGGCGGACATTTCTAAGAGGGTCCTGAGGCCCTATCTCCCATAGGACCGGAGTTACCCCCCCCACCCCCACCCTCACGGGGGAGACATTTAAGGTGTTCAAACCCCGTCATTTAACATATCAAAAGTTTGATCTCATCAAGCACTTTTGTCTGGTCCTACTCTCCCTCCTCCTTTTCTCCCCCCCCTCCCGTCAGGAGCACTTTCCTTATTTATTTTTTTCAATTTCTCATAATTATTTTAGTTTTTCCCATTTTTCTCTGTTCCTATGAACCGGACAGCTTCAAAATTTCACCAAAATTAGCTGCACACCGTCTAAAGGTATTTTCCCCGGCTTATTTTGGCGCCTCGGTTTTCACGTATCTCTTGAGGAGGGCCCGTCAGAGGGGCGCAAAAGGGGCATCCCTTTTAAAGTCCCATCTCTCAATTGCAAGTGAGGATTCCTTTTAAAGGTCTCGTAGAGCACTTGTGTTTTGTATAGCTCTCCCTCCCTTCCCCCCACCACTCTCCAAGAGCCCGTCAATTAATGCTAATAACTCATCATTTGTTAAACAACTTCTCTTCGCTGTATCCATCATAAAAGCTGCTATCATAGAACTTTTCATTACTTTTTTAAGTTATCTATTAAGTGCTAAAGTATCTTGAACATTGAAAATAGTTTAAAGGGTGTAATTAAGCCAGCACATTTGTAAACAACATCTACCTCGCCACGTCTCAGCCCATTGGAGCCACATCTTTTTACTATTATATTTATTAAAAATACTTCTAGTCACCGAATCTTTTTAAAACTTGGTGTGTTCGTTCCTAATATATTCCGCCAGTCTTACAAAATATCTTAGAGCGCTAATGAAATTCTAAAGTGGAGAAGCTGGCTTATACTAACAAACACTTTTTTTATGACGAGTTAAACTTGGCTGAAAAAATGTCAACGATAAATGCCGTGGGTGGCCAATCTATATTCTGCCGTAAGGTAGAATTTTTCCCGCTTGTTTTATTTATTTACACACATATTAAATTTTATTATAAAACACCAGGTTGCCATACAAAGCAAAAATTGTCATTTAGGCGTCAAAAATTAACCCCAGTTACAGCGCCTAGAATATATTATGTTTATAGAATGACATACATATATATATATATATATATATATATATATATATATAATATATATATACTTCACTGGCGCCCGGCTAACCCAAAAGTACCCCAAATTATTCGCCAAACTGTAGCGCCCAGTAAACAAACAGAAGAATGTTGCCATTAAATCTAAAAAAAAATAAAAATAAATAAAAATAATAATTAGGAAAAGCCTCATTTACTAAAGTATCATTTATCAGTAACTTTAAACAATAAAATTTACAATATATTAATTAAAACAGAATAAAAAATAGTCTTGAATATTTACTTAATTATATTATTTCTTTTAATTATCCCTTTCGACTGTTGGATAAATGTTTCTGACGGCAGTTGAATTTTATCGATTGTACGAAACTACGAATCACAACATATTTTTAATGCTTTTTCTATTTTAATATCATGGTTTCGAAGACTTAATTTTTATTTTAATTAATGTAATAACTAATAAATCAGTAAAACATCATTATAAATACATTTAACGTCGAATTAAAAATCACTTGATGAGAACTTTTAGGCCGAATTTTTTAATTTGCAAGTTAAATTTCGGTGAAAATATTTATTCGCGTGTTTTATAAGCGAATAATAATTCATATTTATTGTGACGTCACCGGAATATTGTCCATTAAGTTTATTTTATCATTATGCATTATAACTTTCTTGATGCCATTTTTTCTTTACAATTAAATACAAAATATATTTATATTTGTAACATGGTGTTTAAGTATAAAAGTAACTTATACAAAGTACGTGTGAAAAGTTTGCGCCGGGGAAAATGACGCTATGCTTAGCTTGAAATGCATTTTAACATTGATAAAACTAAAAACAAAAATTAATTGTGTCAACATGACGTAATTTTAACTGATTTTGAATTTTTTATTTTAAAGATCAGAATTTAAGCCTTTATTGGTTGCTTCATCTTGATTGCATACCTTGACTACATGTTACCAATTACTTTTTTTTTAAATTATAGGTTAGAAGATTACATTTTTTTATAAAAAAATTCACAAAAGTAAAGAATTTCAGGAAAATTAAAATTATTAAAAATAGTGTTATGGGAAAAAAAAAACTTGAAATAATGAAATAATATTTGTAGCTAGAATAAATAATGTAAGGCTAATATTTTATAGGAATTATTTTGGTAGGTTTTTTTATAAGTTCATTTAACAGTTCCTTATTAGTGGCAAAGCCCTATTTCTTCCACTGTGAATTTCTCTTTCGATGTCAAAAAATGATAGTCTATTTTTGGACGCCAGCCAAAACACAGTGGCAATTTTCAGAAATGTACAACGGTCGTGACAACAAACGGCCCTATCGCTTTAGCTTTCATCGCGCTTACATCACTACTAAATACTACAAATTTCAATTTTTTACTACATTTTACTACATTTTACAATTTTAGTTCTTACATCATCAATTAGAAAAAAATTAGCTTTCGATTGAAATTTATTTCAAAACTGCCGCTTAATTTAACGACTTTTTAAATAATTTTCAAGCATGAAATATTTTTCAATTCTTTCTCAACAATGATCATCAGTTTGCTTTAATAATGTAACATATTCCCTGGGAAAGTTGCCCCAATTGAAAATAGATTTTCTTAACCATCATAAAAACTGAAAAAGAAAAATAATAAAAAACCCTGATAAATCATAAGATAAGATTATCCAAAAGAAAGAAAATTCTGGCGCTAAACTAAAATCTGTCAAGAAAAAAAATATTTATAGTTTATGATTAACATAAAATTGATATGCTGAATTCGTTGATGTATATGTTGCATCAGAATATTCTAGGAACTGTATTTTTTTTTTTTTTTAAGATCCATTGGATATTTAACTGTACAAGAAGGAAAAGATCCCCGACTGTGATGGAAAAGGAATAATCATCCTGATTATGTAAAGGAACCGAAGAAACCATACAAATAAATTACACTTGAAAACATTAAAAATCTCTCCTATCTGCAGATTGATTTATTATTGTAAAAGAAAAAATTCTTCATCTTTACATAGAAATTGATTAGCTTAAAACAATGGATGCGTTTCAGAAGATATGGATTTGAAAAGAACAATGATTAAAGAAGATATTTTAAAACTTTTAATTTAAATATTTTAAAACTTTTTTTAACGTCGAATTTTGACGGTGCCTTTGGTGAGATGCAAAGCACATGAGCATAGGAGCTCATTCGGTTGCATTATCACAGAGGGGGGAAGATGTGTGCTTTATTTACTATGTTCTTTTATTGACTGAATATGAGATGAACATAAGGATATATTATTTGTATGATACTTCATAAGTCCAGGAAATTTTCTTTCTTGCCGTGGGGAATATAACGGTAATGTCAAACTGATTTGCATTACACAGTTGTTTATGGATTGTTTGTTTGGAGTTTGCTTCGGAATTAGTACTGTAATTCACTGGGGGGGGGGGGACGTTTAAAATAAAATATTTGAAAGACTGTTTCATACGCACCCCTTCTTATGTAATAAAGAAGCTTATTTTACTAATATTGTTATTCTATTTTTTTCCGTCAAGTTTTGACGGGTTCCATCTAGTGTTTATTAAAAAATTTAAAAAAAAATTAACAAATGATGACATTAGGCTTTTACATATATCATTGTACATTATTTATGGTATGTAATTAATAAATTATTATATAATAAGGTATTATGTAATATAATATAATATAATATAATATAATATAATAATTAATATAATATAATAATAATATAATATAATAATTAATATAATAAGGTATTATTTATTATGATGTTATTACATATCATTCTACATTCTACATCATTATACATCATTATACATTACATATATCATACATTACATCAATTGCAAAAATCACTGTTAGGGCCATATGAATTGAATGGTTACAAGTTACCAATGCTTAATTAAATATAACAAAATTTTACAGACGAAATGACCTGTATTTTGGGCCTTAGCCTTACAGACGACACTTTACAATTTGTGCTTCTTTTGAAGTAAAATTTTTTGTTTGTATACGATACTAACTATATTCCCATGGCATTACTGAAAGTCCAAGATATCTTTGAAAACTAAGATCAGCTAAGAGATTGTTTCAAAGATTTAGTTCAAAAGTTGCTATTGCCGATGTACATTAAGATATATTAAGCAAAAGTAGAGCGTTCTAAATTACATACTAAATTGTGAAAGCATATCTCACATTGTTAATTATACCTTGCGATACGTTAAGTGGAGTTAAAAGTTATTTAAGACGATAGTTCCTTAACTCACTCAAAAGTTCCAAATTTATGCTGAGTTGTGACAGAATATATCTCACGTTGTTATGTATCTCACAGAAACATGACGTATCATATTCTTCAGCAATCCAAAATTCTACTAATATTCTGATTGGTCTACAACTGCCACGTTTTGAAAAATAAGTTGTTTTTCTTCCAAAATCTTAATACACTCTGTTATGTTCTGTTGTAAATTTGCTATTTTTAGAACATAGTTCAACCAATTGGATAGATACATGAAAACAGGTTCCTTTATATGGCATATTGATGTGAGAGTGCACTCTAATATATCGTGAAGATATGTGTCCCTGAGGCCACATAAGCAGAGACTTGAAAACGATTTTCCAAACTTATGCAAGTAGGATGTAAAAGGACCGTGATTTGTTGTGAATAAGTATAAATTTCTGTGATGCAGAATTGTGTCTTGTATTTTTGGAAATAGTTGATACGCATACCGACCAGTCTCTGCATTATCCCATTCACTTTGCCATTTTGTGAGGATTTCTTATTTCATTAATCTTTTTAAGTGAGAATGAGGAAATGAATGGCATTTTATGTCGCTTAAAGCATTTGCTTCTTTCGCTAAACTATCAGCTAATTCGTTGCCTCTTATTCCTGCACGACTTTTCATCCATTAGAAGTAAATAATTTTTTAGTTTGTTGGAAATGCTGAATAATTTCAATTATGATTGGGTTTGTCATGCCTGGTGACGTCAGGTTTATGGCAACCCTTTTTTTTTCTCTTCTACTACTGAGTAAGAGAAACGGGAGGAGTGTTTGGCGGGAGGCCAGGGTGAAAGGTTGTGTGCGTGCGGCGGGCACGTTATGAAATAAATAGAATAGTTTGATAGAACTGAATAATATTGTATCTGCTACTCCTGTGGTTATTGGTCATCTTTATATATATGTGTGTGTACTTCGTGTTTTGTTGTGATGTGCTGTCCCAATAAACTTGTTGTCTTTTATAAAAAAATAGCTGCATTCCTGTGGTATGACGAAAGCAGAAGAACAAAATGGTATTCATAAAATATCGGTTCTAAATTATAAAAAGGCCTGAACGAGAGAAACACGAAGGAAGTTTTTTTTAAGGATATCACACGCTCTCTTACTCAAACCGGAGCTTGGATTTAAGAATGAAGTAAGTTGCATGCTTCTCTATGTTTCTTTATGTTTATTCCTGAAGTAATAAAAAAGAACTTACAGAATAGAATCATGTTTGCGAAATATTTTAGGATTGAAAACAATGTGTTAACTTTGGTAATATGAGATTTATTTGATACAAGATATTTAGAGTATTGGTAAATAAGTGTTACGAGTAAAAGTAAAATGTTTAATATTAAAGGGCTAAGAAAAGAAGACCTAGTTGTTGTTGCCACAGAATTGGGCATAAAAGTGGAAAGTGACCACAGGATAATTGATTTGAAAGCATTAATTGAGCAAAGTGATCAGTATGAAAAAGATAGTGAATTTATAAAAGAATGTTTAAATACAACCGTGTCAGACCGCATAGAAAGAGAAAAGCATGACGCAGAAGTTGTGAAATTCGACAAAGAAAAGTCTAAATCAGAACAAGATACGTTATTGGAAATCGAAAAAACTAAGCTAGAATTAGTTAAAGCTCAGATAGAAATGGCTAAAATCCAGAACGAGTATAAAAATTCTGACACACGGGAGGATGGACCCAAGTCTAATTCGTTAGAAGCACTAATCAAAAGCGTCAGAACTTTGACTATTACAGTCCCCAGCAGGCCTGAATCATGGAATTTATTTTTTACTTCGCTCGAGAAAGCATTCGGAATTAAAAATGTCGTAGAGGAAGTAAAGGTTGCGATTTTGTTTAATTTGGTAGGAGAACGGGCAGCGCATTTGTTAGTGTACGCAAACACGGAAGAACTGAAAGATTACCAAAAGGTTAAGGCGTTAATCTTAAAAGAATTTCAACCCACACCAGAGGCTTGCCTAGAAAACTTTCTTTTTGCAAAAAGATCGAGAAATGAGAATCATATGCAATTCGCTAGTCGGCTCAGAGCCAATTGGGATTTCTATTGTGAATTGAGAAAAGTAAATGATTTTGACACGCTTAATGAGTTAATTGTCAGCGACAGATTATTAAGTTCACTAGATTCGGAGACGCGAAGTTATGTCAGGATAAAACAATTAGATAATTGGTTAAAACCACGACAAATTGCGGAATTATGCAATAATTGGTTCACGTCAAAGGGCAGAACATTTTCGGAATTATATGATAAACCGGTAAAACCCCGCAGTCACGATGAATCGGGAACTGTAAATTACAATAATGGAAAATATGTACCCCCCCATGTTAGAAATAATTTCAATAGCGACAACAATAATAATAATCATTTCGTAGCGATAGAAAATTAAACACATCAAAAGAATGTAAACTTTGTAAACAGACGACGCATTTGCGATTTTGTCCGAATAATAGAAAAAAAGATAAAATTGGAAGTTTGCAAAATCAAACGAAAAAAGATTCTTTTGTCAGAAAAAATAAGCAGGATGATAAAATAATTGCCAAGGTTGAAACACTCTGTTTTGGAAACGAGTCAATAAGTACGCAACCACTTCAATTTGAACATTTGTGGATAGGGGGAAAGGAGATCAAATGTATTTTAGATAGTGCGGCAGAAATACCCGTAATAAACTCTAACCAATTACCGGATTCATTTAGAAATAATGAAAATTCAAAAATTCAGTTATATCGGCGTTTGGAGAAAGAATAATTGCTAATCTTGTGACACAACCAGTAGCTTTAAAATCCGGAGAATCAAATTGTATATTCAAAAACAATGTAGACGTACTGTTTGCCGTTACGGATAAATTATATGGAACATGTATTATAACACCGGCAGTTCATGAAATATTACAGTTAGCTAGTAACGAGGGGGGAAAGGAATGTTCTTTGGAAGATAACAGACAGAAATGTTCTTTGGCCTCAGTAAATGATACGCGATCGAAAAAGGGAAATGAAATTGAAAGGAAAAAGGGGAAGACAACCAAATGGAGGGGGATGATATAAATATTGAAAATTTATGCTGGCGAGGTGAAAATCAAAACGCGGAGAGAGAATTAATGATTAGTCGTATTGAAAGGAAAGATGATAGCGGAGATTTGAATGCAGGTCAACGATCAGATGCAAGTATATACAGGGAGCAACAGAAGAGTTGCGAAGCATTAGAGGGTGCTTTCAAAGACGCGGAAAAAGGTAAAAACGGGTTTGTTATAGTAGATAATTTGCTTTATCATAAAGAAAGAGTCACGGGGGATTGTGTTATGCAATTGGTTGTACCAAAGGTGAGGAAAGGGGAAATTTTAAAAATTGCGCATGAATCGATTTTTGCTAATCATCTCGGCATAGAAAAAACAAAAGAAAGAATTCGTTATTCATTCTATTGGCCGAATATGTCACGGGATGTAGAGGATTATTGTAAATCTTGTAAAGACTGTCAGTTACGGAGTAGAGAGAGGGGTAGCGATCAAATACCCATTGTCCCAATTGAGAGACCGGAACTTCCGTTCGACGTTGTAAATATTGACATAATTGGAAAAATTGAACCACCTTCAGCGCGTAGACATCAATATGTACTCACCTTAGTGGATCAGCATTCGCGGTGGCCGGAGGCGGTCCCGTTAAGAACAATTACGGCTAAAGCTACGTGCGATGCATTATTAGAAATATTTATGCGAACAGGTATACCCCGCGTAATAGCGAGTGACCAGGGCAGGAATTTTGTTTCAGGTTTAATACAGGAGTTTCATGCTAGGCTAGGAGCGGCTCCTAGATTTGCAACGCCAGAGCATCCACAAAGCTCGGGATTAGTGGAGCAATATAATCAGGTTCTGAAACGCATGTTACACCATATAATTCGGAGTGATTCAAAAAATTGGGATAAACACATCCCTTATTTATTATTTGCCTATAGAGAAATTTCGAATAGTACCACGGGAGTATCGCCATTCAAATTAATGTACGGAAGGGAGGCGAGGGCCCATTAGCAGTATTAAAATCTACATGGTCAGGAGAAATACCACTACCCATAAATCTTGGAAAGAGCGCAACCGAATATCTTCAGGAGTTAAAAATTAATTTAGAAAGGCGGCGGAGCAAGCGGCAATAGTAGCGGAATTTAAACAAGGCTCGTATGCGAAGTACGCTAATCGGAGAGCGATTTACAAGGAATTTAGACCGGGGGACCAGGTATATCTATTAATCCCGGATTCCACGAACAAACTTTATGCTAGGTGGACGGGACCAGCCGAAATTGTAGCACGCTGTAAGCCTAATTCTTACAAAGTAAAATTAATAAACGGGAATATTAAGAATATCCATGTAAATAAAATAAGAAAATTTATTCCTAGGGTATGGGCGGTGGGAGTAATCTTTGAAAATGAAGAAGAATTAGGAGAAGTCCATCCCCCAGTGTGAAAGATAACCCAAATTTATTTCACATAGAAGGAGTAGATTTGAAGCATTTAGGAAACGTAGAAAGAAAAGAGATGTTAGATTTATTATACAAATATAAAGATTTATTTTCAAAAAAGGTACAAATAGCTAAGGTAGGAGAGCACAAAATTAGATTAAACGGCGCAGAAATGAAAAAGCCCTATGTTTATCGAATTCCAGAGGCGTTGAAGCCACAAGTAGATAAACAAATCGAAGAAATGCTAGAGTTAGGACTGATCGAAGAGAGTGATGCGGAGGCGCCACACATGGTAGTGTGCGTGATGAAGAAAGATGGGGCCCTCCGACTGTGTGTAGATTTCAGAGCTTTGAATGCAATCACTAAAACTGACGATTTCCCTATGGAAAACGCAATGGATCTTTTGTTCAATATTGGCAGGGGCAATGTAATAACTACAGTCGACCTTCTAAAGGGATATTGGGCCATACCACTGGAAGTAGAAAGCCAGGGGTTAGCATGTTTTAAGACTCACAGGGCGCAATATCGCTTCAAAGTGATGGCCTTTGGGCTCCGGAATGCAGCTGCGACCTTTCAGAGAGAAATAAATAAAGCACTTTCAAAATACAAGAACTTTGCTAGAGCGTACATCGACGATATCGCTGTTTTTTCGGAAACATGGTCTGAACATATGACGCATCTTGACACAATATTTTCTAAACTACGAGAATTACGGTTCTCAGTCAACCTGAAGAAGTGTGCCTTTGCGAAAAACCAGATAAAGTATTTAGGACATGTCATCGGGTCCGGCAGCCATCGAACCGACCCAGGCAAAGTGGAAGCCATCCGAAAATTAGCCGTCCCACAGACCAAAAAACAACTTAAGAGTGTCCTCGGATTGTATAACTACTACCGCGATTACCTGCCTAAGTATGCCGAAACAGCATACCCATTGACAGAACTTACCAAAAAGAACAGTCCTGAGAAATTGTGCTGGTTGGAGGAACATGATAAAGCTTTCAACGAACTAAAGAGGGGTCTCGTTGAGGCACCTAGTCTTTATACACCAGTTATAGGGCTTCTTTTTATCCTTCAATGTGACGCATCTGCAATAGGCATCGGTGCATGTCTATCTCAACAGAAAGATGAGAGACTATATCCAGTCAGCTATGCCAGTCAAAAGCTCACCAAAACTCAACAGGCTTGGCCGACCATTGAACGGGAGGCCTACGCGGTTATCTGCAGTCTAAAGAAGTTCGAAACCTAGATTTTAGGTTCACCCGTGGAACTTATCACCGATCACAACCCACTGACTTTCATCACCAAAAATGCTCCCCAATCTTCCAAACTGCAGCGATGGGCATTAGCTTTGCAGAAATGTGACATTATGATTTCACACTGTCCTGGTTCAAAGTTGACGAATGCGGAGGCACTATCGAGACTGGAGACAACAGACTAATAAATTGACTATAAACTTTCATGAACAATCAATGACTGTTTAACCCTCTGAGCGTTTTGAAAAAGGGTAAAATTGTAATGTTGTTTTCTCTGCATTTTGTTTTAAATGCTAAAAAAATATGATTCTTCCAGCATTATAAATAAAACTTAATTACAAATATGAATGTAACCCTTGAGAGTATTAATCATTCTTCAATGTTTTGAAAATTCATTAAATCAATAGAATTATATTATCTTAAACATTGCATATATTGCAGTGAAACCTGGAGCTTAGTGAACGGAATATTACGTTCAAACCGCTTAGAGGGTTAAAAAACAAGAATTTTTGTTTATGCCGCAGCTGAAACTGAATTTCATATTAACTTGTATTTTGTATTTTATTTGTTATTTGTATTTAGTATTATGAAACATTAATTGTATTTTTATATTGCAGTAGCCAGCGAGTTTCCAGAAATGGTTCAGAGATGTTTAAGTAATTTTTTGTATTTCTTTTTATATATATTGTAGTTTATTATTATTCATTAGTAGTTTACTGGTAGAGGATGAAGTGTAGTGACGTCGCCAGTCTGGATTTCAGATTGCTAAAGTGGCATACCCCTTTTTCAATCTTAGGTAGGGGGTGTCATGCCTGGTGACGTCAGGTTTATGGCAACCCTTTTTTATCTCTTCTACTACTGAGTAAGAGAAACGGGAGGAGTGTTTGGCGGGAGGCCAGGGTGAAAGGCTGTGTGCGTGCGGCGGGCACGTTATGAAATAAATAGAATAGTTTGGTAGAACTGAATAATATTGTATCTGCTACTCCTGTGGTTATTGGTCATCTTTATATATATGTGTGTGTACTTCATGTTTTCTTGTGATGTGCTGTCCCAATAAACTTGTTGTGTTTTATAAAAAAATAGCTGCATTCCTGTGGTATGACGAAAGCAGAAGAACAAAATGGTTTTCATAAAATATCGATTCTAAATTATAAAAAGGCACGAACGAGAGAAACACGAAGGAAGTTTTTTTTAAGGATATTACAGGGTTCTTTGAATTTATGTCTTTAAGCGCAATTAGACTAGAAAGACTGTTTGTGTAGGTTCTAGAATTTGCCCAGTTTATTGAGTCTTGTAATGCCAATAACTTCACTTGATAAACCGAGTTTTCGTTGTTTATCCTTATTTTGTTTGTATGTTGAACTACGTTTTCTTTTAGAGCGCAAAGTACAAATGCTGTCTTTGAATCAATTTTGGAGCCGTCTGTATAGATTTGGATCTCACTCATGTCCTGTTGATCTTCCAGTTTAAATAGATATTCTTTATGGGGTATAGTCTGTTTTGTTAAAACTGATGATTGGTACATAGTTGGGTCATGATTATTTGTTGGAATATTAAATCTTAGGATTTTTCTAAACAATAATACCGCCTTCACTGGCCTGTGTAGTGTATGACCTGCTGTACATTGGGGGAGCAACCGCTCGCCTGGAAGATGGCGTAACCTGACGCGGCCATCGACGCGATGAATGACTATTCGTGATTCATCCAATCAGGCAATTCTCTCCGTCAGATCATAGTCCAGTCTGCCGCCCTCAACATCATCCAAGCAAGCCAATATGGAGCACCTAACCAAAGAACTTTTCGGACCTTCCTCATATCCCAACAGGGATAATTCGGACTTAACTTTTAACACCCCAGATGATCGGCCCTTTTCAAAAGCAGAATTAGCCTCAGCGCTACACTCAGTAAATGATAAAAAAGCCCCCGGCCCAGACTCTGTTGACTTCAAAATTTTAAAACTAACTTTCAAAATTATTCCAAAATTGTTCACCAGCTGGGCCAACCTCTGCTTAAAATTTAACTACTTCCCACTCACACTGAGACAAGGAGAGGTGGTCTACTTTCTGAAACAAGGGAAGGATGCCTCGGAACTGACATCCTATAGGCCAATTTGTCTCCTCCCCACTCTGGGGAAACTACTAGAGAAGCTGCTGGTCATCAGACTAGTGTACTTCCTGGAGACAAACAGCATCTTGCACCATAGGCAATATGGGTTTCGGGAGGGCAAGTCATGTGACAAGGCGCTATTTGACATCCTTTCCAGATGCAATGAAAAGATCAGCAAAGGAAACTACACCTCACTAGTCTCTGTAGATATTAAAGGTGCATTCGACAATGTAGAGTGGAGAGACTTAATTTTAAAACTAATTGCAATTCACTGCCCGGAAAATATAGCTGGAACCATCGCATCGTACCTCAGCCAAAGAAGCATTCTTATCAACTGGGGCTCAGGCACTTCTACACATAACCTAGAAAAAGGCTGCCCTCAAGGCTCGTGCCTGGGTCCAATTCTTTGGCTATTAATTGCTAATGTTATACTAATTGAACTAGAATCGAGAAGTTACATTCTGTACGCATTCGCTGATGACTTCAGCTTTATTTTCTGGGGCGGCAGGCGCAAGGACGTAGAGGGAATGGTGGCTCAAGCGCTCCCCGCATTTTACCAGCTACTAACAAGCCTCAACCTCCAGCTTTCCACACAAAAGTCACAACCACTTACATTTGCCAAACCACGTGACCTCAAGGGCAGACCGCCCACTATAAAAGTCAACGGGGTCAGTATAAAGCATGTACCACATCTCAAACTTTTAGGCCTCACACTAGATAGAAACCAAAGCTGGGTGGAACACATCAACACCCTCAGGATAAAACTAGAAAAATTACACAACAACGCACGTAAACTTACGTCCAAATCCTGGGTTATAAAGCCGACAATTTTAAAGATCTGGTACCACACAATAGTTGAACGGATTATCTTTTACTGCGTGGGCGTCTGGGGAGGCAATCTGACGCAGATAGCGAAGGACAAACTTACATCAATGCAGAGGCTCTTTCTGCTACAAATGTCACGCGGCTATAAAACAATCTCATCAGATGCACTCGCTGTAATCACGGGAATCCCTCCAATAACATTAACACTTTCATACAAATACCAGAAAAACAGGATTACACATTTAGAACACGAACCGACATGCACGAAATTATTCCCACTAATAACACTACAGAGGAAAGTTCCTAGCTGGAAAATACACCCCGCTGAAGAGACTTCACACCTACAAGTTAACACAGCCAGGCATGGTTTTGAAAATAGTTTTACACCCCGCCATCCACCCCTTTACACTGATGGGTCACGTACAGAGACAGGCGTGGCGGCAGCTTTCTGCACCATGGTAGGCGACGTGGTGACTCATGAGTGGACCTGCAGAATCGGTGATAACAACACGGTTTTTCAAGCGGAGTTGTTCACGATTTTGAGGGCTTTGGAGTGGATGGTTTCCAATCCAACACCAAAGTTCACACACATCTACACGGATAGCTTGTCAGGCCTACAAGCTATCTTTGCTCACCGAACAAAACACCCAATTGTTCTGCAGATCAAACAAATACTCAAAGTCCTTGCTAGACGTGTCTCCCTTGGCCACGTGAAAGCGCACATCGGCATCACAGGTAATGAACACGCGGACAAATTGGCCAAACAAGCAACGGAGCGTACGATTATAGATTTTCATCTCCCCGTACCTACCTCGTATGTACGCAGAATATTAAAATCGCGTTTATTTACCCAATGGCAGACCCACTGGAATGCCTCCACAAAAGGGAGACACACATTCCAACTAGTCCCCAAAGTTTCTCGAGATCTTCTACATCTAACACCATCAACAACTGCCTTCTTAACAGGGCATGGTCCCTTCCCCACCTACCTGTGTTATTACAAAAGTGCGCGAACCGATGTGTGCCCATGTGACCAACAGGGCTCTCCCTTCCATTATTATTTTAATTGTCCACTCACCAGTGCCTGGCATCTATTAAAACCTACTAACCCACCACCTTCATGGCTCACAAACATACTAACACGTAAAAATCTGCTAAACAAGCAAAAAAGAATCTTTAGTTATCTAATGGATCTTACTAACTTAACAGATTGATTTTTACTATTAGAATTGAATTAAGTTAAATTGGTTAGTTTGAGTTAAATTGCATTAAATTAAATTAAATATTTGAACTAAATTAAATAAATTTAAATTAAATAACATCCTTAACAATCAGAGCAAGTAAACACTGATTTCAAAGTCAAACTTCAGTATCTCCCATAACTTTTTTAAATTAAGTATTCCATATTCTCTCACTAAGTAACTAGGTAGCCTGGCATCAGGGACTCTGGCAGTACTTTGGAGTTACTCGATAGAAGCAGCTCTCCTATACAGCTGACATCACCCTGCTAAAATAGCAATCTGTTTAAGGGCCGCCTTGGCTATGAACTGTGCGCCATGGCGCAGGAGTACTAAGGACTGCCCACAATCACTATCAACAATACCACCGCTCTCTGTCGCGAAGGAGTGCTGACTCCAGCGGTTGGGATCTTACTTTGTATATATCGCTAAATTCATATTATTTTACTTACCTTGCCTTAAGCCTGCCCATTGTCGCGTGGGGCTAGTCCCGGCAGTGCCGGCCATTTGGCCTAGTGTGTATTTTTCTGTTTATCTTAATAAATGTTGGCTGGGACCGTGCGCGCGATGCATTGGCGGTCCTGGCGTAGGCCTTCCCTGCACTACGGAGGCTGGACTCCAACCCACACGAATCCCCGCGTGCCGGGGAAAATCCCGGGTGGGGCGCTTAAGGTCTACGGTCTGCAACTCAGACCGATCTGCCCCACTTAGGCATTAAGTCATGATGTTCCCGTGTTCAGTGTAGGCTGTAACGTTCTCAAAAACAGATGGTTTCTAAGTGCTAATAAACATTCTACATTGCATCTGCCGAGTCCCATATGGGCACTCGAAAATCTTACAAAATCCAGCTGGATGACGTTATAAACAATTTTAACGAGATACTTATTTTTCAGGCCAAAGTGGATTGGTGACAGTTTAGCACTAAACCTTGTTAATAAGACCCCAGATATACCACGTGGTCATCCAATTAAAAAACTCAGAGAACATGAATCGAAGCAGCCCGTGTGAGATGTGCTTTTGAAACGACAGAGTTCGGTCGCTTTTGGTTTTAGCACCGAAAAGTGTGTTGGGGCGCCATGCTCCTAGAAACTCTAAGACATTAATTTTCATGTAAATATATTTGTGTGTGGTTTGTGTGTGTTTGAATGTATTGTAAAATAAAAGTGATTAGAAAAGAACTCTTAGTTCTCCATTAGTAATTAAGATTACTGTTTGTTTAAGAAATTTTACGGTACAGTTTGGTTGTCAGAAGCGGGATGCGAGTTTGGTTAAGAAAGTTTTGAAGGAAATACACACACACACACTTGGAACTGCGTCAGCGGAAAGAAGAAGTGAAGCAAGCATTCGTCTTATGAGAGAAGTATAATCGCGCCAGCGAAGAAATTAGCTAATCATTAGTTAAGAAGACCCACGAAGGAAAAAACAAGCTCTGTTTTTTTTTGAGAAAAAAGTGGTGGATGAAGCATTTGTTTCGAGAAAAAAGAATTATCCTGGACATTCGTGGTTCAGAAGGAAAGAAAGAATCTTGTTGTTGGGACATCCCTTTAAGAAGAAGAAGAAAACGGAAGTTCCGAGATTTTCTAGTGGACACCGAAGCAAGATCTGAGGTCGTTGGCCCTGACTCCCCGTTTGACAAGTAACGGAACCTGAGATGTTGTCCCCCTAACAAGAAGTAAAGAGGAAATAAAGGTTTTGGTTTCGACGCATCTCTTTGTCGGAAAGGAAAAAGACGGAAGGGTTAACAGTGCTAATAATAAGAAGAAAAAGAGGGTTGGATTCGGGTCAGTGTTACGTACAAGTCAGTGTTACGTGTGATAATAGTGGTGGGCAATAAATTGCCAAATGTGTGGTGAGCCGGAAGGCTAAAATTGTGTGGTGAAAAGCTGAAGTTTGTGCCAATTGGATTTATTACTCATCAGAAGGAGTAAGTCAAAACTTTAATTAATCTAGGAGATTTTTAATTTTTGTAATTTTGGAAAAATTACGGGTTGTTGATTTTTTGGTTTAAATTCAGAATTTTTGAAAGTACTGTTGTATTTGGGAGTGACTCAGCAATTATATTGTCTGTGATATATTTTTTTAGTGTATATATATATGTAATATATTTATATTTTATCTAAAGAATTTTTTTTTTCGGGTAGAAAAAAAAAGCGATTTAGAATGGCGTTCCTCGGGAAGGGGAAAAAAGAAAATCTGGTACAATTAGTTGACGAGTTAGAAATTGTTCGTACAGGGAACGAAACTCGAAGCCAGCTAAAACATTTAATTATGGAATCTGGCGATTATGATGAGGCATACGTACAAACGGTTTATGAGACCATATTGTTAGCCGCGCAGGAAGACTTAGAAAGACAGGAAAATGCACAGGCCCGTTTAGAGGCAATAGCACGCGAGGACGCGTTACGTAAACAGACACAAGAAGTTGAGGAAGCCGTTCGCAGAGAGAAATTTCTTCAAGAGAAGGAATTAAAGGAAAAACAGATGCAGTTAGATTTTGAGCTTGAAAAACTCAGAATTGAGAAAGGTCTGCCCCCGGCCGCGGCAAGTTCAGCAAATGTCAATTCGCGTTCCCCTGATCATAATTTAAAGAAATTAATTCCGGAATTTAACCCTGAAAAAAACGACATTAGTTTGTATTTGGTTTTATTTGAACGCCAAGCAAAACGAGTTGGGATACCGAAGGAAAATTGGGTCTCACATTTAATCGGCCTTTTACCAGTGGACATCATTTCAGTCATTGCCAGACAACCCGAAACTGAATCCGAGGATTATGATAATATAAAAGGTATTTTACTTAAAAAATTTAAATTAAATCCAGAAACCTTTCGTCAGAAATTTGTGAATCATCAGAAATTACCGTCTTTAAACTGGCAGGACTTTGCCTTTGAACTAAGAAATTATCTACAGGGATGGTTGGAGGGCCTAGCCATAACGAATTTCGAGCAATTAAAAGATCTGTTGGTAGTTGACCAGATCAAAAGACGAGCGAAGTCTGAAGTACGCGAGCACTTTAGAGATAAATGGCCGCTGCTGAAAACGGAAGCCGAAATAGTTGACCTATTACATGGATATGAAAGTGTCAGAGCAGGAATAAAACAATTTAAGGAGAATAAGTACGAGTGTGGGGAAGATAAGAGTAAATTACCGGACCCAGTACAAAATTCGGAAAGAAATCTGCGGTTTAACTCCAATGTTTCATCTCCGTACAATGCGAAAAATCAAGCTAAAGCATTCGAACGTAGGGTAAATCCTCGTTATTTTCATTGTAATTCGCAAACGCATTTACGAAATTCTTGCCCAGAATTACGTCAAAATCGTAATTCTAGAGATGCAGTGAATCAAATAGAAAGTGAGGAAACGTTTGTGAAAGGTAGGGCTAGTCATGTTAGGACGGGAAGGCTAACTAATAATAATTTGCATACTAATCAAAGTAAATTCAGTAAAGATAATTTACCCATAGTTAATTTAAATGTTTTAGGAAAAAAGTCCAGTGCATTAAAGATTCTGGAACGGAATTATCGATTTTCCATAGTAAGTTTGTTCCAAGTAAATATAAAACGGGAGAACAGATAGAATTAATTCCGGCCATAGGTAACATAACAAAAGCGGATCTTGTTAAAATTCCGATTTCTCTTTGGAGCGAAAATACTTTAAATTCGCCAAAGTTACATATTACGGCCGCAGTAGTCAGTAATCTAAATAGTGATGCGCTAGTTACACCATCCGTGTGCAAACGATTGAATAACCTGACGACAGTAGTTTATGGAAGAGCGAATTGGAGAAATTTCCCGGAAAAGTTGCGCACATCGAACTCATATGCAGACAACAATCGCGAAGTTAAAAGGATTCAGAGATTGAACTCGGTTGAAGAATGGCGTGTTAGCAAGGGCAAAATTGTACCAGAATCGTACAAAAATGAAAGAGTTAAGAGTTTAGATAAGGGTAAAACTGAGTTACGTTTAGAAAAAATTGAAAATTGTGGACGAACGGTAACAGAAAAAAGGGATAAAGATAAAGTTACCTTTTCTGGAGCAGAAAAGATATGTAACGTATCAGAAAATGAGTTAGTTAAAGCGGAAAATTATAGAGAAATATATACAGGAGATAAGGTACCCGAATTGGGTTCAGAAAATAACTCTAAAATGGTGACTTTAGCTAAGGAGGTTGAGAAAATTAGAGAAGGGAATGCTTATTCAGAGGGAAAAAAGGTTTCATTAGCTAACATTATACGCTGTGTAATTTACCTGTTAATGATATCGTGTATGCTAGGGCAAATTAAGTTACTAAATTCTGTGTGCGGTTTTAGAAATCGAGAATTAATGCCCGTTTCTCACGAAGTTGAAAAAGGCATTAAAATTGAAACGCACCGAAATGGAAAGGAGGATGCGGAAAAGATTTTTTATCTCGCCGCCCCCCTTTTTTTCTGGACTTAGAGAAAGAGTATCTAGCGGAGGAAAATTCGTGTTCCCCTCGCGCCGAACAAACTGAGGAAGTCTTATCATAAGCATGAGTTTTGAGAGAGGAGCACTAATATATTTCTTTTTTGTTTTGTTTTTTGTAGTCTTATGTGAAATGTGAAGAAAACTGTTAGAGATAAAATAATCCTATCTCTGTTTGTATGTTAAATGTTGGTAAAAATATATGTTTTGTTTTTTTTTAAAAAAAAAAAAAAAGGTTATTAAAAGTAAAGATTTTATTATAATTGTAAAAGTTATTGTATTCAAGAAATCTGGAAACTTGAAGTAAAAAGAGTATATTTCTATTTAGTTGGTCGGAGATTTAGGATTATAATTTTCATAACATTAAGAATAATTTAAGTGTATTTGTTTTATTATGGTGTTAAAATTCTTTAAATTAAGTATCCTTAAATAGAAATTATTGTTGTTGAAATATGTAATTGTGTGAAATAGAAGTCTTACTTAAAATACTTGTAATGTTTACTTTTAATACTGATTAATATTAAAAGGAAATCCTTTAACGAAATTAAGGGATTGTTATATTTATTGAAATGCATATATCATATTATTATATAATTAGTGTTAAAATTGTATTGTGTTTATTTTGTAACTGCTGAATCCCTCTCATAGTATTGGAGTACTTTCGGATATAAATGTTTTTAATTTTGAAAAAAAAAAACTTTTAAAATGGGATTAGGTTGCTTTGTTTGGAATAAACATTGACTCCTGGATTAATTCTGTTTTGCACCATAGTTAGGAAAATTTTCCCTGTAAGAAAATTTTTCCTTGGGGCCCGGAGAAGCTGTAACGTTCTCAAAAACAGATGGTTTCTAAGTGCTAATAAACATTCTACATTGCATCTGCCGAGTCCCATATGGGCACTCGAAAATCTTACAAAATCCAGCTGGATGACGTTATAAACAATTTTAACGAGATACTTATTTTTCAGGCCAAAATGGATTGGTGACAGTTTAGCACTAAACCTTGTTAATAAGACCCCAGATATACCACGTGGTCATCCAATTAAAAAACTCAGAGAACATGAATCGAAGCAGCCCGTGTGAGATGTGCTTTTGAAACGACAGAGTTCGGTCGCTTTTGGTTTTAGCACCGAAAAGTGTGTTGGGGCGCCATGCTCCTAGAAACTCTAAGACATTAATTTTCATGTAAATATATTTGTGTGTGGTTTGTGTGTGTTTGAATGTATTGTAAAATAAAAGTGATTAGAAAAGAACTCTTAGTTCTCCATTAGTAATTAAGATTACTGTTTGTTTAAGAAATTTTACGGTACAAGGCATACTAAAAACTGGTGCTCCGAAACAATTCTACTTGGACCTGCATTGTATTGGGCTATCAGTTAAGCCACTGGTCAGGCGCCGATTTCGCATCAGAAAGCGGGATAGTATTGAGTTTCTAAAGAGATTAGCTCACCACATAGCTCATAAATGTTTAATGATTGCACAAAACATTACAATTTTGTTAGATTTAAATTATCTAAGTTAATAGTGTAGTAGAGATTTTAATCATTGCTGCATTAAATCAATTATTACAATAATCATTGCTTTGTTTATTTACATTTTAATTTTTATACTAGATGAAGCCCGTCAAAACTTGACGGAAAAGAATTCTATAACAATATCAGTAAAATAAGCTAAAGGAGAGTATAAAACAGCCTTTCAAATATTTAATTTTTAAAGTTTTTTCCCCCGGTGAAATACAGTACTATTTCCGATGCAAACTCAAAACAAACAATCCGTAAACAACTGTGTAAAATAAATCAGTTCGACATCACCGCCATATTCCCCACGGCAAGAAAGAACATTTCTTAGACCTATGAAGTATCATACAAATAGTATATTCCTACATCCATCCATATTCAGTAAATAAAAAAACATAGTAAATAAAGCACACATCTCCCCCCCCCCCCTGGTGATAATGCAACCGAGTGAGCTCCTATGTACATGAGCATTGAATCTGCTCAAAGGCACCGTCGAAATTCGACGTTAAAAAAAGTTTCAAAATGTTTAAATAAAAAGTTTTAAAATGTCCTCTTTAATCATTGTTCATTTCAAATCCATATATTCTAAAAGGCATCCATTGTTTTAAGCTAATCAATTTTTATGTATAGATGGAGATTTTTTTACAATGCTAAAGAAATCCGCAGATGAGGTAGATTTTGAATGTTTTCAAGTGTAATTTGTTTGTATGGTTTTTTTTTCACTTTTTATGATGGTTAGGGAAATCAATTTTCAATTGTGGCAACTTTCCCAGTAGCTATTTTACACTATTGAAGCAAACTGATGGTCATTGTTGAGATAGATTTGAAAAATAATTCATGCTTGAAAATTATTAGAAAAGTCGTTAAACTAAGCGGCAGTTTTCAAATAAATTTGATACAAAAATTAACATTTTTCTAATTGATGATGTAAGAATTGAAATTGTAAGGTATTTAGAAGTGGTGTAAGCCCGATGAAAACGAAAGCGACAGCGCCGTTTGTTGTCACAACCGTTATACATTTCCAAAATTTGCGACTGAGTTTTGGCTGGCGTCCAAAAGTAGACTACATTTTTTTGACGTCGACAGATAAAAAGAAACAGGGACTTTGCCGCTAATAAGGAACTGTTCAATGAACTTATAATAAATCTACCAAAATAATTCCTATAAAATATTACCCCCCCCCCTACATTGTTTATTCTAACTAAGTTTTCTTTTCTACCGTAACACTATTTTTAATAATTTTAATTTTCCTGAAATACTTTACTTTTGTGATTTTTTTTATTAAAAAATGAAATCTTATTTCCTATAATTAAAAAAAGGTAAATTTTTAACATGTAATCAAGGTATGCAATCAAGATGAAGCAATCAATAAAGGCTCCAATTCCAACCTTTATAATTAAGAATTGAAAAATCAGTTAAAATTACGTCATGTTGACACAATCATATAAATTTTTTCTCTTTCGTTTTATCAATGTTAAAATTTATTTCAAGCTAAGCATAAAGTCATTTTCACCGGCGCAAACTTTTCACACATACTTCATATACATTACATTTATGCTTAAGCACCATGTATACAAATAAAAATATATTTTGTATTAACTTGTAATGGAAAAACGTCATCAACAAAGTTATAATGCATAATGATAAAATAAACCCAATGGACAATATTCCCGCGACGTCACAATAAATATGAATTTTTAATTGCTTATAAAAATAAAGTGCACGTGTATAAATATTTTTACCGAAATTTAACTTGCAAATTAAAAAATTCGGCCGAAAAGCCACGTGTCTGAATATTTATTGTTTCTCTTTTATTCTCATAACAGTGGAAGTTATCCGATTGCCGACTTTATGACGCCATACGCAAAAATAAAAGTTTAATTAAAATTATGGCTAATTAATAAAATTTTTGTATACAATAAATTACGCTAACAAATCTGTGTCCAAATATATTTCATTTAAAAAAAGAATGATGCAATTTGATGCAGTAGTTTGTTCTCACGGATTGTCGAAAGAAAACGCTTAGCGTTTTAAATATATAGATTGCTAGTTGTATTTTTTAAATTATTATAAATATTAAATGCTAATAAAAATCAGTTTTTCTAATTGAAATCTATAAGAAGATATCTATTTAATTGATAATTTTGACAAATTATAATTGCAATCTATTATAAGTATTTGCAGTATATCCGAGGAGTCGGTCCACTACGAGAGGGAACTGTGACCACCTCTGTAGGTTTTCACACCCCTCGAGTTGTGGTAGAGCAAGCACGGGTTGGAACATCACGACTTAAGGCCTAGGGCCTGGTTCCCTTTTGGGTTTCCAGCTCGGAAGCTGTTGTGGGACACCGGCCCGTCTCCAAGTGTCTTGTGGTGACTCCCCGTGGTTTCACCGCGTATCGCAACGGCTTACGTCGTCGACACGTGGTTTTAAGGTTAGAGGGTCCACTGGTGGCGGTCCTCTGACCAGCCGAAGCGCCGCAGGGAGACAAACCTGCTGGCGCGAAAAAAGTCCCTCAGGACTTGGATTCAGTAGTCGTCTACGCGCAGGACGCTCCCTCGGGGAGCCTGCGACGCAGCTTACTTTTATATCCGAGGAGTCACTCTCTTTGTTTCTCTACTGTGTTTATAGATGACAGCACCAAACAGCCAAAGAAAAGATTCTATCGTAAGAGCGTGTATTTTCCTGAACATTTCTGTAGTCCGGTGATTTTGGGTTGCTCCTAACATCCTTCAAGAACATCAATAGGTAAAGATTCCACTATAAAAGAATTATGTAAAGATTAAGAACGATAAAGCCTCAAGACAATATTTATATCAACAAAGATGTTTAAACACCCGTTGACAATCAACACAAATAATTTTAATGAATGAGTCTCAAAACTGAATACACAGCAGTATTTATTGCAATAATAATAATAATTAGCGAAGTGAAACACAATTTCTGAAGATTCCTCAAAATCTTAAAATTAAATATTCAATGCGTTAAAGTTTTTTTTATTTTAAAATATATTATTTTATATTAAATTATTATTATTATTATTATTATTATTATATATTAAATTATTATTAATATTATTATTATTTTATATTATTTTATTTTAAAATATATATTCCAACACATCCAGAAAACTGTAACGAAAATTTACCTTTAAATAAGGTAAAAGAAGATATGTAAGTAAACAGTTTAGAAAATGTATACCACATTGAAAAATACAATTTTCGAAATTACCTTCGCCATTGCAAAAAAAAGTAGTCGAATTATTTTGTGCAGCCCTGTATATGATCTGTAGATTTGGATAGATTAGATAAGATAATTCATACATAGCATGATAAAATTTAGTTCAGTTTGAAAATTTACATTTAGCAATTTTGGCCAATCGATGGAATGCACTCGAAATCTTTTGTACAGCCCTGTATATTATCTAAACACTTTTGTTCACATCACATATTAAGCTAAAATTTAATTCAGGTAAAATATGCATAAGACAACTTAAAACTCATTTCATGGTAAACTTCGATTGTCTCACACGTCCTGGTGCGAATTATTTTTTTGACACCAGGCAGCGCTCCAAAAATTCATTCTCGGGAAACTTGCTTTGCGAATGATCACCTTCATGGTTTTATATTTCTATCGTTCACGATGAACGAATATGTTGTGTTTGTTTATTTTGATGGAATGAGATATTGGACTGCCAATCCAATTGCAACTGAAGTTATCTCAGAATATATACATATTTAAATATAACTCATCCCTCAAACATCAATTTTTTTAAACAATCTTTCCAAAAATGAAATTTTTATGCAATTTTATTCGAAAAAATAATTTTAAGTAAAAATGACCACCTGGCATATGAAAAAGTGTTGCGGACATCCCGAAACTGTTAACGATAGTCACATGACTTACTCTTTTATTATATAGATTTTTTCTTCTAATCATAACGCAATTTTTGATAGAAATCCTCTTCTCAACGTAACGGACATTCATACTTCTTATATAATAACAAACACTCCATATTTTCGTTTCAAATATTACGGAAATTCATCTTCTTTTTAATTATTTTTAATTTTCATTTTTCCCATGGAAATCGTTAAATTGAAAATTAATTGTTGAGGAAAATATTATTTCAGGCTTTGTATTTATTGGCAACGGTAATGCTTAGCAACGTAAAATTGTTAATTAAATTTTACAGGAAAAATATTCATTGATTCTCTATGAAAATAATGAAATTTTGAATTATTAAGAAAAATATTTGAAAATAATAAATAACACCTGCTTTATGTTCATTTCTGGTTTATAATCCAACTATATACAAAGATACAGGGCCACTAAATTCTCAGTTTTGACGTTTACTTCAGCCAAACACTCACACACACAATCGCATTTATAATATTACTAGGGAATCGAACCCGAGCTTCCCGGGTTACAGAACATCGCTGAAAACTATTTATTTTATTTTAAATTCTAACAGATTTTTTACATTTAATATATAGATACTAAACAGAAATGGCGCATCTAGTTTTTGTCGAGAATTAAATAAAAATCATGCACTCATGACATCATAATTCACTTTTATATTTTAACAGAAAAATAAGGCTACTATTATTTGTGACTCGTGCTATAGCCAGTATACCCATTAGGACACATGGCCATTACCATTATCTTTTTACGCGTGAAGGTTTCGCTATGGTACTCCATTGTGAAATTTGGTAATTTTTAAAATTCAATATTTGAAAAACGCCATAATCATAAGATTTGAAATTTATATCAAAACCAGATGTCCCGTGCGAAGATTTCGCACTAAAATCTAATATTTTTAGATACTTCTCTATTATCCCGTCGAAAACTTTTCATAACAAAAAACTACCGCCAAAGTGTAAGATTAAACGCCAAAAATGCAGTCCCATTTACTTGATGTCAGAATCATTATGCGTGTTTGTTACGTCATCTAGTGGTTTTACATTCGACATTTGCGTGTATTTTTCATTATGTTTTACTGATAAAGTAGTTATCTATATATTTAAAACGCTAAGCGATTTCTTTCGACAATCCGTCAGAACAAACTACTGCATCAAATTACACCATTCTTTTTTTAAATGAAAGATATTTGGACACAGATTTGTTATCGTACATTCGTTTGTTCGAAAATTTAATTAATTAGCTGTAATTTTCAATTAAACATTTACTTCTGCTTATGACGTCATAAGTCGGCAACTCCCACTTTTGAGGGCATAGAGTTTATTCCCTGAACTCTGTGGTTCACGAATCTTTTGACATTAGCTAATATCAACTAGGTAATATTTTAACATTGTAGTATAAATTCTTTTAAAAAAAAAAGTTAATTAGCTAGAATATAATCATAATAAAATATCTAAACGTAAACATATCAATATGAATAACAAATCTCACGTAAAATGCTGCAATTTAAATGATTCCAATTGAAACAAGATTTGGAGAGTTATCCTTGACGCCCAGCTAACATAAAAGTACCTATTTTATTTTATTTATTTACACACATATTCAAATTTATTATAAAAGACCAGGTTGCCATACAAAGCAAAAATCATCATTTAGGCGCCAAAAAATAACCCAGGTGCGTCTGCGATATATGTACTGATTTAATCAAAATTATTTTGGTTGCACCGCATACTGCAAAATTAATTAAATCCATGATTATTGCTTCTTTCTCAGATTAAAAATAAGAAAATTGGTACTTCTCTATTATCCCGTCGACCACTTTTCATAAAAAAAAACTATCGCCAAACTGTAACGCCAAATAAACGGGAGAACGTTGCCATTGAAATATCAAAATAAATAAATAAATAAAATACATGAATTTATGGACACAATTGCTATTTTAATTAATGAAATAACTAATAGATCAGTAAAACATAAAGAAAATAGACGCAAATCTCGAATTAAAAACCACTTGATGACGTAACAAACACGTATAATGCTTCTGACATCAAGTAAATCGCACTTCATTTTCGGCGTTTAATTTTACAGTTTGGCGATAGTTTTTTGTTATGAAAAGTGGTCGACCGGATAATAGAAAAGTACCAGAAAATTTAATGTTTAACGAAATTCAATTATTTGATCGATCGCAAATTTTGGTTCTTTTCCATAATACCGACACCATGCCATACATGTAAATATATGCTTGGCGACAATGGTGTCCGTATAATGGAAAAGTACTCATTTTTTTCTTAGTTCGGGCTATACCAAAAACAAACATTTTACGGGTAACAAAAAAATCGCCGAAAATGGCTGCTTCATCAGCTGTTATGACAGCAAAGTTTGATAAAATCTAATAACCTGAATTTTACAACGTTTATGCGAAACACCACAGAGAACACAAGCTATTTTTATATAAGTAGGGTATATTTAAACGAGAACTAACAACCTATAATAAGAGAACTAACAACCTTCAATAATATAATGCATGAAAAAGTAAACAAATAAGTGATTCAGCAAATCATAAAAATATGTATTTCTTAATATAAACTATAGAATACAGAAAAATATTCTGGTACCATCAAAAATATTCATTATCCCGTCGAAATTCCGTGCATTATCCCGTCGTCCCATTAAGAAAAAAAACTATATGCTTTATGGACTATATGGGTACTTTTCGGTTAGCCGGCGCCAGTAAAATATATATATATATATATATACATAATAATAAACTCCAATGGAAAATTACTTGCAGAATCATTATCACAAAAGCCAACCAAAATCTATAAACCACATAAATTCAATACTAGAAAAACAAAACTATATACATTATATATATTTGTATATATGAATGTATATACCGGGTGTCCCAAAAATGACTGATGGATTTTAAAATTCAATAACTAGCAAACGGTGACAGATATTAAAAAAATTCTTGCAGGAGGGTTATGTATGATGTCGGGAGTTTTTTTACTGTGATTCTTGAATTTAGTTCGAATTTCAAACGATAGATGTCGCTGACAGCGGTTGGCACTCATTCGAGGGCGAAACTGATGTCACTCAGCATTGATGCGAAGAAAGGAGATTAAGGCTATGGAGTGGGTCTCATTCGCCAGTGCAATCTTGCTCTTAGGCCCCGATTCTGAACTCATTCGATATGATTTCAATGGAATACGTTGTTGTCATGGAAACAACAAAGTCTTTAATAGTGGAATACAGCGTTCAGATCAGGTCATGAATTTAACAAGCAGTATTCGAGTTGCAGGCGATTGTACATTTATGAAGTTTTATTTTCCCGGATTAAATTACTTTTTATGGCCTGATTTAAAGAATATTTTATTCATCGTATTTTAAAACAACTACGTGAAATAAACCATTTTCAATAAATAGTGTACACTCTTTTAAAAGTACTCACTAGCAGATTGCGTAGCAAAATAACGAATGAAGATGTGACGGATTCGATTTCTGTGCAGCTCTCACATACCTGCATTGCCGTCATTTCGCAAAACTAAATTTTCATATTGGTTAGATAAAATTCCCATAAATACTCATTAATGTAAAATCGCCTGCAACTCGAATACTGCTTGTTAAATTCCTGGCTTGATCTGAACGCTGTATTCCACTATCAAAGAATTTGATAGAATTTGACAAAGAATTTGTTGTTTTCATGGCAACAACGCATTCCATTGAAATCATATCGAATGAATTCAGAATCGGGGCCTAAGAGCAAGATTGTACTGGCGAATGAGACCCACTCCATAGCCTTAATCTCCTTTCTTCGCAACAATGCTGAGTGACGTCAGTTTCGCCCTCAAATGAACACCAACCGCTGTCAGCGCCATCTATTGTTTGAAGTTCGAACTAAATTCAAGAAGCACAGTAAAAAAACTCCCGACATCATACGTAACCCTCCTGCAAGAATTTTTTAAATATCTATCACCGTTTGCTAGTTATTGAATTTCAAAATCCATCAGTCATTTTTGGGACACCCGGTACTATATATATATATATACATATATACTTCATTGGCGCCCTGCTAACCAAAAAGTACCTCAAATAATTCGCCAAACTGTAGCGCCCAATAAACAAACGGAAGAATGTTGCCATTAAATCTCAAAAAAAGAAAAATAATAATAATAATAAAATAATTAAGAAAAGCCCCATTTACTAAAGTATCATTTATCAGTAACTTTTAACAATAAAATTTACAATATATTAATGAAAACAGAATCAAAAATAATCTTGGATATTTATTTATTTACATTATTTCTCTTAATTATGGAAAAGGAATTATCATCCTGATTATGTAAAGGAATGAAGAAACCATACAAATAAATTACACTTGAAAACATTAAAAATCTCCTTTATCTGCAGATTGATTTATTATTGTAAAAAAAATTCTTCATCTTTACATAAAAATTGATTAGCTTAAAACAATGGATGCGTTTCAGAAGATATGGATTTGAAACGAACAATGATTAAAGAAGACACTTTAAAAATTTTGATCAAAACATTTTAAAACTTTTTTTAACGTCGAATTTCGACGGTGCGTTTGGGGAGATGCAATGCATATGCGCATAGGAGCTCATTCGGTTGCATTATCACAAGGGGGGATGTGTGCCTTATTTAACATGTTCTTTTATTGACTGAATATGAGATGAACGTAGGGATATGCTATTTGTATGATACTTCATAGGTTCAGGAAATTTTCTTTCTTGCCGTGAGGAATAGGGCGGTAATGTCAAACTGATTTCCATTTTGTTTACGGATTGTTTGTTTGGAGTTTGCATCGGAAATAATAACGTAATTCACTAGGGGAATTTTTTTTAAATAAAACATTTGAAAGATTGTTTCATAAGCACCCCTACTTATGTAATAAAGAAGCTTATTTTACTAATATTGTTATTGTAATTTTTTCCGTCAAGTTTTGACGGGTACCATCTAGTTTTATTAATAAAAATAACAATTGTGTCCTTAAATTCTTATATTTTATTTATTTATTTACTTTTTGATATTCCAATGGCAACGTTCTCCCGTTTATTTGGCGATAGTTTTTTGCTATGAAAAGTGGTCGACGGGATAATAGAGAAGTATCATTTTTTATCAATATGTAATATTTATTAGATGCAGGTTTAAACTTCTAAAGAAAAAGCAAGGATAAAAATATCTGCAAACAACATTTAGTTGTTAGTCAAGCCAGAATATCATCTTAATTTATTCCATCAAAGTTAGATTAAAAACTGATACAAGATTGCTAAAGGCACGCGCGAGAAAAAAAAATTAACAATCGTATTTTGACTGCATTAGAGGATGACGTCATCCGCTTCGGGAAAAACATGGGACTTAGAAATATAAATCTAAACATTTCAATTTCAATTTCGCTTTTTAATCATAAGTATAAAATAAACCCGTGCGGTGTTTTTTATTATAATTGCTGAGCATCATATATTGTGTGGTATTTTATTTTTTGGCAACAATAATTTGAGGAAAACCTTTCATTTCTTCTATCAAAACAATGCCGATTTAATTTTTAATTTTCAGCAAATTTTAATCAAAAACATGTTTTAACGAATTGTTAAGTGGGCTATGTCAGAAGCCGGTTCAAAATCCTTTCGTGTGGTATCTCATTCGTTGTTCTGCGTTTCATATTTTCTGAGAAAAAGGGATGTTGACAGGAGAAATAATATAAATGATATATGCAATTTTTCATCTTTCGAACGCAGTTTTTCTAACAATTTTCTGGCAAATACTTTTCGAGCTATTAATTTTTTCAGTAACTTCAAATGTTTCATTTTCCGAGATTAATCTGTGGCAACGATTAGCGAAAAAGCCAGTCGTCAGCAACGCGTAGCTTTTTATTAAAGAGGATTAGTATATATATATATATATATATATATATATATCAGCATTTGAACGGAGGGTGGTTTTGGAGACTGGGTGTCATGATCGGTGAAAGTGTTCCGAATTTTTCCGGAATTGCTTTCTTCCGAACGGCTGCAATAGATAGCTTTTTACTTTTTGCAGTGAAAGCTACCTAAAAACAGTGCGCGATTTGACAAATTGGCGGAAAAATCCAAATGGATTATAAGGGATCCCCCCCCCCACACACACACACATACACACACACACACGCATACACAATTTGTCAATTAGCTCACTGTACTGCCGACATCGTTAAGAGTTTTCACGATATTTGACTGGTATTTTTATATGAGTTGCTTTGCTCTGTAGAATTGACTTAACAAATCATGAAAAAAAAATAATCTTTGGTATAGTTCGCGCCAGCGCAGTTAAAAATTATTTCATACAAATGCTCATATCTGATCAAATATTAATTATTTAATTTTTTGATTGCAGTATACTCTTTCTACTATTCTTGAAGTGAAACAGGTGAATTACAACCTCGAAGTTCAAGGATAATGCGTCAAGAATTCCGGTAGATATTCGACAAACCGTGTAAAAAGGGAAAGCGTCCGGTGACTACCCCTTAATTTTTGGACAGCAGTGTATAATGCAAATGAGAATTTCATTCGGAATGCTTATATCTCACGTTCTGTTAAACGGATTTTTATTTGACATACATTGTCAGTTTAGGTAAGGGTTGGGGATGGTTTTAGTGTATAACGCATTGTTCTGCGTTGCTTAATTACTGAGCTATATGGGATAAAATTCTGTAATTTGGTCAACCCGATTATGAAAGAGAATTTTATTTAAAACGATTATAACTCATTTTCTGCTACACAGATTCTTATTGGACTTACGTTGTCAGATCGGTAATTGTTGGGAGATGGTTTTACTGTATAACTGATCGTTATTTCATTGCTTAGTTATAGGACTATGTTCTATAATTAGGTGGACCCGATTATGAAAGATTAGCTTTTTCAAAAAGTTCTAATGAAGGAATTTGCACTATTTCTCAGATAAATTATGCAAAAATAAAGTGTATAAATTGTATGTAAGATTTCCATTTCCTATTGTAAAACTTGCGTTGTACGTCAGCGGAGTCTCGTGCAAAAGTTAATATTTCTATATTTTTATTTTGTGTTATTATCAAGTATTCTCAGACGTCATTTATTTTTATATTCAAGTGTGTTTTTATTTTCTTCATTTTCTTTAACAGTGGACCCTTGCGAAGATTTCGCACTGCAATCTAATAATTTTTAGGAATATATAATATTTTTTAGATGCAGGTTTAAACTTCGAAAAAAAATTAAGGAATAAAAATACCTGCAAAAAACATTAGTTAAGCTAGAATATCATCTCATTTATTCCATCAGTTACAGTAAAAACTGATCCCCCCAACAAAATTATCAATCCTAATTTTAACTGTATTAGATGGTGACATCATCTGTTTAGAAAAAAAAATAACATGGGATAAAGCAAAATAAATTGAGTATTTGAATTTAAATTTTGCTCTTTTATCACAAGTATAAAATAAACCCGCGCAGCAACTATGTCCCACTTTATCTTTTTTGAAGATTTTTTTTATTATCATTTTTGGGGCATTTTATTCTTTTAGCAACACTAATTTGAGGAAAACATTTCATTTCATTTATGAAAACAATGCCTATTTAATTTTTAATTAACTACAATATTTAATCAAAAAACATGTTTTAGCGAAATGCTAAGTGTGCTATGCCAGAAGCCTGTTCAAAATCCTTTCATATGGTATCTCATTTATCGTTCTGCGTTTTGCATTTGCTTAGAAAAAAGAATGTTGACAACAGAAATAATACATAAGATTATTCAAGTGTGTTTCAATTTTGTTTCATTGCAATTAGTTCAAGACGAACTCAAAAAAAATTTAAGATGCACACAACAAGAGGAAATAGCGAACGCAATTAAAATTAATATGACGAATATATAATACTTAAGACTAATTAAGACAGAACAGAAGACAATTTTTTTTAATTCACCTGTGCTTACGAATATCATAAATTTTTTTAATGGTTTTTTTTTATTTATTTGGAACAAATAAAAAACTTGCTGGTTTCACTTTTCTTTTTGTACTAGCCAGCCTTCTACGTCTAGACGGTTGACTGATGGGCCCAGATGACTTTTGCTGTGTATAGCCCGAGCATTGGCCAGGACTCAGAAAGTGCATTTTACATGCAAACAGATAATAAATAAATAAAATACTTTATTTTAAATATTACGAAAATAACTCATAGAAATATATATTTTAAAAAAACATGTAAATAAAGATTTCACAACATAAAAAATAAATTTTATTCATAAGCCCGTTTACAAAGACCTGCCGGTGTTAATCTTGGGAAAAGAAAGAGATTTCGGTTGAAATAAACAAAAATGGGATAACCTAAGATATATGGCGAGTTTTGTAAATGGGGGTTTCGCGCCTATAAATTGTTAATTGGGTGATCAAAATAATGGGACCCTGTGTGCTTCGCAACCATGTATGGACAATTCGGCGATAACTATACACTGTTAAAAAATTTCGTTTATTGACAGGTTGTCTTCCGTGAATTTTGATGAGAAAGTTTCCGATTTGTTAGAAAAATAGAATCTATCCCGTATATCTGCAGAAAATTTCCTCATTTTTCCTGAAAACAACGGAACGGACGGAGAAAAAAGCAGCCAACGGAGATATTCCGTTATTTTCTGCATGTTTATTTTCAATGTTTCAAAAACTGACATGTTGCTGCACAGAAAAACTAAAAATTCAATAAATTAAAATTTCAAGTTTATTTAAAACAACAACAAGAAAATAGTGCTTTCGAATTTAAAAAAGCAAAAATTAAATTTTTCTATTCTTTTAATATTATTGGCAATTCATTTTTTAAAGTTATAAAAAAGTATTCGCACTTAAAATATATTCTAAACAAACAGATTAATATATATATATAAAAAAAAAATAGCTAAGTTAAGTGAAAAAAAATCGATTCTATTTAAAAAGCAACAAACAAAAGTAATGCTTTCGAATTAAACTCATTCCTTTAAAATTATTCGCAATTTATTTTTTAAAGTTATAAAAAACACTCACACTGAAAATTAGAGATCGACCGAAATTTCGGTTTCGGTTTCGGTTTCGGCACAAAATCGGAGTTTCGCCGAATATTCGTTTTCGGCGAAACTGCTGCCAAAATTTCGGCCTGACCGAAACTCGACCGAAACTATCTGTATTTCAAAATCTCGTTCCTTCTTTCGGAAATTTTCAACTTTACTCATTGATGTGAGTTGTATCGGCTCAAATGAGACACTGTTTATTGCTGTGAACTCCACTGTTTATCATTATCGGTCATATGACTGATCCATGATGCGAGCGTAAATTATAAAGCAAGCAATGTATATATGACTAAACTTAAAAGACGCTTATCACGTGATCTTTAAAAGCTGAAAACTTAACAGTCATAGAAATTTTTTACTTTAAAACTCCAGGTTGTTTCGATTGCTTTATGAGAAAGGTGTTGTTAAAACATAGGAAGATTTACGAAATTTATTACAAAACATATCTTGATGTATGTATACTTAAAATATTTTTTTATTAGATGAAATTCGTATAATTGGAAACTATTTCTGTCTTATTGCTAAATTAATTACGTTTTATTTTACAAAAAATAGTTTTGGATAGAGGCACAGAGAGTCAGCTTGGCACCGGAGATAAAATTTTCAAACAGGGGTGCCATTTCAATACTTTCTTAGGGAGGCAGGTTGTGGCAAAGCTTTTTTTTAGGGGTGGGGGTGAGGGCGGTGAGTGAGCAAAGATTTATTTTGATCGTATTGTGCACATCCTAAAAGAAAATTGACAACTGTTACATTTCTATTCTTATACATATATATTTAAAATTAGATAGTACAAAATAATGGAAAATAAAGTTTAGAATAAATATTTTCTAGGCTTAAAATGTTGTCCTGCTAATTTTCCTGTTTTAGTCAAATTGAACAAATTATTTTAGCTTTCGTGCCCTTTACTTAAACTTTTACTTAAACAATTACTTTTACTTAACTAATACTTAACTGTATACTTAAACAATTTAAATTCAAAATACACTCATGTCCAAAATTAAGGTCATAAACATAAAATCTGTGAAAACTGATGGACTATTCTCTGTGTTGACACGAAATTTGGCACAGATGTATATTACAATGGGAGAAAGAATATAGCAATATAACAATGTGGAAAATATTTTAATTGTGAATTAAGATACAGGGTATATCAAAAAATGTTAAATCATGAATCAGAGACAAAGCATTTATCTCGGGAAAAGTATATCTAATATGGAGTGCGACCACTGTGCACCGCTATACAAGCCTCACAACGAGCTCTCATACTGTTTAAAAGGGTGTCAATGAATGTTTATGGCAACAAAGCCCATTCTTCCAAAAGCGCGGCTTTTAACTCCTGGCGGGTCATGGCAGTGTAGTTACACTGTGCAATGGCTCTTCCTAGACCATCAAAATGTCACCAGGAAGGCCGGCCTAAGGCTCCTATTATAGGAGCTCTAGGCCGGCCAAGGCCACCATGGAGCAACGACCTCTGCACAGAATAGCTACTTGGCATTAACGCACGACGACATTGGCTGGCAACGACTCCTCAGGTTGCTCGTGACCTTACTGCTGCGACTGGAATAAGAATTTCCAGGCAAACAGTATATAGACGTCTAGCAGAGAGGGCCCTTTACGCCCGGCGTCCAGTCGTGTGTGTCCCTTTCACTGCATCGAACAGGAGATCCCGGTTGTTGTGGAGCTGAAGACATCAGTCTTGGACACAACAAGAATATGGGCGTACTCTTTTCAGTGATGAGTCGCGATTCACCACGCAAAGTGATTCTCGTTGAATCTGTTTGGAGAGAGCGCGGAGCTCGCTATCATCCCTCCTACGTAAATGAAATCGGCAGATTTGGTGGCAAAGAAATCCTTGTCTGGGACGGCATAATTTTGGGCAGCCGTACCCCACCGCACGTCTTCGATGCGGGTACTGTCAGCGCACATTGCTATAGGGATGAGGTCCTTGAAGCATATGTGAGGTTGTTCCAAGGTGCTGTAGTCCCAGACTCCATTTTTATGGACGATAATGCGAGGCCACGCAGAGCTCACATTGTTTATGATTTTCTTGAAGAAGAGGATATTCGCCGTATGAAGGTCTCTGAACCTCAATCCTATTGAACATGTTCGGGATGGTCTAGGAAGAGCCATTGCATAGCGTTACCCCACTCCCAGGACCCGGCAAGAGTTAAAATCCGCGCTTTTGGAAGAATGGCTTTGTTAACACAAAAATTTATTGATACCTCATAAACCGTATGAAAGCTCGTTGTGAGGCTTGTATAGCAGTGCATGGTGGCCACACTCCATATTAGGCAGACTTTTCCCGAGATTAGCTTTATATCTGATTCATGATTTAACTTTTTGATATGCACTGTATCTTAATTCACAATTAAAATCTTTTCCATATTCTTATGTTGCTATATTATTTCTCCCATTGTAATATACCTCTGGGCCAGATTTCGTGGCAACACAGTGAATAGTTCATCAGTTTTCACAGATTTTATGTTTATGACCTTAATTTTGGACATGTGTGTATTAACGAACTGAAAATATGAATATATTTAAAAATTAAATATTCATTATTGAATTTGTTTTACATTATTTAACTACATTGTTAATTAATTATTGATAAATGCCTATAATTATTGGTTGTTATAAAATAATAAAATATAAAAGTTGTATTATTCATGTTTCATTTTTGTTTGAAACATATACACACATATATATTTGTACGTTTATTTGTTAGAAATGTGGTTCAATACACGTATAATTAATAAATTAATTAGTAATGTAATTAGTTATTATTAAGTAATTATTAATTATGTGTTATTAATTAATTAATTAATTAATAATTACATGCAGTTATGTATGTATTAATCAGTTTAAAAATTTTTGACACTTTCGGTTTCGGTTTCGGTTTCGGCCGAAAGTGGGAAGGTCTCCGAAATTCGGTTTAGGTTTCGGTTTCGGTCTTAAAACCTGTTTCGGTCGATCTCTACTGAAAATATATTCTAAACGAACACATTTAAAAAATACATAATAGTTGACTGAAAATCGATTTTCGCTAAAAAGCAAAAAAAAGTTATCGAATTTAATTTAAAATATAATATTTATATTTTACATCTAACAATCAAATTAAGAATATATATAATTCATGTTTTTATCCTCTATTAATACTATAGTTTTCAACCATCATCTCATTACGAAATATCCCCGCAATTAGCTTCAAAATTACCAGTTTTCTAAACCCCAAATTGTTTAAGTCCCAAGCTGCGATTTGAAGACATCCCGTATAATCGTTTCCTACTCTCACTCTAGCAAGGACCCGCTGGTCTTGCGGTAAAGCACTCAGCTCAAGCCGCTAACGTCCCCAGTTCAATACTCAGGTCTGGCAGAAAATGTTCTTCCATTATATCAAATATTAAATTAAATTAAATACTCCCGCAATAATCAATAGATGGCAGCACAAATAGAGATGACATTTTTTTTAAAGAGTTTATTTACAAAAATAAATAAATAAATAAATAAATAAATAAATAAATAAATAAATAAAAAATTAATTAAAAAAAATTACCCTTCTTTTATCTTGAAAATGTACTAACAGAACGGAAAAAGTCCAGCAACTTTGCTGCCAGTAGTTTTACCGTGAATTGACGGATTTATTTTTAACAGTGTAACTGGACTACGTGTGTATTTCGCGGAATTTCTTCATGTTGGCTGGAAACAACAGCAAAGTTGTGCAGTATTTAATGTAGAATATTTAAATTCACTCATTTTGATTTTCGCGCCTCATAAACCATTAAAACGCCAATCTTATAACAGAGCTCTGGGAATTTTGCGTACATAAACGGTTAAAACGGCAATTATCATTTTAACAGAGCTTTGTGGATTTCACACCTACAAATTAATTATACAGCAATCATTATAATGGAGCCTCGTGCATACTCAAGCCCATAAATATGCCGATCAGTATGTAAATCGTAAACCTATACTCCCCATTATTATTTTTTTGAGAACAGAAGGAAATGTACTATACTTTGTATACGGATTGAAATTCGATTGCTAAAAGACGAAAAGTGGAAAAAAAATTTATAAGCAAGTGGGTAAGTGTGATCGAAGATCGCTCAAAGGGTTTCGTTTAATATTTCTTTCAAAACACTTTATCCTTTCTTTAATAAATCCAAATAAATTTCATTTAGCAACACTGTTAAAAATAAATCCGTCAATTCACGGTAAAACTACTGGCAGCAAAGTTGCCGGAATTTTTTCCGTTCCGTTAGTACATTTTCCGATTTGAAAGATAAAAGAAGGGTAAATTTTTAAATTTTATTAATTTTTAATTTTTATTTATTTATATTTTATTTTATTTTATTTTTATTTTATTTTTATTTATTTATTTATTTATTTATTTATTTTTGTAAATAAACTCGGTTTTAAAAAATGTCATCTCTATTTGTGCTGCCATCTATTGATTATTACGAGAGTATTTAATTTAATATTTGATATAATGGAAAAACATTTTCTGCCAGACCTGAGTATTGAACTGGGGACGTTAGCGGCTTGAGCTGAGTGCTTTACCGCAAGACCAGCGGGTCCTTGCTAGATTCAGAGTAGGAAACGATTATATCTTCAAATCGCAGCTTGCGACTTAAACAATTTCGGGTTTAGAAAACTGTTAATTTTGAAGCTAATTGCGGGGATATTTCGTAATGAGATGATGGTTGAAAACTATAGTATTAATAGAGGATAAAAACATGAATTATATATATTCTTAATTTGATTGTTAGATGTAAAATATAAATATTATATTTTGAATTAAATTCGATAATTTTTTTGCTTTTTGCGAAAATCGATTTTTAGTCAACTATTAAGCATTTTTTAAATGTGTTCGTTTAGAATATATTTTCAGTGTGAGTGTTTTTTATAACTTTAAAAAATAAATTGCGAATAATTTTAAAGGAATGGGTTTAATTCGAAAGCATTACTTTTGTTTGTTGCTTTTTTAAATAGAATCGATTTTTTTTTTCACTTAACTTAGCTATTTTATATATATATATTAATCTGTTTGTTTAGAATATATTTTAAGTGCGAATACTTTTTTATAACTTTAAAAAGTGAATTGCAAATAATATTAAAGAATAGAAAAATTTAATTTTTGCTTTTTTAAATTCGAAAGCACTATTTTCTTGTTGTTGTTTTAAATAAACTTGAAATTTTAATTTATTGAATTTTTAGTTTTTCTGTGCAGCAACATGTCAGTTTTTGAAGCATTGAAAATAAACATGCAGCAAATAACGGAATATCTCCGTTGGCTGCTTTTTTCTTCGTCCGTTCCGTTGTTTTCAGGAAAAATGAGGAAATTTTCTGCAGATATACGGGATAGATTCCATTTTTCTAACAAAACGGAAACTTTCTGATCAAAATTCACGGAAGACAACCTGTCAATAAACGAAATTTTTTAACAGTGAACAACAACAACAACAAAAAAGTCATGTTTTTTATAAAGTAAAAATTTACCGGTCTATTTTTTCGTTTTTTCGAATATCTAAACCAGTCCGATATTATATTCTGTCATAATAATATCCGTCATGCGGACTAAATGCGATATTTAAAAAAATAATTTCAAAATTATACAAATTGTACACCTTCAAAATGTTAAAATATGCGAATATTTCCATAATCAGATTTTTATCACGATTCAATAGGTTTCTCTAACTCATATATTTACTATTCTCTATTCTCATATTGATACTCGCTTTGTATTATTCACAAACATCTGAAAAATCCGTTAAACTTCCGATATGACGTCAGATTTTCTTTTTAATTCTCTAATGAAGTGATATTAATCTGCTTTGTGCATAATACTCATAATACTCATAATACTCATACTCCTTGTATTATTGATAAATCTTAGACATTTTCCGTTTTATTACCACTATGACGTCAATCAATTTTATTTCATATTAATCTTTTTTTCAATTGGTGAAACTTTTTATTTCATTTTCATTTTTCACGTGGAAATCGTCTGATAGAAAATTAATTATTGTGGAAAGAATTTCATCGTGGATTTTTAATTTTTGGCATCTGCTATAACGAAAAATGTTTAAATTTAATAGGAAAATTCTGTTAGAATTTTGGTTTTTTATCTCTATTTATTAAAATAATACGAATTTTTCAAATTTTAATATTTTGAGCTCATCACAGCTGGTATTCATGTATATACAAAAAGTTTCAACTCTGTAAGTTATATAGTTTTTGAGAATGGCTCTGTGACAGACAGACAACGGAGCGGGAGTAATAGTATTTCGTGAGATGAACGTATGGCAATTGTTATGGTAACCGCCAGCAGGCGATAAAAGAGATACAGTGAAACCTCCCTGAAAGACCACCTCTATAAGGAGACCACCTCTCATAAAGACCGTTTATTTATGGTCTATAATTTTTTGCTATAAGCTCAATGTTAATTGTCCTCCATTAAAGGACCACTATTTCCCGTCTCCCTCCCTAAAAGACCATTTTTCAACTTTTCTGTCATAGAATAGGATTACTTTCCTTTGAATGGGAAAATCTCGAAATTCCATTTCTTTCCGGAAAACACGCTCAGCTACGTTCTTTCTTAGACCTGGTAAATCAAGGTCGAGGAAAAAGCTGGTTCTCGTGCATTACCGCATTTAATGTCATTATAGTTACGGAGGGATAGTTTTGGTTGGTGGGAGAAGGACTATTGTCTACCTGTAAACTGCAGGTGTCTTTTTCAAGAGGGAGAGTAGTGGTGGTCCAGATTCCACCTTATCTGTTGCTTTTCTTGGAAAGATTTTCACTTGTTGTTATCACCTCAGTTTTGGTTAACAGTGGAAGTTATAACACAGTGCATATTCGCATCGAAGTGCATATCGTATTTTTCTTGCTGTGTGCTTAGTATACCAATTTAGATGATGTTTAAGAGAATTGTGTTAACTTTGGAAGACAAAGTGAAAGTTTTAAGAGCACATGAGAATGGAACATCAGAGAGGAAAATTGGCTGCACTGTTTAATTGTTTCATTTAATCGTTTCATTTAATTATTTAATTTAATTTAAACTGTTTAATTATCTATTTCATGTCAAGAAACACTTGTTGAAATCAATAGATTGATAGAAAGTTTGATACCTGTTAGAGATACTAAAATAAGTAATTTGTTTAAAGAGATCAAAGAATGTTTAGAACTAAACATTGTTAATGAGAAATTGTTAAAATCAAAGCAAACTACAATTAATTCCTTCTTTAAAGCTCTATAGACATAAAATATAATAAACTAATTCAACAATAATTTTTTCTTGTAGTATGTATTTTATGAAACTTTGCTTTACCCCTCACCTCTATTCAGAGACCACCTCTCTGAAAGACCGATTTTTTATGGTCTAATGGGTGGTCTCCTTAGAGAGGTTTCACTGTATATTTCTTCGTTTTAGAGGCATCGGAAAAAAGAGAGCCGTTACCATAGCATCGCGGAAGCTAGAATGTTTTTTGAAGATTAGCTTGGAGTATGATAAAAAACGGAGTCAGAATTTTCGCTCATTATTCTACTAAATAAATAATACTAGAATTATCTATGTGTGGATGTTTATTTAGTGGAGAATCACCAAATCATTTATACCATAAATGGTGACCATGGACTCTTTACATGTAACCTTCGCAGATCAAGTGGATATACGATAAAGATATCATTCGAACATCTTCATCTTTAATGGAAGCGTCGTTCTACGGTGGTGAAAAGTAAATGCTGCTAATATGGTGATGAAAATGCTCAATGGAAAGCAGATAAGTTATTCTGAATCATTTTTCTGGTATTTTTTTCTGTTGTTAGAAAAGTTTATTTCGCGAATTTATTTTGATTTAATTGTGCTATTTTTCTATGTTCGTAACTATTAATCATGTCTAGTGTCGAGGCCGTTCAAATTCCTGTTTATAACAGATCCGACCCTGCGTTATGGTTTATAATGTGCGAAAGCACATTTGCTCTTGCTACCCCGAAACCAATAACGGAATCTCTTACTAAATATAATTATGTAGTATCCCATCTCCCTCCCGACATTGCGTCATTAGTTCGCGATGTTCTTATAAAACCCGATGCTGCTACCCTTTCACTAAATTAAAAACTGAAATAATTAATCGTTCAGGTGAATCTTCTCAGCAGGAGATTCGTAAACTTTTATCTGGAGAGGAATTAGGAAACCGTAAACCTTCTGAATTATTGCGTGATATGAAACGTCGCGCCGAATCTCTTAGCGTTCCCGAAAATTTAATGATGGAATTATTTCTTCAACGTTTACCGTCTTCGGTACAGTCAATTTTAGCCGCTGTTTCAGATCTTTCTTTAGATAAACCAGTTGAAATTTCTGATAAAATACTTGAAGTTACCCCATCACCTGTTGAAAATTTCGCAGTTTCCAAAATAAATGATCAGTCGCTCGAAAGTAAATTGTTTCACGAAATTGAAAAATTAAATAAAAGAATTAATCAGTTGCCACATTTTCGAGGTCGATCACCGTTCCGCGGAAATAAAAATCCCCGTAACAGAAGTAATTCAAATAAGCGTGATTCTTCTGTGTGTTGGTTTCATCGTCGTTTTGGACACAAGTACAGGGAAGAAAAGTGTGTTAAACCTTGTTCATGGATGGGAAAAGAATGCAGCAAAGAATAGAGGCGACGTATTCTTTGCCGCAACAATCACGTCAGTAGTGTATATTTACCGGTTCTGCGCCACCTGAGTCGAGCAGGCGCAGGCGGAAGGCGCAGGCGGAGCAGGCGGAGCAGGCGGAAGGTGAGGGAGTCACAGGTGGAGCACAGGGGGAGCAGGTGAAGGTGGCGATAAGAGCATGAGCACTGATAAGAACGGAGGGTTCGATGGGAGGGGGGTGCGATAAGGGTTTCTACTATAAGATAAGGGGATTATTTTAATGAGTTTTAATTGGGGAACTTAAAAAATTTTAAATCAAAAAATATTTTTTTTTTCGCGGAGAAATGTTTACTACAGTACAATGTGAGTATTAACGGATTTATTTTAGCGAAATAGAAATTAATAAATTTTAATTGCGAGACTTAGAAATTTTTCGAAGCAAAATTTCTTTTTTTTTTCAACTATAGTATGGTGGGGTGTTTGGATGGGAAATATTTTTGAAAGTGTGGTTTGTGAATGAAAATTACATTTAAAAATATTAATTAAAAATGGTCATTAATTAAGAGATATGTTAATTGGAGAACTTAAGATTTTTTTTTACTCAACTAGACTATGTAGTTTTAATATTAGAGTATGTAGTAGAGTTGTGGAAGTGAACGATTAATTAAATGAAAATAGTAATTAAGAAATAAATTAAAAATAGTAATTAAGGAACTTAAGAATTTTCGCGAGATTTTTTTTTCTCAACTAGAATATGCAGTTTGAATATTAGAGTATGTAGTAGAAGTGAATGAATAATTAATTAAACATAGTAATTAAGAAATGAATTAATTTCAGTTGAAGAACTTAAACATTTTTGATGTAAGAGATGGGTTTTAATTAAATCGATTAATGAATTTGATACATGTTATGGTAAAAAATACAGGGTCCCATATGAATTATACTGCACTCAATTGAATAGCTCCCCCACCCCATTTACGCAAGTGCATCTAAAAATTCTACAGCGCCTATTTTTTCTAAAGGCCCTTTGAGCATTGTTAGGCTAAAAATACCACAAAATACAGAGAGCCTGCAAAAATTTTACAAAATCTATTATTTATTGCAGGTCCCTTAAAAAATAATTAAAAAAACAGCATTTAGCCCTCTTCACACATAATAAAGAGAATAATTTAACAGCATCAGATTCCCCCTCCCCCTTTTTTTAATTTCCCTGCAAGGGCCTTTACCCAAGTTCACCTTAAAACATACCCTTTCAGACAAGCGTATCTAAAAATTCGCATGACTCACACCTGTGGCATAAGCTAACTGATAATGCAAGTTCGATCGAGTTTTAACGTAGGTGATTCACGCATTTATTTATGGTATTCACAAAATTAAAACCCTTTTGAAAATGGATAAGGTATTTTAGGCTAGGTTAAAAGAAATTTTTGTATGGGTATTAGATTTAGCGAGGATTATTTAAAAATAATAACAAAGAATTAAGCAATTAATGTAAAATTATTGAGGGTATATGATAGATGCAGGCCCCTTCGAGTAAGTTAGGTTAAAAAATAAATACAGGGAGTCCTATAAAATCAATTACACTTATAAGACTAAAAAATACAGGGTGTCCTTCAAAAATTAAGTATATTTTACAAATCTGCATGGGATTAAAAATAATCCATTTCATATTTTACGAAAGAAAATTAAACTGACAATTTATCATGTTTCATTTATTCTACACAACTTTTAATATTTTTATCACATTTTTAGACATTTATTTGCATAAAGTATAATATTATAATGATTTAGCACTTGGAAAATGTTTGTGAAGGGTCCTGTTTTAAAGGTGAAAATTTTTGTGAAGGGTTTGAATAAAGTGAAAATAGTTATACACTTTTCTATATTGTGTTCAAATATATATTACATTTTCTAATAACATAAAAGAAATACTTTCGCAAGTTTTTTTTTTTTCCCCTCACACATATATTGAAAAAAATGATCAAAGTTTAAATAATTTTAACACATTTCTAAAGGATGGAAGAAAACTATTTTGCGATTAAGGATCCCTTATTCATTAAATACTCGTTTTAACAGACGAAACTGAATAAAGATTTATACTATTTCTCCCTTTAAGACAACATGAAAGTAAAATTTATAATGACTTGATTAACCAATCACGTATGTTTATTAATGAACCAATCACATATGCTGTTATATGCACACGAGCGCCCCCTATGATGGTATAAATTTGCGTGGAATGAGATAATTTCCTCATTCAGTGCACTACCAACAGCGTGTGAAGGTGATTTTATCAGTTCATTATTATTAGTTTGTGTTAAAATGGAACGAGCTATGCATTCTTCTACATTAAGTGATCCAAAGATGATAAGTCATGTCCTATCAGCAGAATTGAGGAATCAAGACTTGGAATCTTCAATGCAACCCAAAGAAGTAGGCGTTTCGAATTATGATGTGAAACTCTCTTCATCAAGAAGAGATAAGCCAAAATTATCTTATGTGTGTACTAAGTGTAGCAAATCTTTTTTGCGAAAGGACCATCTAATGCAACACTTGGTTATTCATTCAGGAGAAAAACCTTTCGTTTGTGTCATTTGTCAGAAAGCATTCTATAGAAAAGATGCTATGATTCGCCATAAATTGTCTCATTTAAAGACCCGCATGACTTATAAGTGTGATATGTGCGCTAAAGTCTTTTCAAAAAAGCGTGATTTAAGTCAACACAAGAAGATTCACAAATCAACCAAGCAATTTAATTGTGATGTGTGCTCTGAAGTATTTTCACAGAAGTACGAGTTACGCCAACACAAAAATATTCATAGACCTCTCAAGCAATATATTTGTGATGTATGCAACGAAAAGTTCTCAAGCAAGAATGACCTATTAAAGCATAATAAGATTCATAAACCTCTCAAGCAATATATTTGTGATGTATGCAATGAAAAGTTCTTAAGCAAGAATGACCTATTAAAGCATAGAAAGATTCATAGACCTATCAAGCAATATAATTGTGATGTGTGCTCTGAAGTATTTTCATGGAAGTATGACTTATTGAAGCATAAGAAGATTCATAGACCTATCAAGCATCATACATGTCTCCAGTGTACTGAAGAATTTTTACGGAAGGATGATTTAATTAAACATCTGAGAACTGCTCATAAAGTTTCATCTAACCCAACTCAATCTGTTGCTTTAAAGGATGCATTATATGAGAAAGTGAAGCATTTTAAAAGACAAAATGCCCTTAATGTATGCACTAATACTATCATTGATTCTAACGAAGAAAATGATAAAGACTTTCAAACATTTTTTAATAGCGTTCGACCAGACGTTTTGAATGAACTAAATTATCAGATAGAAGTTAAAAAGTCCATGAAATGGTATGCTACTGTAAAAGTGGTTTTAACACGTATATCACAGGACGGTGGTTTAGAAACTGCCAATCCCTATTTTCGTTCGAACACTATACTTGAATTGATGAATCAAAACATACCTGTGCATATCGAAGAAGCTTTCGCTAAAATTATAAACTCCTTCGAGAAGTTCAATGAACGTGGATCTAACTGGACATTGGAAAAAATACTGCATTTAGAACTGTCTACAGCTAAATTCAGCATGGTTTGAAATTTTTTGTACCTTTCTTTTGAAATATGTATACTCATGACTTGCTCTTGTAACTATTGAAAACGATCAATAAATACTATATGAGTGAAAAATCCCAGAGTGATTAATTTAATATCTGCATAAATTACTTCTGTCACATAACTTACTTATTAACATTTTAATAATTCACACTGGAAATGTAACAAACTATTTTTAGGATTTTAGATAAACAAAAAAAAATGTATAGATTTAATCTTTCTAAAACACATATATATATATTCTAAATGTATAAGAGAAATAAATATTTTCATAATCTTTTCATATTGAAGAAACACAAATTTTGCATACTTTATACAAAACACTTGCAGTATGAGAAATGATTGCTACTATTACCCATATGAGAAAATGAATCATTAGCAAATCTTATCTATGTGTCATATTTAACCAACAGACTCAAACATGAGTGAATTTTGACTAGAATTAATCATTGAATGTAAAAATGATTTGTTTTACAACTTTGTATACATTATGAAAATACATGATAATATTTATACATTATGCCATAGTTTTTGAAATATTTTTCCAAAGTTAGATTCATACAATAAAGCGAGATTGATACCGTTAATGTATGTGAATTCCTTCATGTTATCCTCTATAGCTTCAACTCGATTCGTTATATATGCCTCAATGAAAAATAATAACTAAGAAATAAAATTAAAAATAGTAATTAAAAGGTAGCCTTAAGAATTTTTGGAATAAGAGATTGGTTTTAATTAAATAGGTTAATGAACCTAATTCGATAGAAGTCTTACTAAAATAGAAATTACACTAAAAGTACAGAGTCCCCTACAATATATGAATTATACTCCACTAAATTTAATAGCACCCTCCCCTATTTTCATAGAAATGGCTTCAATATAATTTAGGCTAACAATATACGCTTCAAAAAATACATAGTGACCACAAGAAGGACAGGAATTCGATATGTACTACTACTTATGCAAAATATAATTTCTCTTATCGCATAAAATATATTAACAAGTCCTGTAAAAATATAATGACATGAACTATTAATACATGATTTAAATACATATTGGTTATACAAAACATATATATATATATATATATATAAATATATAAAAATTTATCGTTACCTAAGAATTTCAAGCATGATTTACTAGACTTAACCCAAATTCAACTAGATTCTTCACGTGGTTCGATGACATCACTGATCGCGATAATATTTTAGATAAGATTTACTGATAAGACCACATATCAAGTCATTTCTTCTAAAGCAAGTATAGGAGTTGGTTCTGAGGTCTAGGTATGTAGTAGGTTAGTAGTAATATATTTTTAAAGTACTTTTTATTATGTGTTAAAAGAAATGGTTATTTTTTTCTTTACGTAGGGCAGTAAAAATTAAAACATAAAATATTAAATTTAATACTTAGTAATATAAAGACTTACACCTACAGAAACGCAAACATCCTTTTAGTTATATTCATGCAGACTTTAAGATATATCGCATATGTTCTTTATTTTACCATGGCATATAGGGATTTTTTTTTAATGTATGTCACGTGACTATCTAAAGCGAGATTGATACTTAAAACCATTAATATATATGAATTCTTTCGTATAGCCCTGTATAGATGCTACTCACCATATATACACGTATATATATGTACTAAGTCTGTTAAGTTTTAAAATGCATCATTGAATATTCAATGAAAAATAACAACTAACAAATATTAATTAAGAGATATGCTAATGTTCGGACTTATAAAATTTTTGGGTGAACAGATCGGTTTTAATTAAATATGTTAATGAATCTAATTCAATACAAGTCGTGTTAAAATAGAGATTATAGTGAAAATAGAGGATCCCATATAATACACACTAATTATACTGCATTAATGCACTACCCCACTTATATTATCACAGAAATACCTTCGATAAAATTTAGACTATCAATACATACAAAATATATACAGAGTGCCCAGAAAAAGGGTAGGAATGAATGAAGAATTTTAACATAAATTAAAAAATAGGATCTACAGTAAGTGACTATAAATAAATATGAAGGAAAAATCATGCGTCATGGTATACTTTATGAAACACTTTCCAAATGGGACTATCGTTAATACTTTGAAAAAAACTATTGAAATATGTGAATTAGATTAAATAATTCATACTGGAAATGTATTTTAAAAAAATTACAGATTTCGTTTCTTTCTTTTTTTTTTCACTTAGATATAATTATAAGGCTTCTTTTACAATAAAGACCTGATTCTTGTGGAGAGATTGAAAACTAGTATTTTATTGAATCGGCCCAGGCTATTTTATACCCACTATGCTAACTAATGGGTTGAGTGAGCCCCAGGCTATTTTCTACCCACCACGTTTACTGGGCTTAGTGTGCCCCCGCTTATTTTATAGCTACCACGATAACCACAGGACTGAGTGAGCCCCCGCTTATTTTATAACCACCACGTTAACCACAGGGCTAAGTGAGCCCCCGCTTATTTTATAGTCACCTTGCTAACTATTTAGCTTAGTGAGCCCCATTTCGAGTTTTCGAGGCTAATTTATACACACCACACTAACTATTGGGCTTAGTGAGCCCCCACTTATTTTATAGCCACCACGCTAACCACAGAGCTAAGTGAGGCCCCGCTTATTTTATAGTCACCAAGCTAACTACTGGGCTGAGTGACCCCCAGGCTGTTTTATACCTACCATGATAACTACTGGGCTGAGTGAGCCCCAGGCTATTTTCTACCCACCACGTTTACTGGGCTTAGTGTGCCCCCGCTTATTTTATAGCTACCACGATAACCACAGGGCTGAGTGAGCCCCCGCTTATTTTATAACCACCACGTTAACCACAGGGCTAAGTGAGCCCCCGCTTATTTTATAGTCACCTTGCTAACTATTTAGCTTAGTGAGCCCCATTTTGAGTTTTCGAGGCTAATTTATACACACCACACTAACTATTGGGCTTAGTGAGCCCCCACTTATTTTATAGCCACCACGCTAACCACAGAGCTAAGTGAGGCCCCGCTTATTTTATAGTCACCAAGCTAACTACTGGGCTGAGTGACCCCCAGGCTGTTTTATACCTACCATGATAACTACTGGGCTGATTAAGCCCCAGGTATTTTATAGCCATTACGCTAACTACTGGACTGAGTGAGCCCCAGGTTATTTAGTCACATGAATATGATTTCCAAGGTATATGTCCTGACTTGATTTAGACCATTGCCTATGGTAAGATAAAGCTCGGAAGTAAATTGGTAAACTCTATACATTTCCCTCGAAAACTCACTTGTATTTTATTAAATATCTGTAGAAATCAGCATAGTATATTAAAATTATATATATTCTTATTAGTTTATGAATCTACTAACTTATAATATCTATATGGTAACTTGGATTATTAGTATTCACACTTAAACATTTCTTTTGTAGATTTAATATGATAAACACTAACATCAGACTGACTAAACTTTTACCATTTTCATTTAAACTTAGTTTTAGGAAATTTATCTATATAGCTTTAAATTTTACTGTTTAGTAAGTCTATTATTTCAAAGTATTATTTTTTAGTTATAATATTCAAAACATATTCATAGCGTTTTACATAGTAGGTATCAAATTAATTTAAAGTCATATTAAAAAAATATATATACAAATACTATTCTTACTTAACACGCCAGCTAGCTAAGCACCCAATCGTCTCACACCAAGACTCTGAGAAAAGTGAATGCTTGTTCAGGGCCTTATCAGCTAATATAATCAGTGATAAGATTTAAACAAGTGACGTCACTGTTTAAGTGATATCACGTGACCATGTGGTATCATTCAATATGTCACCAGTGACGTCAGAGATCACGTGACTAGGTCATAAAAGAACCAATTACTAATTGCAATTAAAAATTTACCTCTAATTGATTTGTATAATATATATAGATAAATTAATACATGATTTATCTATGTATTATTTCGTAATACATAGCACATGTACTATGTTTTACGAAATAATAGAAAAATCATGTATTAATTTATCTATATATATTATACAAATCAATTAGAGGTAAATTTTTAATTGCAATTAGTAATTGGTTCTTTTATGACCTAGTCACGTGATCTCTGACGTCACTGGTGACATATTGAATGATACCACATGGTCACGTGATATCACTTAAACAGTGACGTCACTTGTTTAAATCTTATCACTGATTATATTAGCTGATAAGGCCCTGAACAAGCATTCACTTTTCTCAGAGTCTTGGTGTGAGACGATTGGGTGCTTAGCTAGCTGGCGTGTTAAGTAAGAATAGTATTTGTATATATATTTTTTTAATATGACTTTAAATTAATTTGATACCTACTATGTAAAACGCTATGAATATGTTTTGAATATTATAACTAAAAAATAATACTTTGAAATAATAGACTTACTAAACAGTAAAATTTAAAGCTATATAGATAAATTTCCTAAAACTAAGTTTAAATGAAAATGGTAAAAGTTTAGTCAGTCTGATGTTAGTGTTTATCATATTAAATCTACAAAAGAAATGTTTAAGTGTGAATACTAATAATCCAAGTTACCATATAGATATTATAAGTTAGTAGATTCATAAACTAATAAGAATATATATAATTTTAATATACTATGCTGATTTCTACAGATATTTAATAAAATACAAGTGAGTTTTCGAGGGAAATGTATAGAGTTTACCAATTTACTTCCGAGCTTTATCTTACCATAGGCAATGGTCTAAATCAAGTCAGGACATATACCTTGGAAATCATATTCATGTGACTAAATAACCTGGGGCTCACTCAGTCCAGTAGTTAGCGTAATGGCTATAAAATACCTGGGGCTTAATCAGCCCAGTAGTTATCATGGTAGGTATAAAACAGCCTGGGGGTCACTCAGCCCAGTAGTTAGCTTGGTGACTATAAAATAAGCGGGGCCTCACTTAGCTCTGTGGTTAGCGTGGTGGCTATAAAATAAGTGGGGGCTCACTAAGCCCAATAGTTAGTGTGGTGTGTATAAATTAGCCTCGAAAACTCAAAATGGGGCTCACTAAGCTAAATAGTTAGCAAGGTGACTATAAAATAAGCGGGGGCTCACTTAGCCCTGTGGTTAACGTGGTGGTTATAAAATAAGCGGGGGCTCACTCAGCCCTGTGGTTATCGTGGTAGCTATAAAATAAGCGGGGGCACACTAAGCCCAGTAAACGTGGTGGGTAGAAAATAGCCTGGGGCTCACTCAGCCCAGTAGTTATCATGGTAGGTATAAAACAGCCTGGGGGTCACTCAGCCCAGTAGTTAGCTTGGTGACTATAAAATAAGCGGGGCCTCACTTAGCTCTGTGGTTAGCGTGGTGGCTATAAAATAAGTGGGGGCTCACTAAGCCCAATAGTTAGTGTGGTGTGTATAAATTAGCCTCGAAAACTCGAAATGGGGCTCACTAAGCTAAATAGTTAGCAAGGTGACTATAAAATAAGCGGGGGCTCACTTAGCCCTGTGGTTAACGTGGTGGTTATAAAATAAGCGGGGGCTCACTCAGTCCTGTGGTTATCGTGGTAGCTATAAAATAAGCGGGGGCACACTAAGCCCAGTAAACGTGGTGGGTAGAAAATAGCCTGGGGCTCACTCAATCCATTAGTTAGCATAGTGGGTATAAAATAGCCTGGGCCGATTCAATAAAATACTAGTTTTCAATCTCTCCACAAGAATCAGGTCTTTATTGTAAAAGAAGCCTTATAATTATATCTAAGTGAAAAAAAAAAGAAAGAAACGAAATCTGTAATTTTTTTAAAATACATTTCCAGTATGAATTATTTAATCTAATTCACATATTTCAATAGTTTTTTTCAAAGTATTAACGATAGTCCCATTTGGAAAGTGTTTCATAAAGTATACCATGACGCATGATTTTTCCTTCATATTTATTTATAGTCACTTACTGTAGATCCTATTTTTTAATTTATGTTAAAATTCTTCATTCATTCCTACCCTTTTTCTGGGCACTCTGTATATATTTTGTATGTATTGATAGTCTAAATTTTATCGAAGGTATTTCTGTGATAATATAAGTGGGGTAGTGCATTAATGCAGTATAATTAGTGTGTATTATATGGGATCCTCTATTTTCACTATAATCTCTATTTTAACACGACTTGTATTGAATTAGATTCATTAACATATTTAATTAAAACCGATCTGTTCACCCAAAAATTTTATAAGTCCGAACATTAGCATATCTCTTAATTAATATTTGTTAGTTGTTATTTTTCATTGAATATTCAATGATGCATTTTAAAACTTAACAGACTTAGTACATATATATACGTGTATATATGGTGAGTAGTATCTATACAGGGCTATACGAAAGAATTCATATATATTAATGGTTTTAAGTATCAATCTCGCTTTAGATAGTCACGTGACATACATTAAAAAAAAATCCCTATATGCCATGGTAAAATAAAGAACATATGCGATATATCTTAAAGTCTGCATGAATATAACTAAAAGGATGTTTGCGTTTCTGTAGGTGTAAGTCTTTATATTACTAAGTATTAAATTTAATATTTTATGTTTTAATTTTTACTGCCCTACGTAAAGAAAAAAATAACCATTTCTTTTAACACATAATAAAAAGTACTTTAAAAATATATTACTACTAACCTACTACATACCTAGACCTCAGAACCAACTCCTATACTTGCTTTAGAAGAAATGACTTGATATGTGGTCTTATCAGTAAATCTTATCTAAAATATTATCGCGATCAGTGATGTCATCGAACCACGTGAAGAATCTAGTTGAATTTGGGTTAAGTCTAGTAAATCATGCTTGAAATTCTTAGGTAACGATAAATTTTTATATATTTATATATATATATATATATATATGTTTTGTATAACCAATATGTATTTAAATCATGTATTAATAGTTCATGTCATTATATTTTTACAGGACTTGTTAATATATTTTATGCGATAAGAGAAATTATATTTTGCATAAGTAGTAGTACATATCGAATTCCTGTCCTTCTTGTGGTCACTATGTATTTTTTGAAGCGTATATTGTTAGCCTAAATTATATTGAAGCCATTTCTATGAAAATAGGGGAGGGTGCTATTAAATTTAGTGGAGTATAATTCATATATTGTAGGGGACTCTGTACTTTTAGTGTAATTTCTATTTTAGTAAGACTTCTATCGAATTAGGTTCATTAACCTATTTAATTAAAACCAATCTCTTATTCCAAAAATTCTTAAGGCTACCTTTTAATTACTATTTTTAATTTTATTTCTTAGTTATTATTTTTCATTGAGGCATATATAACGAATCGAGTTGAAGCTATAGAGGATAACATGAAGGAATTCACATACATTAACGGTATCAATCTCGCTTTATTGTATGAATCTAACTTTGGAAAAATATTTCAAAAACTATGGCATAATGTATAAATATTATCATGTATTTTCATAATGTATACAAAGTTGTAAAACAAATCATTTTTACATTCAATGATTAATTCTAGTCAAAATTCACTCATGTTTGAGTCTGTTGGTTAAATATGACACATAGATAAGATTTGCTAATGATTCATTTTCTCATATGGGTAATAGTAGCAATCATTTCTCATACTGCAAGTGTTTTGTATAAAGTATGCAAAATTTGTGTTTCTTCAATATGAAAAGATTATGAAAATATTTATTTCTCTTATACATTTAGAATATATATATATGTGTTTTAGAAAGATTAAATCTATACATTTTTTTTGTTTATCTAAAATCCTAAAAATAGTTTGTTACATTTCCAGTGTGAATTATTAAAATGTTAATAAGTAAGTTATGTGACAGAAGTAATTTATGCAGATATTAAATTAATCACTCTGGGATTTTTCACTCATATAGTATTTATTGATCGTTTTCAATAGTTACAAGAGCAAGTCATGAGTATACATATTTCAAAAGAAAGGTACAAAAAATTTCAAACCATGCTGAATTTAGCTGTAGACAGTTCTAAATGCAGTATTTTTTCCAATGTCCAGTTAGATCCACGTTCATTGAACTTCTCGAAGGAGTTTATAATTTTAGCGAAAGCTTCTTCGATATGCACAGGTATGTTTTGATTCATCAATTCAAGTATAGTGTTCGAACGAAAATAGGGATTGGCAGTTTCTAAACCACCGTCCTGTGATATACGTGTTAAAACCACTTTTACAGTAGCATACCATTTCATGGACTTTTTAACTTCTATCTGATAATTTAGTTCATTCAAAACGTCTGGTCGAACGCTATTAAAAAATGTTTGAAAGTCTTTATCATTTTCTTCGTTAGAATCGATGATAGTATTAGTGCATACATTAAGGGCATTTTGTCTTTTAAAATGCTTCACTTTCTCATATAATGCATCCTTTAAAGCAACAGATTGAGTTGGGTTAGATGAAACTTTATGAGCAGTTCTCAGATGTTTAATTAAATCATCCTTCCGTAAAAATTCTTCAGTACACTGGAGACATGTATGATGCTTGATAGGTCTATGAATCTTCTTATGCTTCAATAAGTCATACTTCCATGAAAATACTTCAGAGCACACATCACAATTATATTGCTTGATAGGTCTATGAATCTTTCTATGCTTTAATAGGTCATTCTTGCTTAAGAACTTTTCATTGCATACATCACAAATATATTGCTTGAGAGGTTTATGAATCTTATTATGCTTTAATAGGTCATTCTTGCTTGAGAACTTTTCGTTGCATACATCACAAATATATTGCTTGAGAGGTCTATGAATATTTTTGTGTTGGCGTAACTCGTACTTCTGTGAAAATACTTCAGAGCACACATCACAATTAAATTGCTTGGTTGATTTGTGAATCTTCTTGTGTTGACTTAAATCACTCTTTTTTGAAAAGACTTTAGCGCACAGATCACACTTATAAGTCATGCGGGTCTTTAAATGAGACAATTTATGGCGAATCATAGCATCTTTTCTATAGAATGCTTTCTGACAAATGACACAAACGAAAGGTTTTTCTCCTGAATGAATAACCAAGTGTTGCATTAGATGGTCCTTTCGCAAAAAAGATTTGCTACACTTAGTACACACATAAGATAATTTTGGCTTATCTCTTCTTGATGAAGAGAGTTTCACATCATAATTCGAAACGCCTACTTCTTTGGGTTGCATTGAAGATTCCAAGTCTTGATTCCTCAATTCTGCTGATAGGACATGACTTATCATCTTTGGATCACTTAATGTAGAAGAATGCATAGCTCGTTCCATTTTAACACAAACTAATAATAATGAACTGATAAAATCACCTTCACACGCTGTTGGTAGTGCACTGAATGAGGAAATTATCTCATTCCACGCAAATTTATACCATCATAGGGGGCGCTCGTGTGCATATAACAGCATATGTGATTGGTTCATTAATAAACATACGTGATTGGTTAATCAAGTCATTATAAATTTTACTTTCATGTTGTCTTAAAGGGAGAAATAGTATAAATCTTTATTCAGTTTCGTCTGTTAAAACGAGTATTTAATGAATAAGGGATCCTTAATCGCAAAATAGTTTTCTTCCATCCTTTAGAAATGTGTTAAAATTATTTAAACTTTGATCATTTTTTTCAATATATGTGTGAGGGGAAAAAAAAAACTTGCGAAAGTATTTCTTTTATGTTATTAGAAAATGTAATATATATTTGAACACAATATAGAAAAGTGTATAACTATTTTCACTTTATTCAAACCCTTCACAAAAATTTTCACCTTTAAAACAGGACCCTTCACAAACATTTTCCAAGTGCTAAATCATTATAATATTATACTTTATGCAAATAAATGTCTAAAAATGTGATAAAAATATTAAAAGTTGTGTAGAATAAATGAAACATGATAAATTGTCAGTTTAATTTTCTTTCGTAAAATATGAAATGGATTATTTTTAATCCCATGCAGATTTGTAAAATATACTTAATTTTTGAAGGACACCCTGTATTTTTTAGTCTTATAAGTGTAATTGATTTTATAGGACTCCCTGTATTTATTTTTTAACCTAACTTACTCGAAGGGGCCTGCATCTATCATATACCCTCAATAATTTTACATTAATTGCTTAATTCTTTGTTATTATTTTTAAATAATCCTCGCTAAATCTAATACCCATACAAAAATTTCTTTTAACCTAGCCTAAAATACCTTATCCATTTTCAAAAGGGTTTTAATTTTGTGAATACCATAAATAAATGCGTGAATCACCTACGTTAAAACTCGATCGAACTTGCATTATCAGTTAGCTTATGCCACAGGTGTGAGTCATGCGAATTTTTAGATACGCTTGTCTGAAAGGGTATGTTTTAAGGTGAACTTGGGTAAAGGCCCTTGCAGGGAAATTAAAAAAAGGGGGAGGGGGAATCTGATGCTGTTAAATTATTCTCTTTATTATGTGTGAAGAGGGCTAAATGCTGTTTTTTTAATTATTTTTTAAGGGACCTGCAATAAATAATAGATTTTGTAAAATTTTTGCAGGCTCTCTGTATTTTGTGGTATTTTTAGCCTAACAATGCTCAAAGGGCCTTTAGAAAAAATAGGCGCTGTAGAATTTTTAGGTGCACTTGCGTAAAGGGGGTGGGGGAGCTGTTCAATTGAGTGCAGTATAATTCATATGGGACCCTGTATTTTTTACCATAACATGTATCAAATTCATTAATCGATTTAATTAAAACCCATCTCTTACATCAAAAATGTTTAAGTTCTTCAACTGAAATTAATTCATTTCTTAATTACTATGTTTAATTAATTATTCATTCACTTCTACTACATACTCTAATATTCAAACTGCATATTCTAGTTGAGAAAAAAAAATCTCGCGAAAATTCTTAAGTTCCTTAATTACTATTTTTAATTTATTTCTTAATTACTATTTTCATTTAATTAATCGTTCACTTCCACAACTCTACTACATACTCTAATATTAAAACTACATAGTCTAGTTGAGTAAAAAAAAATCTTAAGTTCTCCAATTAACATATCTCTTAATTAATGACCATTTTTAATTAATATTTTTAAATGTAATTTTCATTCACAAACCACACTTTCAAAAATATTTCCCATCCAAACACCCCACCATACTATAGTTGAAAAAAAAAGAAATTTTGCTTCGAAAAATTTCTAAGTCTCGCAATTAAAATTTATTAATTTCTATTTCGCTAAAATAAATCCGTTAATACTCACATTGTACTGTAGTAAACATTTCTCCGCGAAAAAAAAAATATTTTTTGATTTAAAATTTTTTAAGTTCCCCAATTAAAACTCATTAAAATAATCCCCTTATCTTATAGTAGAAACCCTTATCGCACCCCCCTCCCATCGAACACTCCGTTCTTATCAGTGCTCATGCTCTTATCGCCACCTTCACCTGCTCCCCCTGTGCTCCACCTGTGACTCCCTCACCTTCCGCCTGCTCCGCCTGCTCCGCCTGCGCCTTCCGCCTGCGCCTGCTCGACTCAGGTGGCGCAGAACCGGTAAATATACACTACTCACGTCGCCTATTTATTAAAGACCAGAAAACAAATGTTTCCTTCTTGGTCGACACAGGCTCAGACGTGTCATTATTATGCGCGAAATTGAAACCCTAAAAATGAAATTAAAAAAGAAAAAAAAAGACAAATCAAAATTTTCTCCAGAAAAATGTCGTGCGCATAATATTTAATCAAAAATCAGCAATAGTTTTATTTTTAGTCTAATCTTTCTTATCGGATTCATAGCCAAGGTTGGCGACAGAAATGAACGTTGTTGGCAACAATGTAGTTTCAAAATTATGAGAGTGATAACGATGGTTACAAAATAAAATTAGTTTTGCGCCAAACCACGCACGCTAACATACACAAGTTGGCTGTAAACACGATTACGAAAAAAATTTTTGTTTTGGATCTTCAATATCCTCTTTCGCTACCTTGAAGGTTGAATTTCTAAAATCATTGAATTACGGGTTTAACCATTTTTTAGTAGATTTGTTATGTTGCATTTCACGGTCCTACCTAAAATTGCTGCTGAGGCATGACGAACTGACCAAAAACTTTTGACATTCCCTTTAACCGCCCTCCCCCTCTAGGAGTTTAATTTAAAAGATAGCCTTTCTTAATCTTATATATTCATAAGTTCAAGTTTCTGGCTTGAAAAGTTTCGTCTATGCGTTGATGAATCAGTCGGGATAAAACCTTTTGTATATAGATATACAGACATTAATATATTCTTTATAAAAAGGGTTTTTGCTTCATTTCCACAGAAAAGTATACTTACCGGTAATTCCAGATAACAGAAACATGTAAAACAACTAATAAAAGTTATTTTAATTTATATTATAGTTGTTAATTTTACACCTTTAGCATTTAAAAGTAATATACTATTACAAGGTGTTATAATTTATTATATTGTTGATATAACTGTTTTTTGCGATTCATCTCGCAACGAATTAATTCAAATTTTAGAAGATGTTCTTGATGAATATCAGGCCATTAAGTGGAGACTAATAATTAAAGTCTTGTTGGAAAAGACCTCGCCTGAAGGTGACATCGAAGTCATTTCCACCTATTTTTGGTCGGACACGTATACTGATTATACGATTGACACAATTGAGGATAATCTTGCACAGGCACATCAAAAAATTTTAGCAAGCTTTGAAAAGTTTTTACAAAAGGGATCTGGGTGGGTACTTCGTGAAGTTCAACACTTCGAACTTCAAACTGCAAAACATGCTCCTTTAAAAGGCAACAGCTATATTCATTTGCCGAAAGACTTGTGTGGGAAGGATGCTATTTTGAACATTGAAAATTTTGAAGATAAAAAAGTGTATGTTATGGTACCTTTTAGCTTCAAAAATGAACCTCCCTCGGGGTGAACATCCTGAAAGAGTGTCTAAATACGTAGATCATGAACATAAAATTAATATGAAAGGAGTCACCTACCCAGTACCTTATCAACAAGTACCCCTTATCGAATCACAAAACGATTTGAGGATCAATGTGTTTGGATATGAAGAAGGCGAAATTTACATTTTATACGTTTCAAAAAAACAAAACAAATGATGAGGTCATTAACTTACTTCTGATAGGCGATGGTGAAAATTCACACTATTGCCTTATCAGAAATTTTTCAAGATTTATGGGGCATCGAAGCAAGAATCATAATACCTCGTTTTATTGTTTTAACTGCCTTCATGCTTTTATACGACAAGACCTTTTAGACAAGCATGCACCCTATTGTCAAAAACAAGCACCACAAGTTGTTTACATGCCGGAAGAAGGAAAACATTTTAAATTTTACAAGCATTCACCCTCAAGCCCCCGTTCCATTTACGATATATGCCGACTTTGAGTCGCTTATCGTACCACTACCAACCGCCCAACCTTCCAACGAAACATCTTATAAAATGGATCTTGCCAAGCATGTGCCGTGCGGTTATGCCTGTGTCATCGTCGGGTCCGATCAAAAAACCTGCAAACCCTCTAATCAAGTACCCCTCTAATCAAGTGGACCCTCTAATCAAGAGGGTGTTTATGTTTATCGAGGTGAAGACGCGGTGGACCACTTTATCGATACATTAATAAAAATAAAAGAAGAACTTGGAAAAAAACTCCTCACTGTTGAACCTATGAATTTGACGAAAGAAGAAGAAGAAAGTTTTCAACAAGCGAAAACATGTTCCATTTGCCGAAAACCGTTGAAAACCAAAAAAGTACGCGCCCATGATCACGTGACTTCGAAATACAGAGGAGCTGCTCATCCTTTTTGCAATCTACACTTCAAACAGTCAACAACCATACCTGTGGTTTTCCACAACTTAAAAAAATATGACGGGCATATTATAATGAGTAGGCTAGGCCGTTATAAAGACCACAAAATCGATGTGATCGCTTCAACGCTAGAACAATATATCACATTCAAAATTAAAAAACAGGGGTCAAAAATCAGTTTGTCATTTATTGATTCGTTTCTGTTTCTCGCAACATCATTGGATAAGCTATCAAGTAATTTTCAACCTGACCAATTTAAAGTTCTTTATTCAAACTTTCCTGTTCAAACAAACTTTGACATGATAAGGAAAAAAGGTATTTATCCATATAAATATGTTGAAAATTTCAAAAAGTTTGAAGACACTTCATTACCCCCCAAATCTGCCTTTTATAGCACCCTTACTGAAGAACATATCACCGATGAAGAATATGCACACGCACATAAAGTTTGGAAAGAATTTCAAATACAAAACCTCGGTCAGTATCACGATCTATATGTCAAAACAGATGTGTTGTTGCTGACCGATGTGTTTGAAAATTTCCGAAAATTGTGCAATCAATATTACTAACTGGATCCAGCACATTTGGTCACACTTCCTAGTCTGTCGTGGCAGGCTTGCCTGAAGATGACCGATGTCAAATTGGAACTTTTAACGGACGTAAATATGCTTCTTTTCATAGAACAAGGTGTGCGCGGGGGCGTATCCCAGGTATCGCATAGGTTCGCCACAGCCAACAACAAATATTGCCCACACTTTAAAGAACACGACGAAAAATCACATCTGATTTACTTAGACGCCAATAACTTATATGGGTGGTCTATGTCGCAATTTTTACCATATGGAGGATTTCAATGGGGTAATCCCGAAGAGTTTGATGAAATGAGAATTTTAAACATAAATGAAAAAAGCAGAATTGGATTCATCTTTGAAGTTGATTTGGAGTATCCTGAATCCCTTCATACACTCCACAACGAGTATCCACTGGCGCCCGAAAGACTCATCGTTCAAGAAAACATGTTATCGCCCTACGCAAAAAGTCTTATCAGCAAGGGGTTCAAGGGTACTCCAAAACTAATTACGAATCTTTTCAACAAACATCGATATATTTGTCATTACAGAAATTTAAAGCTATATTTACAATTAGGATTAAAACTGACCAAAATTCATAAGGTATTACAATTTAACCACTCCCCGCGGCTCGAAAAATACATTACGTTCAACACCGAAAAAAAGAAAAGAAGCAAAAACTAGTTTTGAGCGAGATTTTTTCAAGCTCTTAAATAACTCCATTTATGGGAAATGCATAGAAAATCTAAGAAAACGACGAACTATTGAGCTAATATATAATACAAGAAGAGGTGAAAAGTTGGTGGCCTCACCCAACTATAAAGGCTGTAAAATATTTGACGAGGATCTCGTGGGTGTAGAGAGACAAAATAATAGTATCTTGATGAATCGACCCATTTACGTCGGTTTTACGATACTCGAGTTGTCAAAAACACTCATGTATGATTTTCACTATAACTTTATAAAAAAAATTTATAGTGGAAATCGTGCAGTTCTTCTCTTTACCGATACGGATTCTCTGATGTATCACATAAAGACGCAAGACCTACAAATTGATTTGGAGCTCCACAGCTCCAGATTTGATTTTTCTGATTATCCCAAAAGCCACCCACTTTATTCTTCCACGAATAAAAAAGATTTGGGAAAATTCAAGGACGAATTAAATGGTGAAACTGCCCATCAATTCGTAGGTCTTAAGTCCAAAATGTACAGCATAAAATCTGCACAAGAAGAAAAAAAACGAGCCAAGGGGGTTTCTAAAAGGATTGTAAGAAAAAAACTTCGACATAAAGATTACGTTGCCTGCTTAAAAAACCAGACAAGTACTTATGAAGTACAAAAAAAGATTGACCAAAGGCTGCATCAACTGTACACTGTACAATTCAACAAAAAATGTTTATCTGCGTTCGATGATAAACGCTATCTTTTATCGGACGGTATAACGAGCCTAGTCTATGGTCATTACAAAATTAAAGAAATTAAAAAAAAAAACGGTGAATGTTGAAAATTTTGTATATATTTATTTTTCATCAAGTTTTATATAATTAATTTTTCATTGTATAATCTGTACATAAATTTATGGACGATGAACACATTTCGTTGCAAAAAGTTGTATATAAATTCTGTATATATTCATTTTTTTACTAATCAATACAAAAAGTATTGTTTGTTGTGTGTGAATCGAAGGCAACAATGAGTGGTGTGGCAGCCATGCGACCCCTGCTTAGTCAGATAATACAACCTATATAAAATTATTTAAAATTTTGTATAGGTTGGGGCCTTTAGCTATCACATACATCAAGCAAGACTTGTTTTTTTTTCTAGATTGCGTGAAGCTGGATTTTCTCATAGACACTCTACATCTTTAGCTGGAGTCTCACATCTCATTTCCCGTATTACAAAACTCTCGCTTAAACATAATAATTAAACCCTTTTATTTCGTTACAGATCTCTCGCAGATGACTAGTGTAAGAGGATATGCAGATGGGAAAAAATAATAATTGTGGCGTTATGAATTGTTTTCATAGCGGGTTGTTATGGTGGGTCCACAATTTAAAAAAAATTCCCTTTCAAGAAAGAGCCTGTTCAAATAGCACTGTTGGCATTCTGTTACTAAAAAAAATGACGTGCATTTTGTTCAATCTCAGTTCACCGATAGAGGGCGACACCCTTTTTCCCTCACATTCACAAAAAAAATTAAGCCCCCTACCCTTTCAGTGCACCTCTTCTAGAAGGCCCCCTAAAATAAGCCCTCCCCTACTTCCTTTCCGGTTCAACTTCCTGTCTTACTTCCGGTTCCCCTTCCTGTCTTACTTCATGTCTCTTATCTTCTTACACTTCCGCTCGCACTTCCGCTTCCACTTCCAGGCTCACTTCCGGTCCCACCTCCACCATACTTAGCAATTAGCCTGCTCGAGCGAAACGAACATTCTTCTACTACTGCTAAAGCCATTTATTAAATTAAATAAAATTAGCTTTACCCCCAGTTACCCTAAATGACCCACTAATTGAATTTTCTCGAACATGTGAGATAACTCAATCATCTTCTCATAACCGAAAATGGTAGAATGCAAAATTTATTCAAATTTGTTTTATTAGAGTCGTTTTTCAGGTAAAACAAAATTCTGAAGTGTCCGACAATTGGTTCAGTGATGGCCGAACATTAGATTTAAGGTGGCCGACTAATGGAGAACTTGCCCTGTTTGAACTTAACTTTGTCTAAAAAAACTATTACCGCGTTTTTTAAAAATAATTGTTGAAACATAATAAGAAACGTATGTTTTAACATCTAACACTGTTAAAAATGTTGTGTCGTTTTTTAAAAATTCTACGTTAAGATTTATATATATAAAAGCAGTTAAGTGGCCGACTATTGGTACATTTACAATATATCTCCTACAATACTGAAGAGTATTACATAAAAAATGCATTAAATTAAAGGTAAATTTCATACAGTCTTAAATTAAAATAAATGTATATTTTACATTAGTTAAACTGCACTAGAAGGCCCGTTTTCAGGAGGCAATGACCTGATTCATTAGAGCTATGAGAGCCTAAAGAAGGAAAAAGTTTTTGATTCATAGCTCCTGTATCCCTAAACCGATTTTAACGATCTATATAACAAATTAGCTACGTTCAAGACGTAAAAGTACGTTCTTCGAGAATATTTAGACGGTTTTTCTGTATTTTCAGCGGTTCGCCCATGGCGAATTTAGAAAAACTTAAAAAGAAACGGGTTGACTCGTGCTTTGCTTCTTCTATTTACGGATATACGGATGAAGGGATTCTGGGCATGGGCGCGCGGATTTTGGAAGAGGGATTTTTCATTTGTGATCTTTGATCAGTTTTTAATTAATAACTACTCTAATTTTTAAAATATTAAAATTCTGAGGCCCAGGTGCACCAGGAGAGAGTTTGGACTGCCTAAATCTAAATTTTCAGGCTTCTAGGTGGGCTAGATTTTGCTAGCCATCGCAGACAAACACACACCACACACACACACACAGAGAGAGAGCGAAACTTTATTGTATTAGTATAGATTACGGTGCTGCTATCGCCTCTTCTGTTTGTGTTTTCTGACTGGACGGAGGTGCCATCTAGTGACCACCGTCTATCCTGCACGTCAACGGCCTCATAGCAATGACGTTGTCAGCAACTGAAAAAAATATATAATAGCGATTAGTGTCTAACACTTCCGGACACTTCCGTCTCATTCGGATCCTGATAATATTTCGTTAAAATCAGTCATTTTATTTTAATTTTCAGAGATTTAATTTTTTCAATAAAACGGCATAAAACTAACCTTTTTAGAAAGATTGTGAAAAAGAAAAAACAACTTACGTGGTGAACTACATCGAAATATGCATGTTTTTCGATATACCTTGCGTTGAAAACTAATCTCCCAGCAATCAGCGATGGTAAACAATATGCGATTCATTCCTTTGAGATTCATTAAAATATAGACCATGGATGCAATAATTATGCTCAATGGCAATATAAAACATGCTATTAAAACCACGGACGAAGATACCTCCGTGGCTATTTTCCTCCATGATTAAAACGAAAAGGTAATTCTCAAGATCAATTTTTTTAGTGCAAAAAATACATAAATGCGCATGCGTAACACACATCTAGAAGATGTCCAAAACGGTAGACTTTAATCGCCTGCAAAGAATAAAATCAGAAAACACCTTTGACGTTATTTACAATGAACCAATGGAATTAGTTTTAGTTTCAGAAGTGTGACAAACGCTATTTATTGAACGTGTATCATTTTTTAGAGTTTTGTTCATCTCACAAAACCCTATTCGCCCTGCTTCTCTGTCTGTCCGTCACAGAGCCAGTTCTCAGAAACTGTATAACTTATAGACTAGAAATTTTGTGTACGTACAGCTGAATACTTACTGTCACGCTGAAAATCATAAAATTTTGAAAAAATCGCATTATTCTAATATAGAGAGATGAAAAACCAAAAATCTAATAGCCTTTTCCTATTAAATTTAAACATTTTTCGTTATAGCAGTTGCCAACAATTAAAAATCCACAATAAAATTCTTTCTACAATAATTAATTTTCTATTGAAAGATTTTCACGTGAAAAATGAAAATGAAATAAAAAGTTTCACCAGTTGAAAAAAGATTAATATGACGTCATATTGGTAATATAACGGAAATTTTCAAACATTTCTCAATAATACAAAGAGTATGAGTATGTGTGTTAGAAAAGTAATTTCTGAAATATAAACATTTTATCTCTTATCATGAGTCTGACTAATCATCCTCCAACTGCAACGAGATGATGAAATGAAACATGTGTGCTGGCAAAGAAGTATTTTTTCTACATCTGTGAGATACTCATTAAAGAACTGCTGACTCGTGTGACCTCAAAAGTTCAAGGCTCATTGACGTAAAACTTGACTATGTTTTTCTCATCTTAGAACTAAAAAACTCAGTCTCTAACTAATTCTCTTTAAATAAAGAACTGCAGAAAATTCTCTGCAAATTAAATGTTTTAACTTTTAATAGTTTGATGTAAAATTAATGATGTAAATTAATAATTCTTTTTCTTTTATTTAATAGTGATTAAATAGTTAAACTAAACAAATCTTGCAGTTTAATTACTTTCGTAAGATACTTTTGTTTGTGGACTCATCACATCATCGAACGGATTACATTAAAGTTCTGTCATATTTCTTTGGATTAATCACATATATTGGATTAGTGATGCACCTTCGCGGACTTAACAGGTATGAAAACTTTCATTACCTTTATAACTGTTATGAAGATTTAATTGATTTTAACTAAAATTAGAAGAAGCACCAATTGTCGCAGTTCACATTTTCTATTAATGTGTCAGTAAAGAAAACAGGTTAATATGATGTCATTAGAGAATTAAAAAGAAAATTAATCTGACGTCATATTGGAAGTTTAACGGACTTTTCAAATGTTTGAGAATAATACAAAGAGAGTATCAATATGAATAATAGAGAAAGCAAGTAGATATGACGTCAGCAAGTGATTATAATGTCATATAAGTTTGAGGAACGTATTGAATCATGATAAAAACCCGATTAGGGAAATATTGGCATATTTTAACATTTTGAAGGTCTCTATACAACATGTTTAATTTTGAAATTGATTTTTTTTAATATCGTATTTAGTCCACATGACAGATATTATTATGACAAAGTATAATAGCGGGCTTCGACTGCTGTCGGGTTGGTTCAGATATTCGAAACAACGAGAAAAATAGACTGGTAAATTTTTACTTTATAAAAAACATGACCCTTTTTTTTGGGGGGGGGGGGAAATGAAATTTATTTGGATTTATTAAAGAAAGGATAAAGTATTTTGAAAGGAATATCAAACGAAACTCTTTGTGCGATCTTCGATCACACTTACCCACTTGTTTATTATTATTATGTAATAGTATCCACGCAAAAGATCGTGAGTTGCTATTTTTCGAATTGCAATATTTTTTAAGTTATAAATTACTTTTTTCATTGACGACGAGATGAATTTAGCCATTTGGCAGTTATCTGATGATGACGAAACTGCAATAAAATGGTTTCAGGCCTATGGAACTGTACATAAATAAAGTTTTTTTTTTGCGAGATGCCAGCTGTGCGGAGGTTTCGTACTAGTTGTGCGAACTTAGATAAAGTGGACTGTATCAAAATAACTAACTATAGTATTTATTTAGTTAATAAATACGATGAAGAGAAGACAGCAACGGCGGCTTGTCGCCACCGAGTTTCGAGCACATCTGCTTCACACAGGGTTACATTAACGGGTTGCAGAAACAAAAAAGAGGGGGGGGAATGTTCCATCGCCAATATATATGGAACATCCCGCCCGGCGTTGAAATAATACAAGTATTTCAATATATAACAAATGTAACACAGATAAAAAAGAAAACAACATGATACAATTATAAGCAATTAAAACCATCACAATAATTATACAATTAAGAATAATAATAATAAAAAATATTAAATAGTTACTGAGCATTAATTTTATTATCTATCATGGGCAAAATACTTATTTTAGATACAGATCTTTTAAAAATGCCCTTCGCGGTTCGTACCTCTACTACTCTGACATGTCCGTCAGCACCTGGGATTACTTTAGTAATACGGCATAGAGACCAAGTGCAAATAGGAAGTTGTGATTCCTTTACTAATACCAACATACCTGGCAAAATATTTGGCTTTTTGAATAGCCATTTGTTTCGTTGTTGTAAGTAACTAAGATAATTATTCTGCCAACGCTTCCATATAATTTGCACTATTTTTTGTGTTCTTTGCCATTTGTTTAATAAGTTATCCTTTACCTCAATTAAATTTGGTTCTGGAAGCGCATTAAGCGGTCTTCCTATGAGGAAGTGACCAGGAGTCAATACTTCAAAACTGTCGGCATCTGTCGACAAAGGAGAAAGTGGCCGCGAATTTAATATGCCCTCGATTTGAGCAATTACCGTTAGAAATTCCTCTAACGTTAAATGAGCTGAACCCACTACTCTCTTAAAATGATATTTGAATGCACTCCCGCTTCCCAAAGGCCACTGAAGTTGGGTGCTCTAGGAGGAGAAAATTTCCAGCAGATGCCCTCTGATGCCAAATTGTTAGAGATTTCTTCCCTATTCATAAGTTTTCGTAGACGCTTAAGTTCTGCTGAAGCCCCAACAAACTTTGTAGCGTTGTCGCTAAAAATTGTTGAACTTTTCCCACGGCGAGAGAAAGATCGCTTTAAAGTAGCAATTATTGCTTCAGATGTTAAGTCTGAAACGAAATCCAAGTGTACAGCCTTAGTGACCATACATACAAATATAGTTACATAGATTTTTTGGAGGGTACCCTTTCTGTGGCCCTTGTATTTTATTTCAAAGGGTCCACATAGATCTAATCCGACATTAGAAAAAGCAGAGCTAGGTATTACTCTCTCAGGAGGGAGATCCCCCATCAGCTGGTTAGCCATTATGGGCTTAACTTTGAAGCATCGTACACATTCATGCACAACCTTACGTGCAATGTTTCTGTCGCTAAGTGGCCAATATTTTAGATGTACAGTATTCAAAAGAGCCTGGGGTCCTACATGAAAATCACGAAGATGATAGTATTGAAAAATAAGTTTAGTTAACCTATCCTTTGCTGGCAAAACTATGGGATATTTGCTTTTATAATTTATGTTCGCATGTGAGAGTCTCCCACCTACTCTGATTAGTTCATTACAATCTAAAAAAGGATTCAGAAATTTTAACTTACTTGCAGGAGAGACTGAAGAACCTTTTTTCAAGGCATCAATTTCATGTGTAAAATACTTTACCTGAATGTATTTCAATAAGTAAATTTCCGATTTCTGGATCTCGTTGGCAGAAAGAGGACCCTTTAATTTATCGCGCTCCTTACAATTTCTAATAAATCTATAAATAAAGGCTAGAATTCTAATTAATTTCAAAAAATTATTAGTTAAATTAAATAAATCATTCATAAAATTAGAGTCATTAATGTTAAAAAGAGTCATTATAGCAGGAGGTTTCAGTTCATTCACATATAAATTGTCACACAGAATATCTGGATTACGAATAGTCTCTAAAGATTGTTCACTAACAGTTGAAAGTTGTGGACCTTGCCACCACAGTTCACTAGCAGCAAGAGCTTTTACGTCAAGTCCTCTAGAAACCATGTCAGCTGGATTGCTCTCGGATGGAATGTAAGACCACTTATAGTTTTTTGATAACTGCTGAATTTGCGACACTCTGTTGCACACAAATGTCTTTAACAAATTTGGAGGAGTTTCAATCCAAGCTAGTGCTATAGTTGAATCAGAGAACAACTGGACGGAGTCGAGAGGTTGTTTTAAGGCCTCTAAGACCTTGTTAGTCAATTTTGTCAGAAGAAGACATGCAGCTAATTCAAATCTAGGAATTGTCATTACTTTCGTCGGAGCAACACGGGACTTGCTACAAAGAAGTTGACTAGATAGTTCATTAGTGTTGGAGATAGTTTGAATATATATGACCGCACCGTATGCCTTAGAAGAAGCATCTGCGTACCCGTTCAGCACCACAGATTTAACGTTCACTTTTAAGAAACACCTTGGCACTTTAATTGTCTCTAATTCTGCCGTGAATGCGTAAATGTGCTTTCTAAATTTTACTAATATTGAAAAGAGATCTTCCTGAAGCACCCCTCCCTTATATAACATATCATTTAAAGATTTTCCAGTTGTTGATTTTGCACTTGCGTCAAAAACGACGCGCAGTTTGGTAGTTTTGTTTGATGGTCGCAGGATTCCGTGATGAGGTAAATAAAAACCGTCTTCAAAATCACTATTTTCCTCTATTTCATGCATATGATTCAAATACTTATATTCATTTAGAAAATCTATGTACAAATTTTTCATTGTTGGATCACGCTCTAAACGTTGCCACAAATAATCTAATCATTTAGATGCGATTTTTTTTTAATTTCCTAAATTAGTTTCAGAAATTTCTGGTTTGAATGGCATTTCAACTACGTATCTCCCATCCTCCTTTCTGAAATGCGTTTTATCAAAATGTTGATTACAATATGTTAATTCATCGCTGCTGCACGGCTTTAAATCATCAAAATTCTCTATTTCCCAAAATGAGGGCAAGGTCTTATTGAGTGCTTCTAGATTTTTTGTTAGAAAACAATGGGTTTCATTATGCTTTATATTATTATCATAAACACCACCAGATACCAGATATCCAAAACAAGTTGATTGCAGAATTAAATTATCTTTCAGTTTTATTTGATCAGCATTTAAAAATTCGAAAAACAATTCCGCACCCAGTTGTAAATCTATTTTTTGCGGAATGAAGAATTCAGGGTCCGCCAATTTTATGTTTTGTGGAATGCTCAAATTAGAAATGCTTATCTTTCTAGACGGACTGAAATTTGTTATTTTCGGAGTGATCAGACAATTAATATTCCATTGAGAATCCCCGCTTTTATTGGATAAGCAAACTGCAGTTTTTGCCTTAATATTTATTGTTGAATCATTCAAACCCGCAATCGGTATATGATTTTTTTCTTTCTTTAATCCCAACAACGTTGCTGCGTGAAATGAGATAAAATTACTTTCTGACGCAGAGTCCAAAATACCACGTAACGGTCTTTTAACCCCATTAGAATCTGTAATATAAATTATCGCCGTGTTTATCAAAACGGATTTATTGTTTCCATGAGAAAAAAACGAATGTTTGGGAGTATCGCTTTCAGAATGCTCTCTTTGCGTAAAAGCCGTCGCCGCCATGTCTGCGACGTTTGATCTGGCCTCGTAATGATCAGTTTGCGGCGCTGAATATTTATGTAGGGAAGTATGATGAAATTTTGATTTGCAAACAAAGCAAGTATTTTTTGAATCACAGGATGATAATAAATGTGAAGAATTTAGACAGTTAAAACAGAGTTTGTTTTTCTTGACAATATTTATTCTATCTGCTAATTTCATAATCTTATATTTTTCGCAATGGTACAATGGGTGGATTTCAGAGCATAGACTGCACTTTTTATTCTGTGTTTTATCAGATTTCATGAATAAAGACTTAGAACGGTCAGAGTTAGAATTGAATTTTGAAGAAGAACTAGCACTGATGCTATTTAAGATTAGACATCTTCGTTCTAAGAATTCGAGAAATTCGTCAAAATTAGGAACTTCGTTATCTTTTAACGTGAGCTCATATTGTTTACGAGTGTCTCGATCAAGTTTGTCTAAAAGTATATTTAATAATATGGCGTTAGAGAATGCATCTCTTTCAAAGTCTAAAACTTTAAGGGCTCTTAAGTTCTTTCTAACACTATCTAATAAATTTCGGAGATCTTTTGCGGATTCATGTTTGATTGGGTACAAGTTGAGAATATTTTTTATATGACAATCTACTATTCTTCTTTTGTTCTCATACCGTTGTTCTAATGCACTAAAAAGAGACTTATAACTATCGTCTGGGGTTTGTATGCTCTTGGGTTCCCCCAGTAAAGCCCCGCGAAGATAGAAAAGCTTTTCATTGTCGTTCAAATCAGAATTTTCATTAATGAGCGTATTAAAGGCAGTTTTAAAAATGCTCCACTCCTCAATTTTTCCAGTAAAAACCGGTAATGGAATTTTGGGCAGTTTTATAATTGCTTTATGATTATTAACACTTATATCATTACTTGAAGAAGCGCTAACATTAGATTCACAATAAAATTTCTTAATAGAGGTTTTAAGACTTACCTCTATTGTTCTAATGTCCTCATCCAGTAGAGACAGTTGCTCCTCTGTTTGTTCCAATTCGTCCTCTTTCACGATTTTATAATAATCCTCCTTGATAACTTCGAACCTTTCTGGTATTCTAGTTAAACACTCCAAACGAGACTGCCATTCAGATATTTCGAAAGTATTTTCGTTAATAGCTTTGGATATTTTGGTGAGCTGAGACTTGATGTTGCCGCGCTTTCGATTTAGAGTCGTAACTACTGCCTCCGACATACTGTTGATCTTCTTGTTGAAGATAAAGAAATCACAAGTTTTTCGTTAAAACACTGAAGATGCGCTGATTACCTCCGGGTCGCTTAGGACCAAAAATGTGCGGAGGTTTCGTACTAGTTGTGCGAACTTAGATAAAGTGGACTGTATCAAAATAACTAACTATAGTATTTATTTAGTTAATAAATACGATGAAGAGAAGACCGAGTTTCGAGCACATCTGCTTCACACAGGGTTACATTAACGGGTTGCCAGAAACAAAAAAGAGGGGGGGGGGAATGTTCCATCGCCAATATATACGGAACACCAGCTTAAAAGATTAACAATTTCATACCTGCAATTTAATTTGAGTTTCATTTTATTATTTTATTGCATAATATATGTTTATTCTTTCATTTTAAGTACACATTTGAATTGGTTTAATAAGACAGTTTGTGAAAGTTTGTAATTTTCAAATGATTATTATTTTTAAATGATCACTATTGCACCAACAATTTCATTTTTTATTTTAAATGTTTCATTTGGTGTCAAGTATTGTGCTTGGCGGCAATCATGTCAGCATAGCTGCCAACTTTTTCGCTTTTTTGTTACCACTAAAATTTAATAGAAATTTTTTTCTTATGTAATCACACGATTTTGTCGATTTAATAAGATAAAATTTACTATCAAATTTTAATGGTAGGAAAAAAGCGTAAAAGTTGGCAGCTATGTGTCAGTGTAACAAAATGTGCCGAATTGTTTTTATTGATGTAAGAGAAAAATGTAGATAATATTTTTAATGCCCTCGGTTATGTCGCATTTATTTAATTATATCTCGGCAGACGCAGTGTAACGGTGGGTCGCTTTAATTTTTAATCCGTGTCTTCAATTTGATAGTGTAAATGGAACAACCTTTGACAAAACCAACCCTTTGACAAAATCTAAAAGTAGCGAAATAGTGACTACTTTTGCAAATTAGTTTGTAGTCGCTACTTTTTAAAACGTGTAGTTGTGGTTGTAGTTAACTACATTTTAGATAAAGTAGTTGTAGTTGTAGTTCGCTACAACAAAAAAAATTGTTTTTCTGACCCCTGTTATAGAACAGAATTAGCACTCGTCACTCACAAAGCGACGAGTAATACTGAAAATGTGACTATTGACTTTACTGCCACCATTGGCGAAACTTAACAGTCACACTCGCCAATTGCGATGATTGAATGGGAAAAGATTTTTTTCTGATGTCGCTTGACAAATTCCGAAACCATTTGGCGAATTTCGCGATTTTTTCCCCGAAATCATTTGACGAATTGTGATTTTTTTTCGAAGACATTTGACGATACTAGCATTGTTTTTTATCTGAGACCATTTGATGATTTTTTCGATTTTTCCGCTATCGATTGACGAATTTTGTGATTTTCCGCTATCGATTGACGCATTTCTTGATTCAGCGACTACCCATAAACGAATTTCATGCTTTTTTCCATGAACGTTCGACGAATTACGCACTTTCTTTCCGCTGACGTTCGATGAATTGCGTGCTTTTTTCCGCTGTCGTTCAACGAATTTCACAACTCTGTTCCGCGATAGACGCGCGGTTAGACAAATTTCACGGTTTTTTCCCGAGATCATTTGACGAATTTCGTGATTTTTTCTCCGAAACTATTTGGCAAATTTCTAGAACTTTTTCACGACAGTTTGACGAATTAATTTTTTCCTTGCAATAATTTTGCGAAATTCACTATATTTTTCGCGATCGATTGACAAAATCTGCTATTTATTTCCGCGATTCCTTGTCAAAATTAGCTTTCTTTTTTTTAGTCATTTGACGAATTTCGTGATTTTTCTGCAATTGATTGACAAATTTCGCGATTTATTAACCGAGACAATTTGCCGAAATTCCTGATTACTTTCCCTACACTATTTGTCGAATGCCGCGATTTCTTTCCGACACCATTTGACGAATTTCGCTATTTTTTATCAAGTATTTGTAAATTTGTTACTGGCCAGTGCTTAAAAAAACTGCGGAGTAAAAAAATCCATGTACTGGCCAGTGAGTAAAATTGTTAATTTTTACCTATATTTCATGCATGTGTTAGTATTCGCTGCTTTAATGAATTTAATGTATTCTTTATATTGGTACACAAAAAAGTTGCTGTATCCAGTTACCTTTTTTTTTAACACTTTCCAACCCAGTTGAAAAGTGTTTATGACTTCGGTTTGTCTGGCCGTCTGCCGTATGGCCGTCTGCCGTATGGCCGTCTGCCGTCTGCCGTACGGCCGTCTGGCCGGGCTCTAACGCCCGTAAATATGCTCGGATTGCTCTGCAATTTTTATATGTTACTAGCTGTTACCCGTGACTTCGTTCACGCAACATTAAAAGAAGAATAAATACATTAATTAAGCAAAATATTTTACTCCCAATAATTAAAAACGTTAATAATTAACTAACTATTTATCACATTTCATAGGAGACAATACGGTATTTATTATTATAGGGACCTTGACATAACTCAGTCTTAAAAAAGTGAAATTTTGTGCCAAATAATCGCGAAAATGAAATTGCAACCAATGCAAAAAGGAGGGGCAAATAAAATCGTGGAAATAGACGAATTGGGTAAAAACAAATGTCAATTTTACCTGATAAACAATTTTACTTTTAACGCCTTTGTGAAACGTTTTAACAGCCATCCTTAAAAAAAAAAAAAAAACATTAATTAGAAATAGTATATATGCTTTTTCTTTAAATTCAATTCTGCCTCCTTGGTTTAATATATAGTTGAAACAAATCTTGTTTTCTAAATGGCAGTATATTGGCAGGCAATGTTTGTTCTCCAGAATAAATTGATTCATGAAGTTTGAATATGTGAAAATATGTTTGTATTTTTCGGATAATTTACTGAAATCAAGATTTTGTTTTCACCATCTATTCAAAGTGAAAATAAATTCTGTTTTTCAGTTTTAATGAGAAAAGGGTGTAAAAAATATACTGATCTGTTTTATTTCTCCTTTTTTATGCACAAATATGGAGTAAGTAACTTTCCGTTTTTAGAAAAATTTCGTTAAAAAAATGGCATTTAATTTAATTTTTTTAATTCTGAGAATTTGTGTGACATCCTCGGATCAATTATAACCGGTATTCGCTAAACCGGTAGTAAACTAACCAGTAGTAAATCGCGTTGCGTTCGATAGTCTAGGAGTAGTTGCGAAATACAAACACACGGTCAGATTTTAATAAAATAGATTCGTGTTCATTTTCCTTTTCTTAAAATTATGATGTGATTTTTAGCAGAAAACTCGGATACTCATGCGGAACGAAATAACGAAATAACGGATACTCATGGTCATGCTTAATAATCAGTATAGATAACAAAACATTTAAATTTTTCATTATAAATATGGCGTGAAACTCATCTACTTTCTATACTTATTGATCCTTGTATTATTAATGTAAGGAATTGATTCACACTCAATTTAAAAGATATTGGAAAATTCCTGTTTTATTTCAAATAGGACGTCTCCTTTTTCCCCAGAGAAATCCCTTTTTAATGACATAATTCGTGTTAATTTTATTTTCCAGGCAATTAATTTTAATACTGGCATAGGGAAAATTATGTTACAAAATAATATTAAATCTTTAAGTTTTATCAACAAAAATGGAACTATTAACATTCGTCATTTTTTTATTTAGGTAATCGAGTTATTTCTTTTAGTTTTAAGAATGAAAAATCACTATTTCTCGCGATCCATGACATCATTTACGACATGGATAATTTTGCGGAGCGTATTATTGACATTTGCTAACCATTTTCTTTTGAAACTTCTTTTTACTTTTTTAAAATTTAAATAAAAAAATACGGTATAGTTAGTTATATTAGCCGTGCGCAGACGATAAAACGGCAAGTATTGTTACCATACAAAAGAAAAAAAAAGAAAAAAAGTGAAGAAAAAACCCAAGATCATTTTATTTCACCAATCAAAGCATATCCGCTTTATTTTCAATAAATGACATCATATTCGCCTGTTTCCTATGGTTACGCATATTGAAACCTTGTATTATTATCAAAAACTAAAAAAGTACGTTTTATTTCTAATAATATTATTTAATCTTCTTCTTAATTCTTTAATTTTTTTAATTTCATTTTCATTTTTCCCGTGAAATTTTTTTCAATTAAAACTAAATTGTTGAATAAAAATTATTTTTTCGGGTTTCGAATTAGTTTTGGCAACGATAAAGTATTAGCAACGGTAAAGTAAATTTAACCATTTTAAAATGCTATACGAAAAAAATGTCCATTTATTCTCAATGAAAATAACGAAATTTTGAATTATTAAGAAAAATATTTGAATAAAATAAAAAAAACCCAGTCTATGTTCATATGAGGGTTATAATCACCCTATATGCAAAGATACAGGATTATTAAATGCTCCATTTTGACACTGGCTTCAGCCTAACATTTGCACACAATGAGAATTATAATATTATATTAGGATTGTCGTTATCTACAGCATGTTCGCTATTTCAACACAAGTGTGTAGCACTTATAGTTTTTTTTTTTCAGGGACACTCAAAAGAATTCTGTTACATTGCGATCTATGGGGAAAAATCATTTGCGGTTTATTTAAATAATGTTTCACTATTTTAAACGCATTGAAATTTATATATATCACGAAGGTGCATTAGAAGAAGCTTAATATGGAATAGGGTGTGCATAGCACTTATAGTTACTTTACAGGGACAGTCAAAAGAATTCCGTCACATTACGTCTATGGAGAAAAATCGTTTGCGGTTTATTTAAATAATGTTTCACTATTTTAAACGCATTGAAATTTACAGTGTCTCACATAAGTGATGGGACACTTGTGCTTTACAAAAGGAAACTAATAAAATAAATTAAAAAAACATGTACACATTTTTTTGTGGGTGTGTTTCATACTTAAATTTAGTAAAGATTATTACATAACATACATTTTGTCAAAATATTAAAATATTAATTTAATAAAAATACAAATGTTTAGAACGGAGCAAAAAATAGCTCACATAAGTGATGGGACACCATTATATATGCAACAAAAATCGTCTGAAATAAGCAATAAAAATATTTTTTGGGGTTTTATTTTTACTTAAAAGCAATTGGCAATAATTTATAAAATCGTCTGCAGTATTTCTCTCCAGTTTGTTTTGGAATTTTTGTGTTTTTTAGCTCTGTGTAGCCATGAATGCTAAACGAAAAGAAACTTCGCCTGAAATTCGAAAATTAGTTATTAATTTGCATATTGAACGTGGAAAATCTATTAGAAAAACTGCTGAAACAGTTAACTTGAGTCGTTCAACAGTTTTCAATATCATTAAACGATATAAAAAGAATCATATGATTCAGAATAAAATAAGACCTGGCCGACCATCAAAGCTATCCAATGGAATAAAGCGAATTATCGTTCGAAATATTAAAAAAAATCCAAGAATTAGTGCTTCAAAAGTTGCTGCTGATTTACAAGCATTATATGGAATAATTGTTAATCCTGAGACTATTAGAAGGGTAATTCGATCTGCTGGATATCACGGTAGAGTAGCCAGGAAAAAATTCTTCGTAAGTGAAAAGAATAGAAAACTCAGACTAGCTTTCGCAAAATCCAACATAAATAAGAATTCTGATTACTGGAATAAAGTTATATTTGCTGATGAGAGTAAATTTAATATATTTGGTTCTGACGGTAGAATCTTGGTGTGGAGAAAACCCAGGGAAGAATTTCGCAAACAGAACTTGGTACCAACAGTAAAACATGGTGGAGGAGGAGTTATGGTATGGGGGTGTATGTCGTCCGCTGGAGTTGGTAATCTTGTTTTTATTGACAGTATAATGGATCAGTACAAGTATATTGATATTTTAAAGCAAAATTTGAAATCTTCAGCACGAAAATTGAACCTTCATAACGATTTTAAATTCTACAAGGACAATGACCCCAAGCACACTGCTCTGAACGTTAGACTCTGGCTGCTATATAACTGTCCTGAAATAATAAAAACACCACCACAATCTCCAGACTTAAATCCCATAGAGAATATTTGGCAAGAATTGGAATCAAGAATTCGCAAACACACCATTTCTTCAAAACAACAACTAAAATCGGTGCTTCAAGAAGAATGGGGTAAAATCACTCCAGAAATCACAAAAAAATTAGTCGAATCCATCCCAAAAAGATTAAATCATGTTTTAAAAGTAAAAGGAAATCCAACAAAATATTAAAACCTTTTAAAAAGTAAAATTTTTGGATAAATATCTAACAACAAAACACTAATATATATAATCTAATACTAATTATAATATCTAATACAAATTCTAAAGGATAAATATCTAACACAAAAACAAAGTAAGAAAAGGTCGTCCGTTAATGTTAACACAGCGTGATCAAAGAATTATAATTAGAAAAATTGTAAAAAATCCACGTTTAAGTGCTGTAAAAGGTGCTACAGAATTTAATGAATGAAAATCTTTTGTTAGTGCGAAAAACAGAAAGCTCAGGCTTTCCTTCGCAAAATCAATGATAAATAAACCCGAATCGTATTGGAATAATGTCTTATTTGCAGACGAAAGCAAATTTAACATTTTTGGCTCCGATGGGCGTATAATTGTATGGAGAAGAAAAAATGAAGAACTTAATACCAGGAACTTAGTTGGAACAGTTAAGCATGATGGTGGAGGTGTCCTTGTGTGGGGGTGCATGGCAGCATCAGGACTAGGTAATTTAGTATTTAATGATGGCATAATGGATCATGCTGTTTATTTAAATATTTTAAAAGACAATTTAAAATTATCAGCCCAAAATTTGGGTATTGGAAATAACTTTGTTTTTTATCAGGATAACGATCCTAAGCACACGGCTATCAACGTTCGCCTCTGGTGTCTTTATAATTGTCCACAAGTTCTGAAAACACCACCTCAGTCGCTGGATTTGAAACCAATAGAACATATTTGGAGAGAATTGGAGGTTAGAATACGAAAACACGATATTAAAATGAAAAACGAACTAAAAACTGTAATGATAGATGAATGGATGAACATTGATGCAGAAATTACAAAAAAACTTGTGAAATCTATTCCCAGGCGTTTAAAAGCTGTTGTGGATGCTAAAGGATACCCTACTACAGGGTCGGCGAACCTATGGCACGGGTGCCGTAGCTGGCACGCGAGAGGATATTTTTGGCACGGCGGTGATTTAAATTCTAAATCAAGATTCAGTCAAACTCCCCAAAATTCTGAACCTCATTATTTTTTCCCATTTATACACGAGCTTGACTGAAAATAGCTTTTGTTTGTTATAATAAGTGCATGTGTACTTGTCATATCATTGAATTACCCGCTCAGAACATCTGATCTCTGACCCCTCCCCTTCTTCCTCGGTTTTGCGCTGTCGGCGCCGATGATCGCATTGAAAGAGAGAGAAATATAGCAAATAAACTATTTTTTGCTTTATTGTTTCTGAAATTTCTGCATCATTTAATGCTTGTTGATCTGCATATGAGGCTTTATTTAACTGTTGCTGTAATTTGTTAATTAAGTTTTAATCAGATAAAATGACAAAAGCATTAATGAAACTAATAAAATATGCACTTTTTTCAGAGTTAAAAATAATAATAATACATTGCTTGTTAAAACAGTTATAAAATGAAAACTATAATTTCAAAAATATGTTGTCTGCCGATTATGAAAGAACATGAAAAAATGTGATTTGTAAACAATTTAAAGATATTTCCATATAAATAAGTACCAAACAAAAGCTACTAGATTTTTCCTGCCTTAGAGATAATTTACTCTAATCATTTTAGGTAGCTTTCAATACAAAAAAGTATAAAGCTACCTATTGCAGCCGTTCGGAGGAAAGCAGTTCCGAAAAATTTCGATATATTTTCACCGATCATGACCCCCAGACCCCAAAACCACCCTCCGTTCAAATGTTGATTTATATATATATATATATATATATATATATCCATATATATATATATATATATATATATATATATATCTGACCTATGTCATACGATAACGCTCGTATTTATAAATCAATTTTGATTAAACTAATTGTGTGTATTAAGCTCACCAATGTCTCGACCGAGTTCGTTGGCCAGCTTGGTCCGCCATTTTGTTTCAAGATGGCGGCCATTTAAAAATTTAAAACTAAAATAAATATACAAAAAAGTTAAAAATTTAAATTTATTTTTTAATTAAGTGTTAGGCCTTGATACGAGGATTCCAGAGCATTTTTGGTTTATCTCTATCTTAAAAAATGGCTGAGATAGAGCAGTTTGAAATTCTAGGGTGGCTGACATTTTGAAACAAGACAGCACATTACAAAAATTTTCATTGTTGTAATCATTTCCCAATCATACGCATAAAACTATATATTCATATCCGCTAGCGCCAAATTATCGCCAAACTTGGCGACATTTGGCGAAATATCGCCAAATTTGGCGACCAAAATAAGTCTTCATAAATGAAGCCAATTTGGCTATTGCTCAATAATTTGGCGAATTTCTTATTCAGATTCAGTATTAACGAATCCTTTGTAAACGTTTTCTTTGCATTTTAACTTGCTGTTTTCGTGTAACATTAGCTAAAATTTTAAAACGAAGATATAAGAAAGCTACCTTTTCCTCCCGGTACAGGCCGGAAGGACTTTTTAATTTCCCTTTATTCATTAAATGGGCATAAATCAAGATAATAGTAAATGATAATACTAATATGTTGAATATTGAATAACGAGAAATATTTTTGTCCTTTTATGTATCGGCTTCATAGAGAGGGGAGGGGGGTAATTAATCCAGCAAACAGCCACAGAATTGAGGCTGCCGACTCAATTCTGTTATATATAAATCTGAGTAAATTTAGTGGCTAGTCATTTTATTATTATTCTGATTTGCTTTTATTCTATATAGTGATGTTTTCATCAACTCTACTATGCATAATATTTTTTATTAACTAACTTCCTATAATCAACGATGGTAATCTAAGACTGATTAGATTGCACCATTAAAGTAATATTTATTCAACATAGCCAATTCGGCTAAAAAATAGAAAATGCAAGATAGTAGAGAATTTCAAACGTTGTGGACTGAGAAATATGGGATGATTAATAAAGATGTTAAAAATCTATGCGTTTTATGTTCCGGCACAGTGGTCTGCAGTAAAACAGCCTTATGAAACAAATCACAAACCTCTTTCCCCAAAAAGTTATGCAGAACAAAAGGAATCCATTGCCAGTGCAATTAAAGAAAAAATAAACTGTTGACATCTATGATTACATATATCAGCAAAGATTCTCAAACTAGTGTCACAAGTTTCTCGGCTGCGAATGTCATTGTTCCGAATGGTACATTTTTCTGCGATGGAGAGTTTTTGAAGGAATCCTTGTTAATATGCGCTCCATCATTTTTTAACGATTTTGAAATTAAAGATAAAATTATTTAACTAATTAAAGATACACCGAGAAAAAGGAATTGATTAAAACTACAAAACATGCTTTGTTGAGTACATTTTGGTTGTTTTAGAAAAATTCAAGTAAAAATGAACCATTTTACTTGAATTAACAAAACATTTTTTGCTAACGATACAAAATTTTTTTTAACAATTGCAAAAAAAAAAAAAAAATTTTTGTTGATTCAAACAAAATTTCCATTGACCTATATTTAAACCAAAAGTTTTGTTGAGTCAACCAAATTTTTGTTGATTCAACAAAACTTTTTTCTGGGTGTACTCCTTTATCAAGAAATACAGTCAAAGATAGAATCTTGAAAATGTAATACCAAAGTCTGATATCGTCTTCTCCTTTCACTTTATTTTGTCTTGATGAAAGTACAGATGTAACTAAATCTGCTCTTTTAGCTGTTTTTGTACGATATTCTGTTGAAAATGATATTAAGAAGGAATTATTCTCGTTATTATCATTAGCAATTACAATCAAAGGTGCAAATATTTGTACAGCAGTTATAAATTCACTTACTGAAAAAGAAATAAATTTGTATAAAATAGTTTTTGTTACAATTGAAGGAGGCATCAGTACAATGGGTAAAATAAATGTTTTTTTTTTTTTTCAGTTTATTTCAAACTCACATTGGACATATTATTCTTGGATTTCACAGCAATGTCATACATCAACAAGTCCTGGGTGTGCATAGGCTGGTTTTGAATCTCTTGGTGATATTATAGCCGTAGTCACAAAAATAGTTAATCTCATATCGTCACAGGCTTTAAATAAACGAAAGTTTGACGCTTTGTTAGATCTACCTTATTTCCACAAACGTTAGCTACTTTATAAAAGAAACAAACATTTGTGACAATGAGAGTGATAACGAACTCGGTGAAGATAAACTAACGTCGAAATTCCAAAATGCTGTGGCTGCATTACGTACCTTACGAAGTTTTAAATTTTCTTCTGAAAAAAGAAGATTTTGCTGCAATGCTTAAGAAATTAAAAAATAAAATTCAAGCAACAAAAACAAAAGAGAAAACATATTTCTTAGGCAGACTTTTTAGGTAATGTTTTTTATATTTCCTAATTTCTTCTTATGCTTTGTAATATATTTTTAAAATAATAACTTTCCATTTAATAGCAGGTGTAAAACAAATATTTTGAAGATAGGATTCGTAAATATTTTTTTTTTCAATGTTTATTTTCTAGTTGTCTATTTTAAAAGAAAATTACCTCAATTATAAAACCACCACCCCGCTGAAAATGTCAAAATCAACATATCCCAAGGGCAACATCATGTATTACCATAATTATTACAGTCATTTGGCAAGCTGTCTGGATTTGAGATTTTAATTTTTTTTTTTTACGATTAATATAATTATATCTTATTAGTTCTTTATAATTATATCCACTTTTTTCTATAATTATTACTATCATTAATTAATCTTTTCTTGTGACCAGTTGTTTTGTTTTGAGTTTTCAATATTATACATTATTTAATTTAATAAGTATGTTGATATTACCCGAAGGTTTGTTATCCAGATCTTAATCTAATAATAATAATAGTAACTTAATTCATTGTTTTTATAGGGTTTTTTTAGTCGGGGGAGGGGGGGGGAGGTCGTTGGCACGCCATGGTCACTTAAAAAGTGTTTTTGACAAATATTGGCACGCAGATGTGAAAAGGTTCGCCGACCATGCCCTACTAAGTACTAATTTAACAAAATGTTACAATATTTACTAATATGTAGCGATTTCTTTAAAGTGTACGAAGACTTTTGAGAGGTAATTTTTTTGTTATTTTTTTATTATTGATTTCTACAAAATAAAGTTTTACTGTGTATTTAAAATATTTTATGTAGTTTTGTTAAGAATAAGTTATAGATCTTATTCTTAAATACCCATTCTGGAATATTAATTTTAATTAATGGATAGGGCTCTATTTTATTGAAATATGTATGTGTACGAACACTTTTGTGAGCCACTGTATATCAGTAAGGTGCATTACAAGAGGCTTACTACAGAATAGTGTGTGTATAGCAGTCATCGTTCATTTACAGGAACACACAAAATAATTCTCTACTGTCTGTTAACAATAATTCCTGGAAGTGCGTTTTAAGTTACTGAACGCGATTTTAATTTTAACTCGCTTTTTGTCTATTACGTGGTGTGTATAAATTATGTAGATCCTATACAGGGAAGCACAAAAGTTCGCGAACACATTTCCGTTTATTGACAGAAACTCCAGACGGAGAATTTTAAACTGTGCTTCGCGTTTCCTAACTGAACTAAAATTTAGCATTCTATGTAGTATATATACAAATCAATAGATCCTATACAGGGCTGAATAAAAGTATTCGGATATGTTTCCGAATATTGTATGTTGCCGCTAGAAGCGCCGTCCATGTAAAATGTTTTTTAAAAAAAAACTTGTGATTGTGAGTTGGGTTTGAGATGCCGATAAGAGAAGTTGTGTAAATCTCGGCTCTCGACCATTTTTATTTAGTGTTGTCAATAACTAAAAAGTTATTAAATGAGTTACTGTCCACTAGTGAATATTTTATTTTGAGATTGTGTGTTTTTGTAGTGATAAATAGTAACTGAGTTATCGGCGAATCCATAGTATTGGTCTCCTCTCGCCGGAGAAAGAACTAAAGGAATTATTCGATGTTTATGTTTTTTCGGGAATCGTCTGCTGAAGATAAAATGCTGTTTGGAATTCTATCAAGTAATTAAAATGAGTAAGACTAAAATTAAATCATCGTATTGTTTATACTGAAGTACAAAATATTGTGATTTAAAATTCCGATGAAGTTTTTCTTGATTCCAGAAGAAATATAATTTCGATTAACCTGGAGAATTTCGTAATACGAAAGAATCAACTGTGAATGTTTTTACGCAGAAAAGAACTGATATTCTTTATTATTGAACTAATTTGAAAATAGAGAAAATGGATTACATCTTTCCAATGTGGAATTATTCGATTTGGAGATTTATCTATACTAATATTATAAAGGAGTAGAGATTGTTTGTTTGTTTGTTTGTAGTGGGTAATCTCTGGAACTACCGAACCGATTTCAAAAGTGATGGTGGCAAATTGATGGTGACAACCCCTGCTCCAACATAGGCTATATTTTATGTCGGTGCCACTAACCCCAGGGGTGTGCAGGAGCGAAAAACGTTCTAAAATTGCGATTTTTTGTATACGGAAGGAGCTAGAAATTTGAAATTCGGCATTGTAGTTACTTATAAGATGTAAATGCTCTCTAGGAACAAATTTATATAAAAAAATGAAATTTAAAAGGGTGAATGATCGAAAAACGTTCTAAAAACATTTTAAATTACAATTTCTATGGAATCTATGGAACTAAAGAACCGATTTCAAAAGTGATGGTAGCAAATTGATGGTGACAACCCCTGCTCCAACATAGGCTATATTTTATGTCGGTGCCACTAACCCCAGGGGGGTGCAGGAGCGAAAGACGTTCTAAAATTGCGATTTTTTGTATACGGAAGGAGCTAGAAATTTGAAATTCGGCATTGTAGTTACTTATCAGATGTAAATGCTCTATAGGAACAAATTTTTAAATAAAATGAAATTTAAAAGGGTGAATGAGCGAAAAGCGTTCTAAAAATATTCTAAAATCAAATTTCTATGGAATCTATGGAACTAAAGAACCGATTTCAAAAGTAATGGTAGCAAATTGATGGTGACAACCCCTGCTACGAAATAGGCTATATTTTATGTTGGTGCCACTAACCCCAGGGGGGTGCAGGAGCGAAAAACGTTCTAAAATTGCGATTTTTTGTGTACGGAAGGAGCTAGAAATTTGAAATTTAGCATTATAGTTACGTATAAGATGTAAATGCTCTCTAGGAACAAATTTAAAAGTGTGAAATGTGCGAAAAACGTTCTAAAAACATTCTAAATTACAATTTCTGTGGAATCTCTGGAACTATAGAACCGATTTCAAAAGTGATGGTGGCAAATTGATGGTGACAACCCCTGCTCCAACATAGGCTATATTTTATGTCGGTGCCACTAACCCCAGGGGGTGCAGAAACGAAAAACGTTCTAAAATTGCGATTTTTTTAATACTGAAGGAACTAGAAATTTGAAATTTGGCATTGTAGTTACTTATAAGATGTAAAAGCTCTCTAGGAACAAATTTAAAAAAATTCGAAATTTAAAAGGGTGAAATGAGCGAAAAGCGTTGTAAAAACATTCTAATTTACAATTTTTATGGAATCTCTGGAACTACAGAACCGATTTCAAAAGCGGGGTGGCAAATTGATGGTGACAACTCCTGCTCCAACATAGGCTATATTTTATGTCGGTGCCACTAACCCCAGGGGGGAGGGTGCAGGAGCGAAAAACGTTCTAAAATTGCGATTTTTTGTGTACGGAAGGAGCTAGAAATTTGAAATTTGGCATTGTCGCTACTTATAAGATGTATATGTTCTCTAAGAACAAATTCTAAAAAAAATCGAAATTTAAAAGGGTGAGATGAGCGAAAAGCGTTCTAAAAGCATTCCAAATTACAGTTTCTGTGGAATCTCTGGAACTATAGAACCGATTTCAAAAGTGATGGTGGCAAATTGATGGTGACAACCCCTGCTCCAACATAGACCATATTTTATGTCGGTGCCACTAACCCCAGGGGAGTGCAGGAGCGAAAAACGTTCTAAAATTGCGATTTTTTGTATGCGGAAGGAGCTAGAAATTTGAAATTTGGCATTGTAGCTACTTATAAGATGTAAATGCTCTCTAGGAAATTTTTTTTTAAAAATTCGAAATTTAAAAGGGTGAAATAAGCGAAAAGCTTTCTAAAAACATTCTAAATTACAATTTCTATGGAATCTCTGGAACTAAAGAACCGATTTCAAAAGTGATGGTAGCAAATTGATGGTGACAACCCCTGCTCCAACATAGGCTATATTTTATGTCGGTGCCACTAACCCCAGGGGGGTGCAGGAGCGAAAAACGTTCTAAAATTGCGATTTTTTTGTATACGGAAGGAGCTAGAAATTTGAAATTCAGCATTGTAGTTACTTATAAGATGTAAATGCTCTCTAGGAACAAATTTTTAAAAAAAATGAAATTTAAAAGTGTGAATGACCGAAAAGCGTTCTAAAAACATTTTAAATTACAATTTCTATGGAATCTATGGAACTAAAGAACCGATTTCAAAAGTGATGGTAGCAAATTTATGGTGACAACCCTGCTCCAACATAGGCTATATTTTATGTCGGTGCCACTAACCCCAGGGGGGTGCAGGAGCGAAAAACGTTCTAAAATTGCGATTTTTTGTGTACGGAAGGAGCTAGAAATTTGAAATTTGGCATTCTAGTTACGTATAAGATGTAAATGCTCACCAGGAACAAATTTAAAAGGGTGAAATGTGCGAAAAACGTTCTAAAAACATTCTAAATTACAATTTCTGTGGAATCTCTGGAACTATAGAACCGATTTCAAAAGTGATGGTGGCAAATTGATGGTGACAACCCCTGCTCCACCATAGGCTATATTTTATGTCGGTGCCACTAACCCCAGGGGGTGCAGGAACGAAAAACTTTCTAAAATTGCGATTTTTTTAATACTGAAGGAGCTAGAAATTTGAAATTTGGCATTGTAGTTTCTTATAAGATGTAAAGGCTCTCTAGGAACAAATTTAAAAAAAATCGAAATTTAAAAGGGTGAAATGAGCGAAAAGCATTGTAAAAACATTCTAAACTACAATTTTTATGGAATCTCTGGAACTACAGAACCGATTTCAAAAGCGATGGTGGCAAATTGATGGTGACAACTCCTGCTCCAACATAGGCTATATTTTATGTCGGTGCCACTAACCCCAGGCGGGGGGGGGTGCAGGAGCGAAAAACGTTCTAAAATTGCGATTTTTTGTGTACGGAAGGAGCTAGAAATTTGAAATTTGGCATTGTCGCTACTTATAAGATGTATATGTTCTCTAAGAACAAATTCTAAAAAAAATCGAAATTTAAAAGGATGAAATGAGTGAAAAGGGTTCTAAAAGCATTCCAAATTACAATTTCTGTGGAATCTCTGGAACTGTAGAACCGATTTCAAAAATGATGGTGGCAAATTGATGGTGACAACCCCTGCTCCAACATAGACCATATTTTATGTCGGTGCCACTAACCCCAGGGGAGTGCAGGAGCGAAAAACGTTCTAAAATTGCGATTTTTTGTATGCGGAAGGAGCTAGAAATTTGAAATTTGGCATTGTAGCTACTTATAAGATGTAAATGCTCTCTAGGAATTTTTTTTTAAAAATTCGAAATTTAAAAGGGTGAAATAAGCGAAAAGCTTTCTAAAAACATTCTAAATTACAATTTCTATGGAATCTCTGGAACTAAAGAACCGATTTCAAAAGTGATGGTAGCAAATTGATGTTGACAATCCCTGCTCCAAAATAAGCTATATTTTATGTCAGTGCCACTAACCCCAGGGGGGTGCAGGAGCGAAAAACGTTCTAAAATTGCGATTTTTTGTGTACGGAAGGAGCTAGAAATTTGAAATTTGGCATTGTAGTTACTTATAAGATGTAAATGTTCTCTTGGAACAAATTTAAAACAAAATGAAATTTAAAAGGGTGAAATGAGCGAAAAGCGTTCTAAAAACATTCTAAATTACAATTTCTATGGAATCTCTGGAACTAAAGAACCGATTTCTAAAGTGATGGTAGCAAATTGATGGTGACAACCCCTACTCCAACATTTTATGTCGGTGCCACTAACCCCAGGGGGGTGCAGGAACGAAAAACGTTCTAAAATTGCGATTTTTTTTAATACTGAAGGAGCTAGAAATTTGAAATTTGGCATTGTAGTTACTTATAAGATGTAAATACTCTCTAGAAACAAATTAAAAAAATTCGAAATTTAAAAGGGTGAAATGAGCGAAAAGCGTTCTAAAAACATTCTAAATTACAATTTTTATGGAATCTCTGGAACTACAAAACCGATTTTAAAAGTGATGGTGGCAAATTGATGGTGACAACTCCTGCTCCAACATAGGCTATATTTTATGTTGGTTCCACTAAGCCCAGGGAGGTGCAGGAGCGAAAAACGTTCTAAAATTGCGATTTTTTTCTGTACGGAAGGAGCTAGAAATTTGAAATTTGGCGTTGCAGCTACTTATAGGATGTAAATGCTCTTTAAGAACAAATAAAAAAAATGAAATTTAAAAGGGTGAAATGAGCGAAAAGCGTTCTAAAAGCGTTCCAAATTACAATTTTCGTGGAATCTCTGGAACTATGGAACCGATTTCAAAAGTGATGGTGGCAAATTGATGGTGACAACCCCCGCTCCAACATAGGCTATATTTTATGTCGGTGCCACTAACCCCAGGGAGGTGCAGGAGCGAAAAACGTTCTAAAATTGCGATTTTTTTTATACTGAAAGAGCTAAAAATTTGAAATTTGGCATTGTAGTTTCTTATAAGATGTAAATGCTCTCTAAGAATAATAATAAAAAAATCGAAATTTAAAAGGGTGAAATGAGCGAAAAGCGTTCTAAAATCATTCTAAATTACAATTTCTATGGAGTCTCTGGAACTACAGAACCGATTTCAAAAGTGATGGTGGCAAATTGATGGTGACAATCCCTGCTCCAACAGCCTATTTAATAAAAAGCTATGCGATGCTGACGACTGGGTTTTTCGCCAATTGTTGCCACAGATTAATCTCGGAAAATGAAATCTTTGAAGTTACTGAAAAAAATAATAGCTCGAAAATATTTTTCAGAAAATTGTTAGACAAACTGCGTTTGAAAGGTAAAAAAATGTATTTTTCTTGATATAAATTTCAAATCTAATGATTATGCCGTTTTTCAGAATTTCAAAAATTACCAAATTTCACAATGGAGTACCATAGCGAAACCTTCATGTGTAAAAAGATAATGATAAGGGCGACGTGTCCTGACGTGTATATTGACACGAGTCACAAATTATAGTAGCCTTATTAATCTGTTAAAATATAAGTGTGAATTATGAAATGTCAATATTTTGTTTGATTAAAAGTTCGTTAAGAGAAATTGTCCGGCGTAGCGGGCGTAGCTTGCTAGTTAATAGATAAAGGTACGTCAGTTTTATTTATTTTACTGTGAATTGTATTTATAATACAATGTTTAAAGGTGCAAAAAAAGAAGATTATCAGCGAATTGCTGCTGAATTAGACATAGATATATCAGATTCGAAATTAACTATTTATGATTTAATAAATTTAATAAAGGAAAGTTCGAAGTATAAAGCAGATAATAAACTGGTTGAAGACATAGCAAACAGTTTTATTGAGGAAAGAAAAAATGAGGAATCAAAATTACTAGATCTTGAGAAGTTAAAAACTGAACATGCAAAGTTAGAAATTGAGTTGGCTAAGGCCCGTGCAGAAACTAAAAATGATAATTTAAGTGATCTCGAAAAAAAAAAGATAGTATAGAATCTTTAGACTCTCTGATTGAAAGTGTACGAACTTTAACGATTAAAATTCCATCTAAACCAGAAGGTTGGGGTTATTTTTTTTTTCATCGTTAGAAAGAGCCTTTATTTCTAAAAATGTCCCAGAAAAATATAAATCGGAAATTCTACTAAATCTGTTAGGAGAAAGGGCAACAAACGTAATTACATACATTAAAGATGGGGAATTAGAAGATTATTCAAAAGTAAAGGCTATACTACTTAGAGAATTTGAGCCAACCCCCCAGACTTGTTTAGAACATTTTAGGAAAGCACAACGTCATCCTAATGAAACATATGTACAATTTGCATCCCGATTAACAACGAGTTGGGATTATTATTTAAAATTGAGGAATGTGAAAGATTTCGAAACTTTAAAACAGTTAATAGTTTCTGATAAGATTTGTCAAACGCTTGATAAAGATGTCATGTATTTTATAAATGTTAGACAAGCAGAATCGTGGTTTTCTCCCATTGAATTATCTCGGGAAATTGATTTATATTATACGCCAAAGGGAAAACCCGTGGTTGACAATTCTAGAGCGAGTAATAAAAATACTTATTATCGAAATGTTTCTAAAGTTTTTCTAACTGACGTAAAAAATTCTAAATGTATTTTGTCATGTAGTGAAAATCATCCTTTGCATAAATGTCCTGTTTATAAAAACATGTCAGTGGGTAATAGAGTTGAGCTTGTAAAATCCAAAAATCTTTGTTTTAACTGTCTTATGAATCATAAAGTGATTGATTGTAAATTTAAATTCTCTTGTATTATTTGCAAGAGAAGGCATCATGTGACTTTGCATTTCCCGCGTGAACAAAAAATAAATAAAGGTGAAAATCCAGAGATAATTTCACAGGAAATGAGTTCTAAAAACGAAGTCGGTAATAAAACTAATTTGGATGCTTCGGCTCCAGTATTCCAGCCTTTCCAAGCTAATAACCAAAGCAATTTATTTTCAACGATATGTAATTTGTCTAACGAGTTAAAAGCTGTGTTACTTAGCACATTTGTTTGTTTAATAAAAGATGAATATGGTAATTTTCATGAAGCACGCGGTTTATTAGATGTCGGTGCAAACTCTAATTTTATGAGTAAAAGGTTAGTAGATAAACTAAATTTGAAAATAGAAAAGACTAATATTTGCATTTCAGGAATAAATGATTTGTCTCTTAATGTTAGATCTAGAGTTAACACAACTATTTCGAATAGAGATAAAGACTTTTATTTAAAACTAGGATTTCCCTCAAAGGGATTAGTCTGAGTGATATTGTTAAGAACGTAGGATTAACAATTACGACATAATGAAAAAGAGAAAATTAAATGATAGCATTACAAAATATCATACATATACACTGTTAAACAGGTTCAGGTTCATGCCGGGCAGGGTGGCCTACCATTTGGCTAAAGCTCCACTAGCCCCGCCCGATACACTGTTAAACAAATAGAAAAGAAGTACCGTCCATCAGATTTGTTTTTATAACATTTGGCAAATAATCCCTTTTTTTTTTTGCTTGATCTTATAAAACGCCAAGCTTTTTAAAGTTACGTAATCAAATTTCCTGCCATTAGCGTATTTTAGCAAGCGTCGCTTAACGCAAATTCAATTTCATTGTTGCAACATTTTCTTTGTGACAAATATTTACATTTGAATTAATTTTTTTTCCTCTACCCAACTCTTTACCTGTCTCGCCATCCATCTGTCAATCCGTCTTTCTACCTGTCTTGCTTAGCGTTTAATTACCAGTCTCTCGACACGTCTGCCTGTGTACATACTCCTCTCTCTACCCGTCTGTCAACTCGTCTCTGTGCTCTTCTGTCTGCCCGTCTCTCTATCCACCACGCAACCCGTCTCTCAACCTGTACTCTACATGCCTGTATATAGGTCTCACTACTCGTCTCGCTACCCGTCTCGTGACCCGTCTCTATACCCATCTCGGTACCCCTCTGTCAATCCTTTTTTTACCTGTCTCGCTACCCGTCTACCTATTCGTTTCGCAACCCGTTAGCCTATCTCTGTCACTACCCGTCTCTCTACCCATGTCACTATCCGTCTGTCTACCTGTTTGTTTACTTGTCTCTCTACCTCTTCCCAATAGTTTCACAATTCATTCAATATACAGAAGCCGTTTACCGTTATTAAATACAAACAGAAGTAATTCATCTAATAAGTGTAATCAGATGCAATTTTTAAAAATACAGGCGTAAACCAGCAAAATAATTCATCAGTTTTAGTTTCATAGTTGTTTATATAATTTGGCAATAAATCTCAACTTCTTAAACCCGAATTGTGTCAAGGTTTTTAAAAAAGCCTAAAGGTCCGTATAACTGGGAAGTATCTTCAGGGCTATTAGATACATGTTATAGTTAAGTGAAAGTTTCATAATCGGATTTGCAGTTAATTGCTTAAGTCAGAATACGTAGCTTAACGTCATTTTAAATTCAATGCTGTAACTTTCTTTTTATTTTTCTTATTTTTTTGAAGAGTTGGTGGGAGGGGGAAAGATTAACAAATATATACATTTGAATTCAAACTTTTGCCTCCATGTTTATGTTAGTGTTGTTTGTATTATTAATTAATACTTTGTTTACCGAGCTTCATTCGAAACAAATATAAAAGCATTCTTCTACAGTTTTTTCCAGGGGAAACTACCGTAATCGGGCCCAAAGCCAATCGGAGCATTTAATATCATTATTGTAACTCTTATAGAGTTAAAACAATGTTGTTGCTAGCTTTATTGTTGTTTGAAACCAGCCTTGCCTGTGTATCTGAATGGGGAAAAGTTTCGTATCCTGTGTCGGTTGGCTTGATTGGCGAAAAAATTAAACATGGTGCCAAAAGTATCTTACCGAAGCATCTACTTTAAAAAAAGCATCTTACTAAAAGCATCTACTTGAGCATCTTACCAAATTTTTCTAGAGAGCGGAAAAACATGTTTTTCAAATGTTTACAAACGTACTTTTATTAAACCATGTTTTTGAACCATCTTAAAAACATAAATACGATGTTAAAATAAAATTTTATTGCCATATTCGAAATTTTAATAAGTAATGAAAATACATAAACAAACATATTTAACAAACCTAAGAGGTATTTTGGGATAAATAATTGTTATTGTCAGGGGTCAAATTGTAAAAAATAATAAACGAACGAAAAACATACCTAAATTAACTTTTGGGGACCTCAGGAAAAAAATATCTCATGTAAATAGCATTTAAAATCTTTAAATGCACTGCAAAAAATAACTGTTGATTTTACAGTATAAAACTGGCACCCCAGCTGCCAGTATTATACCTTAAAATTAACAGTATTAAACAGTAAAAAAAGCAGTAATACGCTGCCGCGCAAGCAGTAATACGCTACCGCGCAGGTATTACTGCGCGGTAGCGTATTACTGCTTGCGCGGCAGCGTATTACTGCTTTTTTTACTGTTTAATACTGTTAATTTTAAGGTATAATACTGGCAGCTGGGGTGCCAGTTTTATACTGTAAAATCAACAGTTATTTTTTGCAGTGTGCAGAAGTGTTCCGTATAAAATGCAAAACATTATACGCTTGATATAAATATTTTTGGAACAGCTGTCGCTAGCTCACTGGGATTGGCGGGATTTTTGTTTGCGCCATTTTGGCCAGAAAACCCCGTTTTTGAGAACCCGTTAGGCCAAGATTGCTAAAACAGCATGCTAGTTTGATTTTATTATGTTATAAAACACACACAATTTTTATTTTAAGCACACAGAAATTATTTTAGGCACAGATGTCATATACGCACCACATTGGCGCGATTTTTTTCCCGCCAATTTGGCGAAAACTTTGTTTTTGAATATTAGTTACAAAGGTACTTCTCTATTATCCCGTCGACCACTTTATGACACCGTCGACCACTTTATGAACTATTTGATGACATAACAATCACGTATAATGCTTCTGACATCAAGTAAATGAGATCTCATCAAAAAGTCACTTGTAAAAAATGCAGCCAAGTCTCGTAACTCATTTACCGTAAAAAGTACTGAGATCGTATAAAGCCAAGTTTAACTATCTTATTAACTCTGAAATTTTCATTCACTAAATCACTCCTAGTCTCTACATCTTTAGTTAATTATTATTTTGTGACTTGGCAATTACGTAGCACGAGAATGTGATGTATATAGTTAGTCTTAATCAAATAATACTATAACATATTAAAGTATAATAACTTCCCTGTGCGTATATAATTTGCCTTAATTAAATTATCCCATCCCATAACATAGTAAGGTGTAATAACTTCCCTGTGCTGCTTAATTGCCAAGTCACAAAATAATAATTAACTAAAGATGTAGAGACTAGGAGTGATTTGTGAATGAAAATTTCAGAGTTAATAAGATAGTTAAACTTGGCTTTATACGATCTCAGTACTTTTTACGGTAAATGAGTTACGAGACTTGGCTGCATTTTTTACAAGTGACTTTTTGATGAGATTTCACTTCTTTTTGTAAGTAATCCTCCTTTTCTTGATTTCGGGTTCTTTTTGGAGTTCATCCACTGATTTTCGCTAAGCCCTCACTCTGTCCCTATTATTTACAGGTATCAAAAATTTGAAGATTTAGTTTCGTTTGCAAAGTACTGTAGATAAAAAGAGATTTAAGGTTCCTAGGCAAGCACTAAGCTATGGGAGGGGGAGTGTCAAAAGTACTCTCAATTGCTTCCAGGATAGGTGCTATTCATCTGAGATATTACACGCAGCCCTAGATACTTGATATTTAACATAAGAGAACTTTATAGTATAAAAAGAAAGCCAAAATTAAAATTTCCGGAAATTTCTAATAAATCAAACTTTATTCCCTTTTTCGATGTTTTTTTTTAGTTTTTTTAGTCTTTTTTTTTTATTATTTACGGATTTTTTAAATTTTCCTTACTTTGTGTGCTAAACCCTGCCTTTCTGCCATATGTCAAGCTTCTAGGACTACAAAATCGAATTATTTTCAAATTTTCGACTTTTTATAAATTTATTGATTTTTCGATTTTAATTCTAAGTTACCTGATTATCATGGCAATATAGTAATTCTTTGATCCGTCTTCTTAGGATCATTTAGGTTCAATTTAGAGATAAATCAAGTGAATCTTAGAGTCACCATGATTTTATTTAGAAAGGACTATCAAGCCATAACCAGCCAGTAATGTCGGGACGGTAGGGGGAGCTGTGAAAATTTTTGTGGGGCTAACATCATTTAACAATCCATGTTTCATATGTGTAGTAAAAAGAGTACAACCTGTGAAAGAAAACAAACCTGTCTATAAAGAAATAGTCTATATCGTAGCCAGTCTATAGCGGAACTTTTCTATAACGAAATTCGTAAACGAAAGAAAAGAAAACCATAATCCGGGGGAACTAACATAAAACAATTAGGGGCGTTGTACTAGCTAATAGGACAATTATCTTAAAACTAATGTTTCTAGCAGTACAAAATCAAATTGTTTTCGAATTTCCGATTTCTTAAAGATATTTCGATTTTTTTTATTTTATTTTCGAATTTAACGAATATTTTAATTGTTCCTTTTATTGAATAGTAAATACTAACTTTACACCAAGTTTTAAGTTTCTAAGACTACAAGATAAAATTATTTTAAATTTTTGATTTTTTCGAATTTTTTTTATAATTTTCTAGATTTTTTAATTTTTTTCTTATTTTGTATCCTTTATTACAAATTTCAAGTTGCTAGCGCTACAAAATCGAATTATTTTGAAGTTTCCGATCTTTTTCGAGTTTTTTATTCTATTTTCGAATTTATTGTGTATTAATTTTTCCTTTTTCTTTATCCTAAGCAATAAGTTTACGCCGAATTTTAAGTTCTAAAGCTACAAAATCGAATTTTTTTAATTTTTTTTTTTTCGAATTTTAAAATTTTTTTATTTATTTCTTTTTTTTTTTGTATCCTAAATACTACCTTTATTCCAAATTTTAAGTTTCTAACTTTACAAAATCGAATTATTTTCAATTTTTCGTTTTTTTTTTCGATTTTTTGATTTTATTTCCAATTTTTGTTGTGTTTTTAATTGTTTATTTTTCTGAATCCTAAACACTACCTTTACACCAAATTTTCAGTTTCTAAGACTACGAGATCATATTATTTTCATTTTCTCTCTTTTTCTTTCTTTCTTTCTACTTTTTTTTTTTGAAAGTTTCGATTTTTTCTTTAATTATCCATATTTTTTAATGTTTCCTTATTTAGTATCTTAAATATTAGCTTTATTCCAAATTTCAAGTTTCTAGCGCTGTGAAATCGAATTATTTTCAAAATTTCCTTGTTTTTCGATTTCTTTCGATTTTTTTATTTTATTTTCGAATTTTATTGCGTTTTTATTTTAACTTATTCTGAATCCTAAACACTATCTTTACCGCGAATTTTAAGTTTCTAAGGCCATAAATCAAAGTAACCACAGATTTTTTTTCGAATTTTTTTCGAATTTTTCGAATTTTTGATTTTTTTTTCGAATTTTCTGGATTTGTTAATTTTTTCTTATTTTGCATCCTAAATACTACCTTTATTCCGAATTTCAAGTTTCTAGCGCAACAAAATTGGATTATTTGAAATTTTTCGATTTTTCGATTTTATTCTAAAAATTTTTTTGTGTTTTTGATGTTTTCTTTTTCTGAATTCTAAACACTACCTTCACACTAAATTTTAAGTTTTTAAGACTACAAGATCGTGTTATTTTCAATATTCAATTTGTTCAATTTTTTTTTAATTTTCGAATTTTTTTTTTTTTTTTAATTTTCCGGATTCTATAATTTTTCCTTTATTTGTATCAGTTGATTCCAAATTTTAAGTTTCTGTGGCTGCGGGATCTACCCAATCTTTTTGATGACGCGAGAGTGAGTGAGTGTGTGAGTGACAAAAAATCGAAACTTTGAGTTCATATATCGTCTGCACTAATTTATGGGTATTTTTTGAATTATCCATATTTTTGAATTTTTCCTTATTTAGTATCTTAAATATTATCTTTATTCCAAATTTCAAGTTTCTAGCGCTGTAAAATCGAATTATTTTCAATTTTTCCTTATTTTTCGATTTTTTCGATTTTTTCGATTTTTTTTATTTTATTTTCAAATTTTATTGCGTTTTTTATTTTAACTTATTCTGAATCCTAAACACTATCTTTACTGCGAATTTAAAGTTTCTAAGGCTAAAAAATCAAATTATTTTAATTATTTTAATTTTTTTCGAATTTTTCGAATTTTCCGAGATTTTTAATTTTTTCTTATTTTGCATCCTAAATACTACCTTTATTCCGAATTCCAAGTTTCTAGTGCAACAAAATCGGATTATTTGAAATTTTTCGATTTTTTTCGATTTTTCGATTTTTTCAATTTTGCTTTCGATTTCTTTGGTGTTTTTGATGTTTTCTTTTTCTGGATACTAAATACTACCTTCACACCGAATCTAAAGTTTCTAAGACTACAAGATCGTATTATTTTCAATTTTCAATTTTGATGGAATTTGTTGAATTTTCGAATGTTTTTTTTTCGAATTTTCCGGATTTTATAATTTTTCCTTTCTTTGTAGCCTAAACACTACGTTTTATCCAAATGTCAAGTTTCTAGGGCTGCGTGATCTACCTAATCTTTTTGATGACGCGTGAACGAGTGAGTGAGTGAGTGACAAAAAATCGAATGTTTGAGTTCATATATCGTCTGAACTAGAAAAGACAGAAAGTTGTAATTTTAAATTTTGGTCCTGTATGCCGAATACTCCAGAAAAACGAAGTTTCAAATTTTTGGGATACTCCAGTGCGGAGATATGGGGGGGGGGGGGTCAAAAGTGCCCTGAGTTGCTTCCAGAAAAGTATGCTTACGGCTGTCCTCTCTCGACTTGGCGAGGGTACTGACGTGCCTCCAGATCTTGCCAAGGCTGTGGTTTTCCTATTAGACGTAATGTTAGCTATATGCTCCATTTTTCTGCAACTAAATTTTCTCATGCCAATATAGTAATTCATTGATCCGTTTTCTTAGGATCGTTTATGTTCAATTTAGAGATAAATCAAGAGAATCTTAGAATCACCATGATTTTATTTAGAAAGGACTATCAAGCCATCACCAACCAGTAATGTCGGGAGGGAGGGAGAGATGTGAAAATTTTTGTGCGACCAACATCTTTTAACAACAAATATTTCATATATAAATTAAATAGAGTAAAGCCTGTGAAAGAAAATGAACCTGTCTATAAAAAAAAGGTCTATAACGTAGACAGTCTATAGCGGAACTTTTCTATTACAAAATTCGTAAACAAAAGAAAAGAAAAGCATAATCCGGGGAAAATAACACAAAAGAATAACGGAAGGTGTACTAGCTAATAGGACAATTATCTTAAAATCTATCTAAAACAAACTATCCCCATCCTGTGGGATTTGTTTTTCAATGTTTTACTTTATTTAATGCAAAACATAGATTGCATCCGACAATTCATAAAAAAGTCCTCCGGCCTGTACCGGCAGGAAAAGGTAGCTTTCCTATATCTTCGTTTTAAAATTTTAGCTAATGTTACTGGAAAACAGCAAGTTAAAATGCAAAGAAACCGTTTACAAAAGATTCGTTTACACTGAATTTGAATAAGAAATTCGCCAAATTATTCAGCTATAGCCAAGTTGGCTTCATTTATGACGACTTATTTTTGTCGCCAAATTTGGCGAGATTTCGCCAGTTGTCGCCAAGCTTGGCGAGAATTTGGCGCTAATGGATATGAATATATAGTTTTATGCGTATGATTGGGAAAATGATTACAACAATGAAAGAAAATAATTTGCGAGAAATCGCGTTCACTAAAACTTATAAATTTATATTAAAATCATTAAAATTACAGACATTACAATACACTTTCATAAAACATTAAAAACATATTAAAATTGGACGTTTCGGATTTACATGGAAAATCCCACTTTAACAACAACATTTCACTTAGCGTAAATCATAGTTCAAAAATATCAACAAATAGAAAATGCAACGTATCAAAATTTCGAAGTCAAAGTTACAGTTATAATAACACGGAGTATTCATTCGGGATTGCACCTGCTTGACCATTATTGACTTTATCGTTGGTTTTTTGTAATGTGCTGTTTTGTTTCAAAATGTCAGCCACCCTAGAATTTCAAACTGCTCTATCTCAGCCAATTTTTAAGATAGAGGTAAAACAAAAAATGCTCTGGAATCCTTGTATCAAGTCCTAACACCTAATTAAAAAATAAACTTGATTTTTTAACTTTTTTGTATATTTATTTTAGTTTTAAAATTTTCCGTGGCCGCCATCTTGAAACAAGATGGCGGACCAAGCTGGCCAACGAACTCGGTCGAGGCATTGGTGAGCTTAATACACACAATTAGTTTCATCCAAATTAATTTATAAATACGAGCGTTATCGTATCAAATTATTTTCATTTTTTCAATTTTTTTCGAATTTTTTTATTTTTTTTTCGAATTTTCTGGATTTTTTTTATTTTCCTTTTTCTGTATCCTGAATACTATCTTTATTCCTAATTTGAATTTTCTAGCGCAACAAAATCTGATTGTCTTCAAATTTTCGGTTTTTTTCAATTTCTTCGATTTTTTCAATTTTGCTTTCGATTTTTTTGGTGTTTTTGATGTTTTCTTTTTCTGGATGTTAAACACTACCTTCACACCAAATCTTAAGTTTCCAAGACTACAAGATCGTATTATTTTCAATTTTCAATTTTGATGGAATTTGTTGAATTTTCGAATGTTTTTTTTCGAATTTTCTGGATTTTATAATTTTTCCTTTCTTTGTATTCTAAACACTACCTTTTTTCCAAATGTCAAATTTCTGAGGCTACGGGATCTACCCAATCTTTTTGATGACGCGTGAACGATTGAGTAAGAAGTGACAAAAAATCGAATGTTTGAGTTCATATATCGCCTGAACTAGAAAAGACAGAAAGTTGTAATTTTAAATTTTGGTCCTGTGGGCCAAATACTCTCTATAATTGAAGTTAAAAATTTTTGGGATACTCCAGCGCGGAGATATGGGGGGGTCAAAAGTGCCCTGAGTTGCTTCCAGAAAAGTATGCTTACGGCTGTCCTCTCTCGACTTGGCGGAGGCACTGCCGTGCCTCCAGATTGCATTTTTGGCGTTTAATCTTACAGTTTGGCGATAGTTTTTTGTTATGAAAAGTGGTCGACGGGATAATAGAGAAGTACCGTTACAAAAAGCATGCAATAATAAATTAACAGTTATAAATAATAAACATAATAATATAATTATCCAAATAAATCGTAAATATTAACACTTATTAACACATAAACAAAATAACCGGGTTACCATGTTTGGCATAAAATTGCCATTTTGTTGCAATCGCGCCAATGTGGTGCGTATATGACATCTTTACCTTATTTTATTATACAACACACACAGTGATTAATTTATTATAAAACACACAATATTTAATTTAACATAAAAACACAGAATCTGCCCTACCGAGTTGCTACACGAAGCAAAATCTCACCAAAATCGCCAGGTTGTCCACACATAACATTGCCACTTTAGTACCAAAAAGATACCCCGGTGCGCCTGCGACATCTGTATCATCTTTTTTTAAAGTTTTAATATTTTCGAAAGCATAGATAAAAAGGTAAAAATCTCATTCCCAACTGCATATATATAGAACATGCATACATCCCAATTAGCATATATATAGAACATGCAAACATCCCAATTAGCATATATATAGAACAAAAATATCTACAAAACATATGTTTACATAATATTACATCTGCAAAGCATAACTTTAGAAAAGGTAACCGAAAGACTGAAGATCGCAACAACCACATCGAAACACTTATCACCAAAAAATAACTCGCCAAATCTACCGGCACAGGATATGGAACTTTTCCCTCTGAATGCAGAATATTAGTTGTCTGAGTGCAACGAAGACTCATACACAGCGCAGTATTACTTTGCCCCATATATAGCTACGATGGATATTAAAACCTTTCGTCAAGCATAACTCAAAAAATATTTAACGGATTTCGTTCAAATTTTTACAGCAGGTACCAATAAAGGTGACAACGTCGTCTATTTATTACCAAGAATAAGTGTCAAACCGTATATTAAAAAAATAGATAAAAAAGCACAATTAAAGTACATACGTTACTAAATTTTGCGCGTACGTCATTTTCACCGGCGGGAGATTTTCGTAGACAATCGGAATTGAAAAGTTCATGGAATACATGGAGCAAAAAAATATGCAAGCACTAATATTCAGCAAAATAAAATATATTTCAATTTAATAAAAATGGAAAGTTAATCTGGAATTTTTTCTGTTTGAAAAGTATTAGAGATTAGTAAGAGTAGTATTAGTATTAGAGATTTGGCGTAAATCACACCATTAGCAGCTTTTTTATTTCGCGTGTGTATGTTAGGAACAATTCTTTGATGTTTAAATAAAAGGTTTCGATTTGTGGCATTATTTCTTATTTTCTTTTCCTTTTTAGTATTTTAAATGGAATTAGTGTATTTTAAATTAAATGAGTGAAAGACGTGTATTTTTAATGTATGTATTTCAAATGAAATCAGTGAAAGATTTATATTTAAATGAAATGAATGCAATATGAAGATGTTATGAGAAAAATATTTGGCGATTTATCAACTGCGCCAAGTTAACATAAAAGTACCAATACATATGTGGGTACTTCTCTATTATCCCGTCGACCACTTTTCATAACAAAAAACTATCGCCAAATAAACGGGAGAACGTTGTCATTGAAATATCAAAATACATAAATAAATAAAATATAAGAATTTAAGGACACAATTGTTATTTTAATGAATGAAATAACTAATAAATCAGTAAAACATAATGAAAAATACACGCAAATGTCGCGTTAAAAACCACTTGATGACGTAACAAACACGTATAATGCTTCTGATATCAAGTAAATGGGACTGCATTTTTGGCGTTTAATCTAACAGTTTGGCGATAGTTTTTTGTTATGAAAAGTGGTCGACGGGATAATAGAGCAGTACCTCTATGTGAAATGAAACAAGGCACAGATGTCATATACGCACCACGTTGGCGCGATTTTTCCCTCCACCAGCTTGGGGAAAACTTTGTTTTTGAATATTAGTTACAAATAGTGTGACAAATAGTACACGTGATTTTTTATTTCAATATAAAAATAAAATAACGTAATAAATGAAACAGCTTCTATTATTTTAAAAAAGGAAATAAAAATAAATAAATAATAGTTTGATATAAATAAAGGCGCGGATGTCATATACGCACCACATTGGCGCGATTGCAACAAAATGGCAATTTTATGCCTCACATGGTAACCCGGTTATTTTGTTTCAATTGTTGTTTATTAACTTTTATTTTTTTATTTTAATTCTATAAATTGTTTTTATTATATGTATCAATATTTATTTATATCAAACTATCATTTATTTATTTTTATTTCCCATTTTTGAATAATAGGAGCTATTTCATTTATTACGTTATTTTATTTTTATATTGAAATAAAAAATTACATGCTATTATTGTATGGTATTTGTAACTAATATTCAAAAACAAAGTTTTCGCCAAATTGGCGGGGGAAAAATCGCGCCAATCTGGTGCGTATATGACATCTGTGCCTAAATTAATATTGATATACATATCAAAATAATCTATAGAATTAAAATAAAAAATAAAAGTAAACAAACACAACAAACAGTTTTCGTCAAAGGGGCGGGGGGAAAATCGCGCCAACGTGGTGAGTATATGGCATCTGTGCCGGGATTTTTACCCTTTTATCTGTGCTTTCGGAAATATAAAAAAATTAAAAAATTCTTATATCAGGTGTATAATGTTTTGCATTTTTATACGGACCACTTCTCCATTTTAAGATTTTAAATGCTATTTATATCAGATATTTCTTTCTTGAGATTCCCACAAGTTTTTTCCGGTAATTTTTTTAGTTCGCTTATTAATTGTTTACAATTTGCCCCCCTGGCAATAACAATTATTTATCACAAAAAATGGGTACTTCTCTATTATCCCGTCGACCACTTTTCATAACAAAAAACTATCGCCAAACTGTAACGCTAAATAAACGGGAGAACGTTGCCATTGAAATATCAAAATAAATAAAATATAAGAATTTAAGGACACAATTGTTACTTTAATGAATGAAATAACTAATAAATCAGTAAAACATAATGAAAAATACACGCAAATGTCGAATTAAAAACCACTTGATGGCATAACAAATACGTATAATGCTTCTGGCATCAAGTAAATGGGACTGTATTTTTGGCGTTTAATCTTAGTTTGGCGATAGTTTTTTGTTATGAAAAGTGGTCGACGGGATAATAGAGAAGTACCCAAAAATGGCTTAGTTTTGTTAAATTTGTTTGTTATGTATTTTCATTTCTTATTAAAATATCGAAAATGGCAATAAAATTTTATTTTAGCACCGTACTTAATTTTTTAAAATGGCTCAAAAACATGGTTTAATAAACGTATATTTGTAAATATTTTAAAAAATATGTTTTTCCGCTCTCTAGAAAAATTTGTAAGATTCTACAACTGCCTTTGGCACCAACCAGTACATGATACGGAACTTTTCCCTATTCAGATACACAGAAGAGGTTGGTCACAAACAAGAGTAATGCTAGCAACAATATTGTTTTAACTCTATAAGAGTTAGAAACAATAATGATATTAAATTCCCCGATTAGCTTAGGGCCCGATTACGGAACTTTCTCCTAGAAAAAAAAACTGTAGAAGTCTTTTACATTTGTTTCGAATGAAGCTCGATCAACGAAGTATTAATTGATAATACAAACAACACTAATATTAACATGGGGGCAAAAGTTTGAATTTAAGTGTATATATTTGGAACCCTCCCCCCCCCCCAACCACCCACCAAAAAAAGAAAAAGAAAGTTACAGAAATGAATTTAAAATGGCGTGAAGCCACCCTTTCTGACATAAGAAATTGGCTGCGAACCCGATTACGAAACTTTCACTTAACTTAATAACATGTATCTAATAGCCCTGAGGACAATTCCCCTTCCCAGTTATACGGACCTTGGGGCTTTTTTAAAAAGCTTGACGCAGTTCGAGTTGAAGAAGTTGAGATTTACTGTCAAATGACATAAACTACTATGAAAATAAAACTGGTGAATTATTATGCTGGTTTATGTATGTATTTAAAAAAATTGCATCTGATTACACTCTTTAGATAAATTACTCCTGTTTGCATTTAATAACAGATAAACGGCTTCCGTTTACTAAATTGTTTAAATATTGGGAAGAGTTGGCGAGAGATAGATAGACGTGTAAACAAACGGGTAGAGAGACGGATAGCGACAGAGATAAGCTAACGGGTAGCGAAACGAATAGACAGACGGGTAGCGAGGCAGGTGCAAAAAAAGGTTGACAGAGGGGTAGTGAGATGGGTAGGGAGACGGGTAGCGTGGTGGATAGAGAGACGAGTACAGAGACGACTTGACAGACGGGTAGAGAGAGGGGTATATAGACAGACAGACGTGTTGATAGACGAGTAGTGTAACGGGAAGCGAGACAGGTAGAGACACGATTAAAGAGTCGGGTAGAAAGACAGACACGGATACTGAGACGGGTATACAGAAGAGTAGAGAGACAGTAGACAGATGAGTTCGGAGAGAGACACAGCTAAGACATACGAGTAGTTAGACTGGTAGACACGTTTGTAGCAAAGCATGTTATCAATGTGGTTTGAAGTATACGAGTTTCTATAAATAGTTATACAAATAAACAAAGGAAATTTTTTTAATTCAAATATTAAATATTTGATTTAATATTTCAATATTTAATATTTTTTTTTAAATATTTTATTTAGATATTTGTCACAAAGAAAATGTTGCAAAAATTAAATTAAATTTGCGTTAAACTACGCTTGCTAAAATACGCTATTGGCTGCAAATCTGATTATGTGACTTTAAAAATATCGTTTTAAAAGATCCGACGGTTTTTTTTTTTTTTTTTTTTTTTTTTTTTAAGTTTTGAGCAATTCCCGCTTAAGAAAATGAGATTATTTGCCAAATGTTATAAAAAAATGCATATGAAAACATAACAGTATATGAATTTATATATGATATTTTGTAATTATATCATTTAATTTGCTATTTTTCATATGTTGTATCTTTATCTATCTCTTGTCTATCATATGCTGTATATTCACTTAGATTCTTGTTGATATCTTCTTTATATCGTAATTGTTAACTTTATGTTCTCAGCAATATCACTCAGACTAATCCCTTTGAGGGAAGTCCTAGTTATTTTTATTGTACGATAGGTGATTACAATAAAATTGTTCCATTTCACATGCTACATACCATTTTATAAAAAATTTGAAATATATTTTATTGGGTACTTTTCGGTTAGCTGGACGCCAGTGATATATGAACAAATACATAGATAAATATATATATATATACATACATACATATTATACATACATACATATACGTATATAATATATATGTATATGTGTGTGTGTGTGTGTGTATATATGTGTATGTATATATATCACTGGCGTATCTTATACACACAACATGTATATAGATCACTGGCGCCCGGCTAACCGAAAAGTACCTTTTATTGTACTGAATATTAGTGAGTGCATATTTTTTTGCTCCATGCTCCATGAACTTTTGGAATCCGATTGATTACGAATATCTCCCGCCGGTGAAAATGACGTACGCACTAAAAAATCGTGACGTATGTACTTTAATTGTGCTTTTTTTATCTATTTTTTAATATAATTTCCAAACGGTTTGAAATTTATTATTGGTAATAAATAGACGTCGTTGTCACCTTTATAGGTACCTGCTGAAAAAATTTGAACGAAATCCGTTAAATATTTTTTGAGTTATGCTTGACGAAAGGTTTTAGTATCCGCCGTAGCTCTATATGGAACAAAGTAATACTGCGCTGTGTAAGAAAAATTATCTGTGCTGAAAAATTATTCCAGAACTGCAACAGGGCAATACATGGTAAAAATGACATTTAAGGAAGACCCATCTTGTCTTGGAGAATCAAAGAAAAAGGCTATGAAAGTTTTAAATTCATTATGGAATCGCTTAGTTAGAGAACCTAAATTTAATGATTTTTATAAATTCTTTATGCAAGAATATTTAAGTATGGGTCATATGGAAGAGGTGATAGAATCTGAAGAACCAGATATCACTTATTACATACCCCATCATTGCGTGTTCCGTGCTGAATCAAGTAGCACACCATTAAGAGTTGCCTTTAACGCTAGCTCCTTAACTTCTACTGGAAAATCTCTAAATAGTTTGCAGTATAACGGAGGAACAATCCAAGATGACTTATTTAGTATAATGTTGCGATTTCGAAAGCACAAATTTATTTTTGTAGCAGATATTAAAAAAATGTACCGTATGATATTGATACATCCGAGTCAAAGAGATTTATTGAGAATCTTGTTTAAACCTGAGGTGCATGAACCAGTTAAGGTGTATAAATTATGTACGGTGACTTATGGTACAACGAGTGCCCCCTTTTTAGCAACAAGAACCCTTACCCAGCTAGCTAGAGATGAAGGAAAGGAATTTCCTTTAGCTGCAAATGTATTATTTCAAGACGTATATATGGATGATATTTTGACAAATGCTGATGATCTAGACACAGCTAAAGAGATCCAACAACAACTGATATCTTTGTTAAAAAAGGGAAGCATGGATCTTCACAAATGGTCAGTAAATAATTCTTCTCTTTTGTGTAATAATGCAATATCTGAATATTCATTTTCCAATGAGACAAAAACTTTAGGAATATTGTGGAAGCCGCAACCAGATTGTTTCGGATTTAATTTAATTATAGAGCAAAGTGAAAGGTATACCAAACGCTCAGTATTATCGCAAATTGCTAGAATATTTGACCCGTTGGGTTTGATAGGTCCAATAGTTACGAAGGCCAAGGTTTTCCTCCAAAAATTATGGTTTCTGAAAATAGATTGGTGTGATTATCTTTCAGTGAAAGAAAATATCGAATGGACTAATTTTCTTACTTCCTTAAAAACTGTAAATATGATCAATATCCCAAGATTTGTATTTGTAGAACAATCTAATTATGTGGAATTGCATGGTTTTTCAGATGCTTCTGAACTTGCTTATGGTGCGGTCGTTTATGTAAAATCTATTAATTCTTATGGTGATTCTGCTATCAAACTGCTCACTAGTAAATCTAGAGTGGCTCCTCTAAAGCATATTACTATCCCTCGCCTAGAACTTTCTGTAGCAGTCCTATTATCTAAGTTGATGCAAAAAGTGTTAAGTGCTCTAAAGCAAGAAGTTTCTAAAACTTGTTTTTGGACAGATAGTACTATTGTACTTGCATGGTTAAAAAAGGAGTCGAATGATCTAAAGACATTTGTCGCAAATAGAGTATCGATTATACAAAGTTTAACTTCGATTGATCAGTGGAATTATGTACCTTCCAAGCAAAATCCTGCAGATCTCATTTCTAGAGGCCTAGATCCCATCAAGATCCAGCAATGTGATTTATGGTGGTTCGGTCCATCATTCCTACAACAGCCTGAGATGGTGGAGTCTCCTGATATTATTTCTGTTGAAACCAGTGAGTTGTTTATCCGTGAATTGAAAGCACCATCAGTAACTCAAGTATGTACCTTAGTTAACACTGTTGAGCCTTTAGACATCATTAATAACAGTTCTTCATTCATAAAACTGCAAAGAGTAGTAGCATGGTGTAATAGATTCATCCATAACTGTAGAAATCCCTTGTATCCAAAAGGTGGAACTTTAACCAGCAGTGAACTCACTCAGTCCTTATCCTGTATTGTAAAAAACATCCAGAGGACTTCATTCGTGAAGGAAATGCAGTATTTGGAAAAGGGTACTGCAATCCCTAACAGTAGTAAACTGACAAACTTGTGCCCATTTTTAGATGATAATGGTGTAATCCGTGTTGGTGGTAGACTGATAAACAGCAACTTAACTGAGCATCAAAAATATCCAATGATTATTCCTTCAAACCATAATTTTACTTTTTGTGTTATTAAATATTTTCATAATTTGTATTTCCATGCAAGTGCTGAGACATCTCTTTCTCTCATCCGAAACAAATTTTGGATCTTATCTGCTAGAAATATAGTTCGTAAAATCCTTTTCAATTGTATGACTTGTAAAAAGGTAAATTCTAAGAATTCAGAGCAACAGATGGCTGATTTGCCAGCTTCTAGAGTAACAATGTTCAGAGCATTTATGCGTACTGGATTGGACAACTGTGGTCCCTTTGAAGTAAAAAACTTCGTAGGTAGAAGTAAACAGGTAAAAAAAAGTATTTATTTGTGTAATTGTTTGTTTTACTACAAAAGCCAAGACAATATTATAAGAGTTGTCACCTTGAAAGATAAAAATGGCACATATAAAAGGCCAGTCACAAAAATTATTGTTTTGCCATATGTGAATAATAGTTTATTAACTACTTAAATTCATACATTTTTATTAAACTATATATTTTCCTGCAGTGTATTACATTCTTGTGTATATATTTGTAAATTTAGTATTTTATTTAGTGTAGTATTTTTGAGAAGAAATTGTGTTTTTTTGAGATTGTATTTTTCACTTAGAGATTGTGTTTGAATTATATTGCATTTATATTATTGAATGTTAGCAACATTCAAGGCCCAGCGGTATGTTGCCGCTAGAAGCGCCGTCTATGTAAAATGTTTAAAAAAAAAAAACTTGTTATTGTGAGTTGGGTTTGAGATGCCGATCAGAGAAGTTGTGTAAATCTCGGCTCTCGACCATTTTTATTTAGTGTTGTGAATAACTAAAAAGTTATTAAATGAGTTACAGTCCACTAGTGAATATTTTATTTTGAGATTGTGTGTTTTTTGTAGTGATAAATAGTAACTGAGTTATCGGCGAATCCATAGTATATGTTGGAAATTCCTGAAATTATGTTTTTAAATATGTTATGCGTTTTCCAAATTGTTTACTTAGATGTTATCTTTTAGCTTATTAAACGGTATGATTTGTAAAATTATTTTGGAAGCGTTGGAAAGTGTTACATATAATCTATGCTTGACGCATGATTTTTCGTTCTTGTTTTTTTTATGAGTACGAAATGCTCATACATATGTTAATGATAAATGCTGTAACAAGTTTCATGTATGTTTGAGGTTGCAGTATTCTGTTTTCTTTTTTTTTTTTTTTTTTTTTTTTTTTTTAGGGTTTCGTTCATCTCACGAAACCCTATTGCTCCCGCTCCGTTGTCTGTCTGTCACAGAGCCATTCTCGAAAACTATGTAACTTACAGAGTTGAAACTTCGTGTATAAATCAGAATATCAGCTGGTAAAGAGCTGAAAATATTAAAATTTGAAAATTTCGTATTATTATAATAAATAGAGATAAAAAAACCAAAATTCTAATAGCCTTTTTCTATTATATTTAAACATTTTTCGTTATAGCAGATGCCAAAAATTTAAAATCCACAATGAAATTCTTTCTACAATAATTAATTTTCTATCAGACGATTTTCACGTGAAAAATGAAATAAATATGAAATAAAATTGATTGACGTCATAGTGGTAAATAAAACCGAAAAGTCTAAGATTTCTCAATAATACAAGGAGTATGAGTATGTGGTGTACACAAAGCAGATTAATATCACGTCATTAGAGAATTAAAAAGAAAATCTGACGTCCTATTGGAAGTTTAACGAATTTTTCAAATGTTTGAGAATAATACAAATCGAGTATCAATATGAATAATAGAGAATAGTAAATATATGAGTTTGAGGAATGTATTGAATCATGATAAAAACCCGATTATGGAAATATTCGCTTATTTTAACATTTTGAAGGCGTCCAACATGTTTAATTTTGAAATTATATATTTTTTAAATATCGCATTTAGTCCGTATGACGGATATTATTATGACAGAATATAATAGCGGGTTTCGCCCGCTATCCGGCTGGTTTAGATTTTCGAAAAAACGGAAAAATAGACCGGTAAATTTTTACTTTATAAAAAACATGACTTTTTTTGTTGTTGTTGCTAAATTATAGTTATTTGAATTTATTAAGGAAAGTATATAGTGTTTTGAAAGGAATATTAAACGAAACCCTTTGTGCGATCTTCGATCACACTTACCCACTTGTTTGTTGTTGTTATTATGGGTGAGAAACATTTGTACATATATCAGTGACTGAGGCTTTAATGAATTTCCTGTATTTTTGAGATTGCTGTATTTTTTTGTTACATACTTTTGCGCACATACTTTTGTTATTGATCATTGTGGCTTTTACGAATTTCGTGCATTTTCTTGAAATTGCTACAGAACAAGGGCCGAGTCATGTAAAAGTTGTTGACAAATTATAATTTAAATCATAGAATGTTTACTCTTATGTAACAGGACACTTTAAAAGATTGAAATGACGCAATGGTTTAATCAAAATGTTGTTGAGATTGAGAATTCAGTATTTGAATTTACTCTTGTGTAGCAGGGCAGTTTAAAAGATTGAAATGATGCAGATTACATATTTCCCATTAAATTTATGTTGTAAAAAATCTATTTTTAGTTTTAAAGGTTTTAAACACCGCGTTTTGCCGGAACAGGTGGTGGAGGAGGAGGATATATTATATGATTGTTGATTTAATTTATTCTTAATTGATGGTAACTATAACATCACTTTTTTTTTTAATAAAGAGTTTAAAAGATTTTAAATTTTGTATGCTGGATGGATGAAGGGGAATGGGAGATTTCAAGGGAAGGAGTATAATTTCTATGATCGATTATTTATTTATTGTCAGTGCAGGGCAAAAAATAGGGCAGAAGATTTGATTTTATATATAATACTAAGGAAAGCAGTTAGTGTGTGACTGTGTGTGTTTGTCTGCTTTGTTTTGGGGAGACCGCTGATGACGCCACAAATCGCCCATTGGAAGTCAAACAAATTATTTTGAATTCAAACAGCGATTTGTGAATTTTTAACACTTGCCAACCTAGTTGAAAAGTGTTTATGACTTCGGTTTGTCTACCGTCTGCCGTCTGCCGTATGGCCGTCTGTCCGTGCTCTAACTCCCACAAATATGCTCGGATTGCTCTGCAATTTTTATATGTTATTGTCGTTATCTATAGCATGTTCCCTATTTCAACGGAAGTGTGTAGCACTTATAGTTTCTTTACAGGGACACTCAAAAGAATTCCGTAACATTACGTCTATATGGGAGAAAAATCGTCTGCGGTTTATTTAAATAATGTTTCACTATTTTAAACGCATTGAAATTTATATATATCACTAAGGTCCATTACAAGAGGCTTACTACAGAATATTGTGTGTATAGCAGTCTTCGTTCATTGACAGGGACACACAAAAGAATTCTCTACTGTATGTTAACAATAATTCCTGGAAGTGCGTTTTAAGTTACTGAACGCGATTTTAAATTTAACTCACTTTTTGTCTATTACGTGGTGTGTATAAATTCTGTAGATCCTATACAGGGAAACACAAAAGTTCGCGAACACATTTCCGTTTATTGACGGAAACTCCAGAAGGAGAATTTTAATCTGTGCTACGCGTTTCCTAACTGAACTAAAATTTAGCATCCTATGTAGTATATGTACAAATCTATAGATCCTATACAGGGCTGAATAAAAGTATTCGTATATTTTTACGAATATTGTATATGTTGGAAATTCCTGAAATTATGTTTTTAAATATGTTATGCGTTTTCCAAATTGTGTACTTAGATGTTATCTTTCAGCTTATTAAACGGTATGATTTCTAAAATTATTTTGGAAGCGTTGGAAAGTGTTACATAATCTATGTTTGACGTATGATTTTTCGTTCTTGTTTGTAATTTGTTTTATGAAAATATTAGTTTTTTCATGTACATGACATCATTTATATATTTGATTTTAGAAATTGGCAATAACTTACTGTATTTGTGTGTAAAAAAAAAAAAAAAAAAAAAAAAAAAAAAAAAAAAAGTGTTGTTTTGTTTCAGTTTTAACTGCGCCATTTTGTTTCTGTTTCAAAAGTTAATGATAATTCTTAATGTTAGTGTTGCTGGTATAATTTTCAGGGGGAGGGGAGTTTCCGGGAGTACTTTAAATATCCCGTTAATGCTCTGATCGAAACTGCCTCCTTCCTCCTTGCCTCAAAAAATCACAACTTTTTAGCTCACCGGCTATCAATGCCCGAGAGCTAATGTGCCTGCCCGTTCTGTACGCGCGTATGTATGCATGTGCGTAACGAGATAACTCTTGATAGAAATAACCGTTCTGCTTAACATTTTATTTATAGGTTCATTGTGATACGGGGCTTCCCTGATAAGTTTTGGGGTTCATTGGTTAAGTATAAAGGAGGGAAAGGGGGGGCTAAGCCCCCGCCCCTTAATTTAGATAAATAGTTTTTTCATCCAGAATTATCCAATTTTCTTCAAATTTTGTATATAGGCTCAATGTGGTAAGGCGCTTCCCTGATTAGTTTTGGGGGGGTCTTTGGTTAAGTATAAGGATGGTAACGGGGGGGGGGGTAATTCACCCCCCCCCCTTCATTTAGATAAATTGGTTTTTCATGCAGAATTATCCGATTTACTTCAAATTTTGAATATAGATTCATTGTGATAAGACGCTTTCCTGATTAGTTTTGGGGGTTCTTTAGTTAAGTATAAAGGGGAAAGGGGAACTAACCCCCCCCCTTTAATTGAGATAAATGTGTTTTTCATTTAGAATTATTCGATTCTCTTCAAATTTTGTATATAGGCTCATTGTGCTAAAGTGCTTCCCTGATTGGTTTTGAGGGTTCATTGGTAAAGTATAAAAAGGGAGACGGGGTGGCTAACCCCCCTTAATTTAGATAAATAGGTTTCTCATGCAGAATTATCCGATTTTCTTCAAATTTTTGTATATAGGTTCATTGTGATAAGGCGGTTTTCTGATTAGTTTTCGGGATTCTTTGGTTAAGTATAAAGGGAAAAAGGGGTCTAACCTCCCTTTAATTCAGATAATTGGGTTTTTCATGAAGAATTATCCGATTTTCTTCAAGTTTTGTATATAAGCTCATTGTGGTAAGGCGCTTCCCTGGTCAGTTTGGGGGGGGGGTCATTGGTAAAGTATAAGGGGGAACGGGGGACTAACCCCCCTGTTTAATTTAGATAAATGGGTTTTTCATGCAGAATTATCCGATTTTCTTCAAATTTTGTATATAGGTTCATTGTGATAAGACGCACACCTGATTAATTTTGGGGGTCCATTGGTTCACTATAAGGGGGTAACGGAGGGGTCTAATCCCCCCTTCATTTAGATAGATGGGTTTTTCATGCAGAATTATCCGATTTTCTTCATATTTCGTATGTAGGTTCATTGTGATAAGACGCTTTTCATATTAGTTTTGGGGGTTCTTTGGTTAAGTATAAAAGGCAAAGAGGAGCTAATCCCCCCCCCCTTTAATTTAGATAAATGTGTTTTTCATGCAGAATTATCCGATTTTCTTCAAATTTTGTTTATAGGTTCATTGTGATAAGGTGCTTCTCTGATAAGTTTTGGGGGTCCATTGGTTAACTATTAGGGGGTAACGGGGGCTAATCTCCTCCCCTTCATTTAGATAAATGGGTTTTTCATGCAGAATTATCCGATTTTCTTCAAATTTTGTATATAGGTTCATTGTGATAAGGCGCTTTCCTGATTAGTTTTCGTGGTTCTTTGGTTAAGTATAAAGGGGAAAGGGGGGGGCTAAACCTTCCACCTTTAATTTAGGTAAATGGGTTTTTCATGCAAAATTTTCCGATTTTCTTCAAATTATGTATATAGGCTCATTGTGGTAAGGCGCTTCCGTGATTAGTTTTGGGGGGTCATTGGTTAAGTATAATGGGTCAAGGGGACTAACCCCCCTTTTAATTTAGATAGATGGGTTTTTCATACAGAAGTATCCGATTTTCTTCAAATTTTGTATATAAATTCATTGTGATAAGGTGCTTCTCTGATTAGTTTTGGGCGTTAATTAGTTAACTATAAAGGGGAATGGGGAGCTAACCACCCTTAATTTGGATAAATGGGTTTTTCATGCAGAATTATCCGATTTTCTTCAAATTTTGCATATAGGTTCATTCTGATAAGGCGCTTCCCTGCTTAGTTTTGGGGGTCCATTGTTTAACTATAAGGGGTGTAACGGGAGAACTAATCCCCCCATTCGTTTAGATAAATGGGTTTTTCCAGCAGAATTATCCGATTTTCTTCGTATTTTGTATATAGGTTCATTATGATAAGGCGCTGACCTGATTAGTTTTGGGGGTTCTTTGGTGAAGTATAAAAAAGGATACGGGGGAGGCTAATCCTCCTTAATTTAGATAAATGGGTTTTTCATGCAGAATTATCCGATTTGCTTCAAATTTTGTATATATGTTTATTGTAATAAGTGGTTTCCCTGAATAGTTTTAGGGGTTCATTGGTTAACTATTAGGGGGGGGTCGGAATGATCCCCCTTAAAATATTGTTGATTTCTTTATTTTTCGAGGGGCTTATTTCAAATTCTTTGAAATTAGAGTATAATATACAATTAGTGTGAATGGAATGTGAGCTCAATGCCCACAGTTTAACTGGGCAGTTTTATTTTTTCTTTTGTATTACTGTCATTGAAACAAAACCGTTTCTAACATTCGTCTCAGGTCCCCAGGTACCAAATAAACTTTAGTATAATTTTTTTAGCCTTTGGCTACCGCTGTTTCTGAACATTAATCACCATTGGTTGGGATTGATTTCTCGATTTCTATGGGCCCAATTTCAATGAGAGCTGGCTTATTCAACTTAACATGGGACTGAACGAGTTAGCTATAAGTAATATTATTTTTACAAAACTTGTATGTACAGTGTGTTTACAATATTTATTATTAGTGTTAAAATGTTACAAAGTTGGGGAATTTTTTAATGATTCATTTATCTTAGCCTTCGATTTAAAATTGTGCTTTACCATATTTTTGAACGAAAATGACAAGTAAATGTATCAGAAAAATAAGAATTTTATAAAATTTTATAAATAATTAATATTTTTATCAAAGTTTAAGTAAATTGTGACAAGACTTTTGTATTAAAGTGATTGGTATAAAGTACATTCAAGCTATGGCAAAAGATATTAAGTGATTGAGAACAGGCAAGTCCAAACAATTATAGCAAGAGATGAGTCACTAAAACAGACGAAACAAGTCTGAACGAGTAATAGATGAGTCAGCAAAACAGGCATGCAGCACAGGAACAAGTTTGGACAAGCAAGCGATAAGTGAGAAAGAGAAGGCGAATAACAAGGTATAGGTGAACAACATGAACTGAGTGCGTGTAGGTTGTATTTAAACCTTGTTCTTATTCCAAACCGGAAACTACGTCACAAACTGGAAGAATGGTAGCGCCTCTAATTGCGATTGCAGCGCCCCCTAACAAAGATAAGGTAGAAAGGTTAGTTGAGTGAAATCAAGAACACGGAGTGAACGTGTTTATTGGTAAGTGTTTAATTATGTTTTGTTTCTGAAAAGTGTTTTGTGGGAAAGGTAATCGAGTTGTATAAAGTAATTAAACTCAAAAGTTAACAAAGAATTTAAAGTCGAACTCAAGTTAGTGTAAAAGTCTATGTTTTCTTCTACGCATGTGCAGTTACAGAGCATATAGTTGATAAAACTAACAAGCGCCACCGGCGCCCTCACGGCGCCGGACGAGCCCGCTCCTCATCGTGCCCAAATCCTGAGGGATTTTTAACGCAGACCATGACTTTGTCTCGCCAGGTCGCTACGATCGATTCAGAGGGATCGCGTTCCATCGACGCCTCTTCATCTTTTGCCCCAGTGTCGACGACAGAGGTTGTTACGATTCGGCGGAAGTTCCCACCATCAAAGGAGACTTCCCCACATGACACCTGATGAACCGTAGAGACTGTCGAACGGCTTCATCGCCGAACACCCATAAGGGAGTCGGGTCTTCCACCTGATGTCCGGCATCCCTACGGCCCTTGCTTTCCCGCGGAGTCCGATCATGAAATGTATGGAAGAACAAGCCACTTGTCTCATCTTCCGCGGGCATATAGTTGATAAGGTAAACAACTGTTTTCATAGGCACCAGTTGGTTGCAAGGATAAACAGTCAGATCATAGTCTCTCAATAGTTAAAACTAAAAAGGTAATTTTGATTAACTTAAAGATTTTTAAAAGCATAACTTAATTTTTTTTAACTTTTTTGTAAACTTTTAATTTCTTAAAAACTTTATTTTTTAAAACTGTACTTTTGTTAACTTTTTAACATAACTTACATTTTATTAAACTTTAAAAACTTTTTTGTAAACTTTATTTTTATTAAATTTTAGATTTTTTGATAACTTTTAAAACTTTATTTTTTTTGTAAAGAGAATATTGTTATTAAGCAAATCTAAAATATCAAATTTATTAACTTTAAACACAAATCCTAAGTTTATCATTAAGTCAATTTAACCTTCCGAAAAATGCAATTGATTTAAAAAAACTATGCATTGTGATCCATCCATTTTGTAGTACTTTAAGCAGTAAACCAATCAATTAAATTAAATAATTATAGTATTTCCTTTCTCGAATATCCTAAATCACATCTAAACAACATGATCTCATGGCTTGGTCAGTTAAACCTACTCTAAATTATTAAACCATGAGATCATTTTATTGTGGGTTCAAATCCAAGGTAAAACTTTTAAACATCTCTTAATTCCATTTCCCACTGAGAAAAGGCAATACAAAAACTATCATTTCATTTTAAAAGATTCACACCTACATTCCAATTTAACTCTAAGTCATTTTAAATTTTAGCTTCGCGCCCTAAGATTAAACTTCTTTAAAAATTGAACTCTTCTTGTACAGTACACTTCCAAACCATCGCACCCTCCAAAATTTTAACTCGTGACTTTCAAAAAAATTTCATATTTTATTTTTTATCTATATCCAATTCACAATCAAACATTTTGCTACACTTTGTACACGAATGTTGTTTTCGTGTCTTTTTATGTTTCATTAAATCAGCCATTGTTGAAAACAGTTCGTTGCACTTGTACTGTTTGGTAGATTTGTGAATCTTTCGATGCATACATAAATCACTCTTTTGCGAAAAAAATTCAGCACACACCTCACAACAAAAAGGCTTTTCCTTTAAATGACTTTTCATATGAAACATTAAGTTAACTTTTCGAGGAAATGCTTTGTTACACGTTCTACACACAAAGGAAAACTTTTTGTATAAATGACGTGACGTGGTTTCATCACCTTCACAAGTCTGCTTAACTCGTTCCATAACAACTTTAATACTTAAACGAAAGTCACAACCTTTCACAACGATCACAAAGTACGGTATAACATTAAAAATTTTATTCGTAACATTTCATGCTAGGAGGCGCTAGATTTAAAATACTAGCATTTTATTGGTTAAAAAATAACACATAATTCTTAAAACACACCCTTCAAAAAACCACGTGATTTCTTTTTCTCAAATAGCACACATCACCATTCGACGATATGGCCTCATGGCTTAATCCGTTAAACCCAACCTCAATGATTAAGTCATGAGGTCATTTTGCCATGGGTTCGAATACAAGCGTCAACTTTCCATACAACCTCTTTCAAACATCCGCTCATTTCATTTCTTATCCCTAGAGGGCGACACCGCAACATTCAAAATTTTAAACCCCCTCACAATTTAAGCCCTCTCCTTTTCTAACTTCCCCTAAATAAAATTAAAAAATATATACAACATTTTCTAACTTCCCTAATTAACTTTTTTTAAATATTGTGCAATTGTTTTTAATTTTTCTCATTAAAATTTTTAAAAAAATTGTATAAAATAAAATTTGCAAAAACATTTTGTATGTTCTGCCAATAATATTTTCAAATCTGAAACTAAATTAATTCTATCAACAAATTTTCTACTTGACTAGAGGTCACTTCATACAAATAAAGTAATGTTATTTTATCTGTTGAACAAATTTCTTGTTTGAAAATATGCATAATGAATCGTTTATCAATTCATTATTGGTGAAATTGTCTTATCTTGTCTTGCATTCTATGAAAAGATTTATTCTGTGAAAACATGTATCAGAAGAAAAGTATAGTAAGTCAATTCTAAAGTTAAATTGTCTTTATCGCATGTTTTAAATAATTTACTGTAAATGTTTAATAATTCCTGTAACATTTAATATGTTTTCGACTTTTAATGCAGATTCTGTTAAAATTTTAAAATGTAGCCCAATAATGTGTAAATAGTTGTAGTTAATATTTCTTAAATAATAAAAAAAAAGATATGTATTTTATTTAAAGTGACCTATTAAAAGTTAACTTAATTTCAAGTTAGTGTAAATCTACCCCCTTCTTTGAAAAAATTAAATTCTGTTAGTTATTTTTTCGATTGTTTGATATTTTTTAAAAGTGTAAATCTATCGACTGCTTTTAAAATATTGTATTGATTTTTCAATTTCAAATGAAATCACTTAAGTGATATACTTTTAACTAAAACAGGTTAATAATTCAAATAAGTGACGTTATAAAAACTAAATTTCATTCTCTTTTTTTAAAATGTTGGTTAAAGTAAAATACGGTTAAAATTTATTGTAATCGTATAACTCTAAACTACTTGCTCTCAAATTAAATTCTTGCTAAAATTCTCTTATTGTGTGTTTTTATATCTAATATTTTGCATGTCAAATCACTTATTAACTAAATGTAATGATAATGATGTCTTATGTGTTGTGATTGGTTGGTTAATTATGGTTGTTGGTTATCTGCGTTAGGGATAGGGGTTCCATGTAGGTCTTTCTAAGAGATCCTAACCCGTATTGACATAAGGTTCGAAGAAAACTCTGAACAGTTAGATCGACGAGGGCGAGAGAAGTTTAAACCCAAACGTCTAGTAGCTTTAAGTTTAAACAAAATCCGAACGGTCAAATCGACGAGCGCGAGAGGTTTAAACCCAAACATCTATCAGAGCTTTAAAATCAGAACCTTGCACCTACAGGTGGGGTTCTTCTGTGTTGATGAATTCCGTAATGTTGCTAAGACACTTTGTGAAATATGTTATTGAAACTTCCCTTTTAAGAAAAATGTTAGCTATTGCAAGTTAATTATATATGTTGTTTCATTATCATAAGAACGGAAGGGACAGAAAGATAGTCCTATTTAACACCCTTCTAAAAATATTAGTTGGTGCATTTCTAACTCCTCGAAATAGTGCACACACATTTTCAAACTCGCCGAAATAGTACACGATATTTTCTAACTCCCCGAAATAGTGTACAGCCTTCCCCAAATTCTTTTCGAAACATTTAAGCCCCCTAATCATTTAACCTCTCTCCATTTTGAAGCCCCCATAAAATAAGGCCTCCCCCCTTTCCTGTCATCATTTCCTGTCATCCCTTATCTCACTCTCATTTCCGGTAACACCACCTCGGGATCACTTCCTGTCTCACTTCCGCTCACACCACCTCAGGATCACTTCCTGTTTCCACTGCCACTTCCGGTCTTACTGCACCAGCACCATGCTCATGTTCCTACTGAGGTCGGAATCCTATTCTTCTACTACTGCTAATGCCGAAAGAGAAAAATCAAATAATCCAAACTTTATAAAAATCGAAATATCTAACAACGATAATATACCGAGTGAGTCCAAACAAGATCCAACTGAACCAATAAGGTCAGACAGAGTAAATAAAGGAATTCCTCCAGATAGACTAATTCAGTGGTTCCCAAACTTTTAGGCTCGTGGAGCCCTTTTTGGGATGAATTTCTAAGGCGGAGCCCCTTAACCCCGCGGTACTCTATGGTTTACAAATGAATGTTTTTTATGCCTATGTAGCAGAGAAAGATCTGCTGGATAAGAGTCCAAAATAGTATTTTCCAACATGTAGCCAAGGTTCTCAGTTTGACCTTTTTCTTGATACAGAAATTCTGAATTCATACTAGAAATTTTTAAAATCAAATTTTCTATTATTTAACCCCTTTATAGTTTTATTCAGTATTACTATTATAGGACACAATAAATTAAAAATAAGGACTGAAACCACTTTTTTTTATTAAAATATCTGCCTTGTACAATCGAGATATGTCCGTCAAATACAGCAAAAATTGAAGTTAAAAATTTGTCGTTTCTGAAAGCTTTTAATAACGAAGAAAACAAACTCTTCTTACCCGAGCGACGATCGAGCAATACTGTTGAGGGGTTAATAGCATCCATTTTTAAATAAAAAATATTCTTTCGGAATGTCCTGTATGAACTCGGAATTAAAGATCAAAATGGTAATCCTGTATGCGTCATGCATTGCATCGGGGCTTACGTGAAACTATTATTATTTATGGCGAAAACCACACAAATACAGGTAAAAAGGTAAGTAGTATAGTTTTCGTTTACAAAGAGAGACTTTTGTATAATCTCAATAGGCTACTCGCGAAATGAAAGAAAACGTGTAGGCCTAGTCACCCATGAACAATTATATAACACGTTTTCGCTAGTCCCGCCCACCCATAATAGAATCATGCGATAACGGATTCTTTTTCGTTCTTCTTTACGTTTCTAGTACTTATAAACATGCAACGAAAACAAATCATCTCTGAGCTTCTTCTTTTGAACCATTTTTATAAAATAGATTTAGAAGCAGATCATCGTTTTAGTGTTTAAGTGGGCGGGGCAATATCTATAACTTGCATTGTTAGGTGCAGCATGGTTCACATCTTTGGGTGTTTTATTTGAAGTATTTAGCTATTAATTTTAGTTTTGAAAGAAACTTTCTTTCACCATTGTTTTTGCCTCAAAATAGATATACGGTTAAAAACTACACATGTTAAAAAAACTGCAACTGGTAGAAAAACTTTACAAACAAAACGGGATATATGGGTGGGGTTAAATTTATATCAGGGTGGGTACTCATTGATGAAAATTCTAAAAAGGGGTGGAGATGAGCAAAAGTTTAGATTATTAGTGTGATGACAAATGTAAAAAACCAATATATTTTTTAAATAGCTACAGCCTTATTTTTGTTAGGAAAATGTGGCATCATAGCATAAAAATCTTAGCCAAAGCCGAGACCAATTAAAACAAATTTTTAAAAAGGGGTTGTTAAGAGATACATGATGTTAAAAAAAGGCGTTTTCACCAATATACATTGCTTTACAAATTAAGTACAATTATGTAAAACAGCATAGAAAATTTAAAAACTAAGAATTAATAAAAATTAAGTAAACAGATTAAAGGAATTAAAGTAACAAAAAGAAAAAACTATGTACACAACGTATATAAATATTAAATTAATCTAATGACGGGTTTATTAAATGATACAAGATGTTACAAAAAAGAGGTGTTTTAATCGACAAACATCGTTTTACTATGAAAAACAGTATAAAAAATTTAAATATACAAATAACATAAACAGATTAAAGAAATTAAAGTTAATGAAAAAGAAGAAATATATATACACAATATACACAAATGTAAAATGAATCTAATGAAGGGCTTTAAATGATACGATATGTTATAAAAAAGATGTTTTAAGCGACAAACATTGTTTTACTGTGAAAAACAATATAGAAAATATAAATAATTAAAATTTAATACAAATAACATAAACAGATTAAAAAAATCAAAATTATAAAAGAAAAAGAAATATATCTGCACAATATACACATATGTAAAATAAATCTAGTAAGGGGCTTTAAATGATACAACATCTTATAAAAAAGACGTTTTAAGCGACAAACATAGTTTTAAAAATTAAATACAATTATAAAAAATAGGATAGAAGTGTTAAATAACTAAAATTTAATTAAAATAAAATAAACAGTAAGGAAATTAATATTCCAAAAATAAAAATAATACAATATACAATATAGACAAATATTAAATGCCGATAGAATTTTTTTTTTATTCTGCACAAAGTTGTGACCAGCAACATCGTATAAAAGTTTAGTGTGAAAAATGTGGTTGAATTGTTTTGCACTGGTTACTAAGCAAAAAAGAACTGAGTATAAACATATGAATAGGCGGATCTCCAAGGAAGAAAACTTTTCTCCCTTTTATTCGGCTGTCACTGGCGCGCCTTTGCTCTTTCGATTCACGTTTTGCATTCGATTCAGAATACTATTTCTTGTAGCTTAATCGATTTTTTAAAACCCATTAAATGAAGAAACAAAATAAAGTAGTTCAAACCAAAAATATTATATAGAAAATGGTTACATGTAAAATGCAAATTTTTATATGATTTTAGTAATATATATTATAGTATTTTCCAACCCAGTGATAAATGTATTTCTTTTTAACCCGCACACACACAAAAATTCTTATGTACTTTTGAAAATTTTTCCTTTGCAATATGCTAATTTCTTTCATGTTTTGTTTATTTTCCTGGAACGCCGCGGAGCCCCTGAAAAGTATAGGCAGAGCCCTAAAGGCTCCGCGGAGCACACTTTGGGAACCTCTGGACTAATTTATTTGGTTAAAGACAAACAGAACACGTTAGTGAACCTAAAATTGGGAAGAAATAGTTAACAAGGAAAACTCAATCAAAAAACAAAACTGGATTAAAGCGACAAAGGACAAGATAGAATAATTGTTTAAAACTAAACTAGATAGATAATAAAGGGAAAGTTCAAAAATAGAAAGCGAGATTAGTAGCCAAAGGCTATTCTCAAAGATACGGAATAGACTATAACGAAACATTCGCCCAGGTTGTATCACACACAACTATAAGAACACTCCCAGCAGCTGCCGCCTTAATCATAAATTAAACACAAAGCACGTTGATGTAAAAACTGTCTTTTTATATGGAAATTTAGAAGAAGACATATATATAACTCTGACCGAAGGCTACATCACACCAAACCAAGAAAACAAAGTGTGCAAATTGAATAAGGTAATTTATAGCTTGAAGCAAGCGTCCAGAGATTGGCACACAAAAATTTCAGAATCTCTGAAAAGACTGAATTTTAATCAATCAACATCGGATACTTGTTTTATTTATCTGTATTACAGAAGATAATAAATCATACATCATCGTCTACATTGATGATATACTGATCACTAATCGGTATCTAATAGGAAAAGATAAAGAAATTAAAGAAATTATACAAAACCTTAAAGTGAATACGAATTAAAAGACTACCTAGGAATTAAAATAGAAAAAACAGCTCTAGGATATAAACTAAATAAAAAAAAAATAAAGTTGAAGAATTGGTTAAAAAAATTAAATTAGAAGATGCAAAACCATGCAACACTCCCATGGAAACAGGTTATTTAAATTTTGATGACGAATAAAAACCATTGCCTAATAATAGCAATTACAGAAAGGCAATTGCTGCGCTACTGTATATATCAACTGTCACAAGACCTGATATATCCGCTGCAGTAACCATTCTTAGTAGGGAAAATAAGAAACCTTCACAGAAGGATTGGAATGCAACTAAAAGAGTCATCTCTTATTTAAACTAGCAAAAGCCATGCTTTGTTTGGATTCGCGAAGCATTATTTCATAAGATAAATATTTGAAAGTAACAATATTTTTTTTATTATTTTTGCATATTTATTAAGCAAAAACGTTAGTTTATGTTTTGGCGCAATTTAATTTTAGAAATGTACATTCAGCAAATAACTAAGAATTTCCTCGGAATTTTGTATATATGATATAAGACTGGTATAAATAATATTATATATTTTATATATTTATATATTTTACATATTTATATATTTTATATAATTATATATTATATTTACATATAATATATTTTTAAATTTAATAAAATTAATATTTAATTAAATCTAATATAATATATTTTTTAATTTAATCTGGTATATATTTTTAAATTTTCAACTGAAAGCTCTTGTTTATGTAAGTACACTCTTAAAACTGTGCCTCTGATTTAAGAGGTACATTCTGAATTTTTGTGCCTCTGAATAGTAAGAGGCACGTGGTGCCTTTGAAATTAAGAGGTGCATAGTGCCTTTGGGATTCAGAGGCACAGCGTAAGCGCCTTTGAAATTAAGAGGCACAGTGTGCCACCGAATTTATATATTCAAGTGCCTCTTATTTAAAAATACATTCTGTGACTGTTATAATGGTGGCACATGCATGTGCCACCATTATAAGAGGTGCAGACTGTAATTTAATTATATTTTATATTAAATTTATATCTTTACATTAAATTCTGTCTACTGCAGAAAGATTTCCCAGCATGGCATATCCGAAGACATAGATTAAATTTTGTCTAAGGCAGAATACTATAATAGAAAATTTTCTCACCCCCAATTTATTGAAATAAATATGAAATAAATATTAAAATGTGTGTCCATTTGGCCTAAGTCAGTTCTGTGGTTCAATAAGAACCTTGTCAACATTTTAATTTATTTTGTGCACAACAAAATACATAAAAAGGCATAAAAGCTTTATTAAAAACAAATAAGACAAACATAAAAAACATGAAAAATGATACAGGCGCGTTAGATTGTTATTTAAATGGCAATTTTTTAGCTTCTATTTGATAACTCCTGATCCCATTGAGATCCCACTCAAAAAATTTCATAATTTTAAGCTTATAATATTACAACAAACATTTTTTTCTTTTTTTTTCTTCAAAAATTTAAAAAAAAAATCAAGATTTACTTTTTAAAACTAAGCAGTCAATTTTAATATTAAATTAAAATTTATAAACTCCTCTTTAAAATGAGGTATCATAAAATTTTCTACATTTGATAGAACTTGAGATATTTAAAATTGCAAACATTTATGGAAGCCAAGAAACGGTGATTTTTCAAAATTTCAATAAATTATTATACGAAAATTTAATGCAATAAAAATAAAATAAAAATATATTCTCATTTTTATCAACAGGGAGAATGATCAATGACAGTTTAATTAAATTCTATTTTTTTAAACAAATAATATTTTTTTAAGGAACTTTTACTTGAAATATACAAATAATATTTTAGAGTGCAAAATCTGAATCAACATTGCGATTTGTGAAACTTTATAAAATGTAGAAAGTATTCAAGGCTGTAGCCAGGTGAGTAGGAAGGATCAATTCATATTATACTTTTATTTAAAAGAAAGGCACTGTAGCTTAACATCTACAAGGTAGCCCCCCCCCCCCCTCCTCACACACACAAACACCAGAAAAAAAATCTGACTATGGTTTTGGAAATACTATATATGATTAAAGAATGATTTACTATGTATTATTCATTTTATTATTTATTAAGTCCTATTTATATGCACATAAAAACAAAGATTTGCTGAGAGATACACATACATATCATATACATATACATGCATGTACGCTAGAGGATGCAGGGTAATGCCGCCATTCCCCTAAGCCTTTGAAAATAGTAAGATATAACTTGAATAACTAAGAGTTTGACGAAGTAATTATCGTTGCCCCTCCCTAATCACGAGTGTCTCCATGTGTAAAGAATAATGTTTTACATTATAACATTCACAGAAAAGAATACAAAGTTAAATATACTACTTACTTATTCCAGAGTCATTATTTGCTTCGATTCAACGTTGTTTACAGGCGTATTTACATTGGCGGCCATTGCTTCTGCTTCCCTCCCTTCCACTGATCCCAATGCATGACGGGTAAACGGCTGTACCGCATGTCCGTTTCTGAGTGTACCTCTGAAACGCGACATGTTTTTTTTTAAGGCACCAATCTGTCAGAGGCGAACTGTGTGCCTCTGAGATATTTCGCTGTGTTATGGGTGCCTTTCATTTCATGTTGCCTCTAACGTTTTTCTCCTAATCAGAGGCACACTATCTACGTGCCTCTTACATTAAAGTAAGAGAAGGCACAATGTGCTTGTGCCTTTTAAATAAGCGGTACAGTTTTAAGAGTGTATCGTCTGCAGCGAGCTAAAGCTGCATGTTCCTTGGCTTTATGTCCTCCGAATTCATGTAAGTTTCTTTTTCTTACTTTCCGCGTTTGGCAACACACAGTGTTCTGTTTTGTTTCTTGTTTTTTTGGAATGTCAAAAACGATGTTATAGAATAAGCCGTGTGATGGCTCGCTTTTATTTGTTTGTGAATAAACCGCTATTACAGTCCATTGTGTTTTTAGTTAAGAACCAGCAGTGTGTGTGTGTAGTGAAAAACGCTAAAACATTCTTGGTCCGTCGAGCCGGAGCGCTAGTAAAAACAAAAGTGTTGAATCGAACATTTTTCTCAACTGCCGTGATGTCGGTTGTGGCGAAAGATTACCTCAGCTTGTGAGGTAAGTTAACTTTGAACATTATATTTCGTGTGTAAAAATAATTTGCTATTTAAAACTGTAGAATTGTGATGAGAATATAGTTTAGATTTAAACTAAATTTCGAATTAACATATTTTAAAACTAGTTTTGGGTTTGATTTAAGTAAAAATGAGTGAACTAACAACTTTTAAAACAAAAAGAACTGCTCTGCGGAGAATTGTAACGAATTATATTAAGAAAATCGAAAGTACAATCGCAGATGGTGAGATTAATTTAACAGAATTAGAAGAAAATATTGAATTGTTAAAAAAGAAAGAATTTAAACAACTAAAAAAACTTGATAGGGAAATCGAAAGTTTAATTACATAATCTAAACAATTAGAGAGTGAGATAGATAGCGTACAGGAAATCTCAGATAAAATTGATTTGTGGAAATTTAAAGGTGAGAAAGTATTGAAAATCGAAAATGCTAAGTTAAATAAGAGTTAAAATAAAGCTGATAGTGTAATTTCAGGAAACATTTTTGAGAATATTAAATTACCTAGGTTATCATTACCTACTTTTGGAGGCAATATCACTGAATGGATAGCGTTTAAAGATCTTTTCAATGCATGCGTAAACAGTAATACGACTATATCTAATGCTCAAAAATTGCAGTATTTGAAGGCTTCATTGAAAGGTGAGGCGTATCGCGTCATTCAGTCTATTCAAATTTCGGATTCTAATTTTGAAATTGCATGGAAACTACTAGACGAAAGATATTCAAATAAGAGAGAACAAATTTTTGCATATATTAAACGATTTCTATGTTTATCAACAATTCAAACAGAATCAGCTATTGCTATTTAAAATCTAGTTGATAACATTAATGAAGTCATTTGCTCGTTAGAAGTATTGAACCAAACCATTGACAATTTTGGTGATACATTAATGACTTATTTAATTTTGCAAAAATTGGATCCTTCTACAAAATTATGATGGGAACGTCAGCTTAAAAGCAATGACATTCCGAAACTGAAGAACTTAATTCAATTTCTTAAGAATTACGCAAGAATGCTTCAAAAAAGCAAGTTAGTGGTAAATAAGGTACCTAAATCTGTATTTCCAAATAAGAGTAATGCTTTTGTAGCTACTTTGGGTTGTGGTTACTGTAAAGAAGAACATAGTTTAGCTAAATGCTCGAAATTTCTTAATTTGCCTGTTCAACAACGAGTAGATTTCGTAAAACATAAACATTATTGCTTCAATTGCCTATCTAATATGCATTTTCTCAATAAATGTAAGAGTCTAAATACGTGTCATCATTGCCTTAAGAAACATCATAGTATTTTGCACATGATAAATAATTCAAGGAATACGACTCAGACGAATAGTATGTCCCCACAAGCACAAGAATTTATACCTAAAAAAGTTGAGTCAGCGAGTGATAATGTTTCGTCTACAGTCTGTGCCTCTCATTATGAATCAAACGCAAAGAGTAATCAAAAACGTCATATTTTGTTGTGTACCGCATTAATAAAAGTTCAAAATTGTCAACAAGAATTTGTAAAATGCAGATGTTTATGTGATACAGGCTCTCAGAAGTCATTTAATTTTAGAGAATGTGTAAACAAATTAGGATAAAAGGTAAAATATAGTTCTATTTCTGGGTCATGTTTGGGAACATTTAATGCTGTGAGTAATGGGGAAGTCGATTTATTATTCACTTCTCACTTCAAAAGTGATCTTAGAGTATCAACATCAGCATTCGTAATGGATAAAGTGACAGATAATATTCCCTATGTGTCTTTACCTTCAGTCATTTGCGATAATTTCAGTGATCTAATGTTAGCTGATCCATTGTTTTACAAGTCACAAAAAATTGAAATTTTATTTGGTGTAAATGTATTTATGCATTTAATGACTGGGGAAATTGTCAAACGTGAACCTAACCTTCCATTTGCCTTAAATTCGAGACTTGGGTGGATAATTTCGGGTACTACAAATTTTGAAACGCTGGCAACTGATCCAGTACATGTAAATCATTTAAGTACAAAAACTGACGAGTTAGTAAATTCATTCTGAGAATTAGAAAAAATTCCAAATGTGCAACCTTTAACAGTTGAAGAAAAACATTGTGAAAAACATTTTGAGAGTTCTCATTTTAGAGAAAAATCAGTGTCAGGTCCCGGGCATCTATAGGCTTAAAAACTATTGTTATGGAACTATTGTGATTATTATCTTATTATTATCTTGATGTGTGTGTATCTTTGGTGTACTGAGATCCTTTTCAGTACTGGAATCTTAATCCGGAGGGTAGCGAGTTGAATACAATGGAAGAAGTATGTCCTTTGTGATGTGGTCTTCCATAGATAAGAAAGAGATTGCACCCATTATTTAGGAAGACAGACCCTTGGAAACAGACCAGGAGCCCCGTAGACAGAAAGGTGCTCTGGAGAATGACCAGAGAGGAAGTTAGTTCGAACGCAGGACTGGAGCGTGTAGGTTGGTTGTTCAGAGAGCAGCTCTGGGCACGTGTGTGGAACGAGATCTCTCGAAAAGAAGAGATATAGCGTGTGTGAGATTAATAGAAATCTCGGTTCTGAGTGAATAAACGTAGCCTAACGATACACAGAGGATAGTTTTCTGTAATTATTTTGATTTAATATTAAACCGGATAATTTACATCCGAGTTTAAGTGTAAATATTGTTAATAAAGGGTTAGTTTAAGTATAATTGAAAGAGTTAGGTTTTTCTTGAATATACATCACGTATCGTGTCCGATATCACGTATTCATATCGGTGGTGGCAGCATATCAAAAGACCGGATTATATTTCGAAGTCGTGTGGACGGAGAAATGGAATCCGACAATGTTGGCAGCGACGGGATCTGAATCACCGAAGACCAGTGCCAGTTAGCCTTGTTACAGAGAGTTTGTACCGGATCGCCCAGCGGAAGTGTTCGTGCCCTATCGTCGTAGACCAGTGACAGTTAGCCGTGTTACAGTCAGTTTATGCCGGATCGTCTAGCGGAAGTGTGTGTGCCCTATCATCGTAGACCAGTGCCAGCTAGCCGTGTTACAGAGTGCCTTGCCGGATCGTCCAGCGGAAGTGTTGGTGCTGTGTGTAGTGTTAGTTCCAGTGTTTGTGTGTAGTGTTTGTGTACACAGTGATTCAAGTTACAGTGATTGTTGCCCGAGAGTGCAAGATTTACCCTATGGAAAAGTGAGCAGAGAATTGCTCCAGCGAATAAAGTACGAGGTAAGGTGTTTTGATAATTTTACTCTACTGACATTCTCGAACCTACTGTTTTTTATTGTGTATAATTGATGGTAATTTAAGTTAATGTTGGGGTTAATTTATGATAATTTATGTGCAATATAATAATGGAGTTAAATCAAATGAGATATTAACAGGCATTTTACACTATTGTTTTAAGAAAAGGATCTTATATTAATTACTAGAGGTGATTTTCTAAATTTTTTTTACGGATAGGATTAATGATTAAAATTAATGCATTGTGTTAATAGTTGGAAGGAATAATTGAAATTTCTTATATTTAAATTATTATTAAAGTAATATTTAAATTAAGTGATATTGTTTGTTTTAAGTTTGAAACATTGATAGTAAATGAGGAAGGCAAATTTGTGTAGAATTTAAATAAAATTGAAATAACCTTCAAGGAAGAATTGAAGGTCCAAAGAAGAAAAAAAATGCTGTGATTTACTTTTTAATGTGAGAACTAATTTTGAAATTGAAATATTTTATTGAGATTAAATTTAGGAATTTATGTGTATTTCACGCAAATTTTTGTTAGGTGGATATCTTTATGTAGTGATTGGCATCAGTGGTTTACTCAAATTGCAACGTATCAGTATTATTGTGTAAATTGTATTTTATTATTTATGATAAATTTAAAATCTGTATTGCATACTAATCAAATTGAAATTATTGTTACTTTGTTATTGGAAGCAAATTGCGGGGTATCATTGTTTAAGGAAATTTATTATTTTATTATTACTTATTTGAAATATGTTAAATAGTATAATATGTGGAGGTAACTGATGAAGGTAGGATTTGAGGAAATATTAATTTGATATTGTGCTTAAGTATTATTGTAGGGTGGTAACAATTATCGGTAGAAGGTATGGCTTTCTTACTAAAAATAAAAAGGGTGGATCTTCAGGCGATATGTGAAGAGTTAGGGATTGAAGTCTCGGAAGATGATACCAGGTTTAAGCTTAAGAAAAAGATAGTAGAGAGCGACGAATATGAAGAGGGGGCCGTTATGGAATTATCTAGCACTATTGTTACAGAACGGTTAGAACAAGACGTGTTAGTAGTAGAACGGGAAAACTTAGAAAGGGAGGAAAAGTTACAACGACAAAAGTTAGAAAGGGAGTTAGACCGTGAGAAGTTAGATAGAGAAGAAAGGGCTGAAAAATTGAGATTGGAACATGAGTTAAAGTTGGCAAGGATAAAGATTCAAAGTTCGGCAAATAACTCTAATGGGACTAGAGAATCTAATAATGAGAGTAGCCTAGAGAAATTGATTAAAAGCGTTAAAACTTTGTCTATCAAGGTTCCAGAAGGGACTGAGGGATGGAATCTGTTTTTTAGCAGTTTAGAACGGGCATTCCAAACAAAAAATGTACCGGAAACCCAGCAGGCCGAAATTCTGCTAAATATGTTAGGAGATAAGGCCGATAACTTGCTAATATACACTACGAGGGAACAAATTGAGAGTTATGAGAAATTAAAGGAATTAGTTCTAAGGGAACACGAGCCGACACCGAAGGCGTGTTCGGAAAATTTCAAGAAGGCTAGAAGGAATCAAAATGAAACTCATGTATTATTTGTGTCACGTTTAATAGCAACGTGGGAAAATTACTGTAAGATTAGAGGTGCAGATACGTATGAGAAGGTTAATCAGTTAATTGTCTCGGATAAGTTGTTAACTACTTTAGATGAGGAAACAGCGACGCATGTTGGATTAACTCAGCACAGTAATTGGTTAGAAGTTTCTAAAATTGCTAAGGAATGTGATAATTTCTCTGATGCTAAACAAAAATCTTATGCGGTAACTTATAAGGGTTATAAAGGTAAAGAAAGGTATGTTAATAATGAAGATTCTAGAAGGGCAAAAGATGAGGGATTTAGTAGTAATTGGAGACAAAATGGGAATAATGAAGTTAGTCCATTTTTGGGTAGAAAACCGGAATATAAGAAACCTAATGATACGATGCCTATCTGTTTCAAGTGTGGTTTACGAGGACATGTTCAGCGATTTTGTACAAAAGGAAATAATGAGGGAAGTAATCAAATTAATAACCGACAAGAACCAAGGGCTAGTATCAATAATGTCTCAGAGCGAGGAATTAAAGAATTACCAAGGGGAGCGAGTATGGCAAGAATCGGAGCAAAAGGGAATTGGAGAACTAAAGTTCTTGGAGAGAAGTTAAATAAACTCGAGAAAGTGGAAGTTACTGTAAATGGGAAAATAGCGAAAGGATTAGTGGATTCTGGTTGCGAAATAAGTGGCGTTCATAAAGATTTAGTACCGGCTGAAAAACTAAGAGGGGCTGGTAGCATCTATTTACAAGGGATATTTGGTAAGGCAGTTAAATCGCCGTTAATTCAATTACCTTTAGCTATTCCAAAACGCGGTCAAACTAATGTAATTCATCAGGATGTACTTTGCGCGATAATTGATAACAGTAAGGAACAGGTAATTTTACATCCTGACGTGGCTAATGAATTGTCAGGGTTAAACCACGAGAAATCATTAAGAGAATCGGTAGAAAGGGAATGTAAGGAAGATAGTAGGAATAAAGTGAAGGAAGGGGAAAGGATTAGAAATGATAATAATAACCGTTATGTCGTAGAAACGAGATCGGTAAATGTACAAAGTCATGAGAAGGAAAAAGGCCGGGGTGGAGAAAAGTAAGATTAATCAAGTTACGGAAAGTAATTCAAATGTATTTCAGAAATCCCAAATGAATTGTAAAGATTTAGAGAAAGCTTGGGAATTAGCGAAAAATGATAAAGGGTCTTACTATCTTGTTAATGGGTTATTATATCATAAAGAGGAATTAGCAGATGAAAGTGTAGATCTATTAGTATTACCTAAAATTAGAAGGGAGGAAATTCTAAAATTAGCGCATACTTCCTTATATGGAGAACATCAGACGGTTAAGAAAATGTTAGAAAGAATCAAGCATTCATTTTATTGGGAAAATATGGCGAAGGAAGCTAAAACGTTTTGTGAATCATGTGTAGAATGTCGATTAACGAGGGAAATGAATGGGAATGATAAGGAGAAAAAGGAAATATGTCGACCTGCAGTTATAGTTGAGTTATTGGACGGGAGTAAGAAACTGGTGTATCAAACCGAAATGAGAGAATTTATGGCTCAAAATAAAGTAGTGGATATTGTCTTTGATAGTGACGGGGAGTTTGAAGACTGTAGGAAAAATCTGTTGTTAGACAGAGAACAACCGGAAGTTAAAGACATAAAGGGATTTGAAATAAAAGGGTTAACCAATATTCAAGTTGGGGACATAAAATCAATCTTAAGGAAAAATAAGGAATTATTTATGGGTCCTATACAACTGGTAGAAACGGATAGAAATCGGATTGGTCGTAAACCGGGGAGGGTTAAGATGAAACAAAAATTGTACAATGTTCTCATCACGTACAAAGAGGACTTGGACAGGCAAGTGCCTGATTGGCTAGAGGAAAATTTAATTAGGACATCAGAGGCAGAAGTTAGCCATTCAAGCGGGTGCATTGCGAAAAGGGATGTACCAATTAAGTTAACGAGGAAGGACTGGAAGGAAAAAGTAGTACCGCCTCCAGAAATCTCAGCCTAAGGACTGACATTGAAATGACATAATACTAGTGTAACTTTATTTTTTTTGTGTATTTATAATTGTATTTGCATCTTGTGTTTATAACAGTGTATTAGCATATCGTGTAATTTTGTTCTGTAGTTATCACATTAGTATATGGTTCATTAGAGATGTCAGTATGTAAATTTTCAGACACCTTGAAATATTTATGTAATTATAGAAATGAAGAAACCTACCAAGGAACTGTTGAACTCTTCTTTGACATTACATAGTTTGGAGGAAAATTAGCCCCTAAAAGGCATATTTTCCGCTAAGGTGGGGGATGTCAGGTCCCGGGCATCTATAGGCTTAAAAACTATTGTTATGGAACTATTGTGATTATTATCTTATTATTATCTTATTGTGTGTGTATCTTTGGTGTACTGAGAGGCTTTTCAGTACTGGAATCTTAATCCGGAGGGTAGCGAGTTGAATACAATGGAAGAAGTATGTCCTTTGTGATATGGTCTTCCATAGATAAGAAAGAGATTGCACCCATTATTTAGGAAGACAGACCCTTGGAAACAGACCAGGAGCCCCGTAGACAGAAAGGTGCTCTGGAGAATGACCAGAGAGGAAGTTAGTTCGAACGCAGGACTGGAGCGTGTAGGTTGGTTGTTCAGAGAGCAGCTCTGGGCACGTCTGTGGAACGAGATCTCTCGAAAGGAAGAGATATAGCGTGTGTGAGATTAATAGAAATCTCGGTTCTGAGTGAATGAACGTAGCCTAACGGTACACAGAGGATAGTTTTCTGTAATTATTTTGATTTCATATTAAACCGGATAATTTACATCCGAGTTTAAGTGTAAATATTGTTAATAAAGGGTTAGTTTAAGTATAATTGAAAGAGTTAGGTTTTTCTTGAATATACATCAAGACATCGTGTCCGATATCACGTATTCATATCGGTGGTGGCAGCATATCAAAAGACCGGATTATATTTCGAAGTCGTGTGGACGGAGAAGTGGAATCCGACAATCAGGCCGCTATTCTGTCGCATTACCATTTAAACAGGATCGATATATTTTAGGTAATTCTCGCCAAATGGCGTACAGAAGATTTCTTTATCTTGAGAAAAGACTAATATCCATGCCAGAAATTTACAACCAATATGTTCAATTTATGAAAGAATATTTATCTCTGGGCCACATGGGCTTTGTTTCGAATACAGATCGTGAATTAGAAACTAAACATTATTACATCCCACACCACTTCGTCTTAAACAATTCTAGTTTAACTACCAAATTAAGAGTAGTTTTTGATGCGAGTGCTAAAACAACAACAGGTGTTTCTTTAAACGACACTCTAATGGTAGGTCCCAAAATACAAGATGATTTAATTTGCATTTTATTAAGGTTTAGATTTCATAATATTGCCATATCAGCTGATATAAGAATGATGTATAGGCAGGTAAAAATTCATGACAATGATAGGGATTTTCAGAGAATATTATGGAGAGATAGTCCAGATAAACAAATACAAGTATTTCGCTTAAATACTGTCACGTATGGAACTGCTGCTGCTCCATATCTTGCAACTAAAGCTTTGAGTCAGCAATTGGTGAGAGTCTTAATTTCCCAAAAGCAAAGTCTGTAGTTTTAAGAGATTTTTATGTCGACGATGTTTTAACTGGTGTTGAGAATAGTCAGGAAGGTACTGAATTGATATATGATTTGCAAAAAAATGCTAAAAAAAGGTGGGTTTGAGGTACATAAATGAGGTACATAAATGGTCCACAAATGAACCATCACTATTGAAAAATGCTGGGTTAGCAAACACAATTAACAATAATATAGTGCAGTGGGCAATAAGGCCACAAAAGTTCTAGGAGTGGAATGGCATCCTGATAATGATATGTTCAAATGTAATTTCAGTTATATAAATTATCAAGGTGTCCCTACTAAAAGAATTATTCTGTCATTTGTATCAACGCTGTTTGACCCATCGGGGTGGATTGCACCTTTTTGATTCTAACTAAAATGATCCTTCAAGAACTGTGGAAATTACAATTATCATGGGATGACCCAGTACCAGAAAATATTGACCAAAAGTGGAAAATTTTGTGCCAAGAAGTCAAACTCTTAAATTCCATATATATACCTAGAAAAGTAATCTTGCCCAATTATTCTCGATGTGAACTTCACGGATTTTGTGATGCGTCAGAAAAGGGTTATTCAGCAGTTATTTACGTTAAAACTTGTGATAACTCTAACATTGATGTGAAACTTTTAACAGCTGAAACTCGCGTTGCACCACTAAAACCTGTCACGATTCCAAGACTTGAATCTTGTTCTGCAGTATTACTGGCACACTTAATACAGGCAGTCAGAGCTACATTACATATAAAACCTGATTCTGTGCACGCATGGAGTGATTCACAAATTGTTTTGTCATGGCTAAGATCAAATCCTAAAAGATGGCAAGTCTTTGTAGCCAACAGAGTATCTGAAATCCAATCCATTTTACCAGCTGAGAATTGGAACCATGTGGACGTAAAAGAAAATCCTGCTGATTGTGCATCACGTGGGTTACTTCCTGCAGAACTACTGTCCCCTGACTTGTGGTGGAATGGCCAACTATGGTTAAGAAGTAGTGAGGTTCCCGTGCATGAACCTATTCCCATAAATGAAAAAGAATTACCAGAAGTACGTAAAACCTTATCATTTGTAGCTTCTGAAACTGTAAAAGAACTTGATGTTATATCAAAAATATCTTCGTTTTCCAAGTTGCAACGCATATTTGCTTGGATATTGAGATTCATCTCCAATTCAAAGGTAACACGTGTAGAAAGAAATACATCCTTTTTATCAAGCAGTGAAATTTAAGCCGCAACACGCTGCATTATTCGGATAGTTCAACAAGCGAACTTCAGTAAGGAAATTCAGCATTTAGAAGCTGGAAAAGAGCCACCTGCAAATAGCAGTCTCAATCAGTAGCGTAGCTAAAGGGGGGGGGGCAAGGGGGCCGGGCGCCAATGCCAAGGGGCGCCAATTTGAGAGAGGTTTTCATCCAAAATTATTTCACATATTTTGACAATAAATAACAATTTTGACCTTTTTTATTGTAAATGTTTCCTTTTGTAAAATATTTTATTATATCCTAATAATCAAAGAAAGAGATTCTGTAAATGTTTCTAGGAATAACTCAAAACACTTTGTACCTTATAGATTACGCACCTGACAAAAAGGCGCAAAATGATTAAATGGGAAGGGGAGGACGCCCAATTGAGAGACGCTAGACACCAGAATTATCTCACTATTTTGTCAATAAATAAGAATTGGTGGCCCTTTTTTGTGTATGTGAATGCTTTGAAGAAATTCGGTGAAGAAGTGTGGAATGGAAAGATTCATGAGTGCCAATCGCACATGGAGGCTCCTAGCCTCCAGCTTACGAAACAAAGGGCTCTACAGGCGCCACATTTCTGATATCAAAAGAGCATTTCTTTATTTCTCTATTGGTGTACACGCTGATTTTTGTGTTAGAATTCCGTATGAATAATTTCGTGTAATAGGCGGGATTCTGTGAACTAGTAAAAAATTGATTTAGCTGTAGGAACTGTAAGTAAAGATATTGTTCCTTCTTTATTGGAAATTATAATTTTCAATCGAAATGGCATTGAGAAAAGCCAAATAATAAAATGTGGGTGAGCTACCCCCAAATTTTGTCTTCTTGAAACGTATAAAAATCAATGCAGGACTTTTCACTCTTTCCAGAACGACTAGTACAAATGGCTGAATGGAAATGGAGAAAAATCAAAATTATTGTGGCTTGCCTTGTGTACTGTTAGCTTCATGTAATTGTGTTGATCTTTAGAAGTATAATCTTCCGCGAGCGTTATTATGGCATGCAGCCTCCAAAGATCATTTAAATGCTCATTTAGCCTTGAACACAGAAAAACATTCAAAATATCTGAACTATTAAATGAATACTGAAAATTGCAGAACACTAAATACAATGAATGAAGAAGTAAAAAAAAAAAAAACAGTGAAATATTTAAGTGTTTTTATTAAGAAACATCTATTGTATTTTAAAAATATTGTAATCAGAGCATTTTTTCAGATAATGTTTCTAAATCATTTAAAAGATAACAAAATGTAAAAAATAAATAAAAATATAAAATATCTCGAACTGAGAAAATTAATTTAAAGATTGCAACTCTGATTCATTTAAAAGGAAATGGATTCAGTAAAAAGTCTTGCTCCCATATTTATAATCATCGAATTTTTACATATTTATAATCATTGGTTCATTCACCAGAATATACTAGGATGTCTAACTTTATTTGTAAACAAAAAAATTGGAAAATTTATATTTTTGTCATATTTTGCATAGAAGTTTATATTTGAAAATTCGATTTTTTTCTTCTATTATGTGAGTGACAAACAGTGTTGTTTTCATATGTAATCGGTCTTTTAATGCCAACTAATAATAATAAAATTATTATTTTTTTAAATCACACCTTTATAACCAATCCATGTTTATCTTAAAAATCACACTTTATAGAATGACTGCAATTCATGTAGTTAAAAAAAAAAAAAAAAAAATCCGTTACAATACGTTACGTTGGCACGGACCCTGATAATTGATTTGATGTTGTGATTTACGCTCGGCAGAAAGTACGAAGTCGTGAATTTATTTATTTTTTAACGTTTAGTCTGTTTCTTTTTTAAGATATGTAAGAGAAATTTTTAAACTATCTATTTAGGATTTCTAAACGGTTTTTCAACGTATAGTCATAATTTATTTAATACTGATTTAATCATAAAAGAGTCTTTTTTTAAATTATCACGCTCTTTAATTTTTATTTATATTTTCAAAGTTTTAAAACTTAAAATATTCCATTTTTGCACTTTCTCAGCCTGATGAAAATTTTAGCAAGCTTGGTTTGGTGCATAATTATCTCAATTGTTTTTGTAACTCGTAACAATTGTAACCATAAATATTATTTGGCGGTGTATCGCCTGTGGCCGGCTAACGGAAAAATGACTTAAAATGACTTTATTAATTTATAATTAAGTTCTTAAAATATTATAATGCTGTATTGTCATCGAAAATACACCTGCGTACATAATTTTTATAATTCTAGCCTATCAGGAAGTGAATGAAAAATCAATTTGAAAACTCCACTTTTACATACAAAAACCAAGTTAAATAAAAGAGTATAATAAATAAAAATGAATTCATGCATTATGAATAAAATCTTCATTTATTGAGTAAAGGCATAAGTGTAATAAATGAATTCCAAAGGTAAATATAACGTTAATCATAGATAGGTTTATAATCAAAATGTTTTATTAGATCTTCAGAAATATACAGGGTGAATCTAAACTCTTGGGCAAAATTTTAGGAGTGATAGTACACATCAAGACAAACAATATTAAATAGGAAACTAACGCTCCCAAACGTCTTCCGAAGGAGAAAGGCGCCATTAAAGGTTAGGGTCCAAAATTTCAAATGATTATAAAAAATGGAAAAATTGGTCGATTCGTTTACGGTTTTCGCTGAAACTATTCTTTATGTTAGTATTTTCTTAAAAATAAATATTAAAGAAAAAACTTTAAAAATGTCGATAGATGGCGCTTTAAACTTTGGAGTAACGAACAACTATTTTTTACCGTTAATTTTTGTATCTGATTAAATGATTTCAAAAGCTTAGACTTAAATTTTGAGCTCAAAATCTGAATCGTTGAGAGTGGTTAAGTAGCGCAAACTGAACTGCAGCGCCCTGAACACATTTCAGTTATTCCCGATCTTGGTGTCGTAGACCAGGCAGAAACAATATGACTTGCAATTTTCCAACTGGACGAAAAATTTCCGGGCCAGGATTCGAACCTGCGATCTCTTGGCTGAAGCTGACATGCTCTACAAACTGAGCTATCCCGGTTGAATCTGGAGGGCATAATTCATCCAGTTCATGCCCTCCAGATTCAACCGGGATAGCTCAGTTGGTAGAGCATGGCAGCATCAGCCAAGAGATCCCATGTTCGAATCCTGGCCCGGACATTTTTCTTTCAGTTGGAAAATTACAACTCATATGATTTCTTTACCAATTTGAATAATTGTGTTAAAATTAATCCAGGCAGAAACTGCCACCCCCTACACGTAAAATAAACGATAGAGTAATGACAAAATTAAATAGAAAATTTATTCATAACAGACATGAGCAATTTCTCCGCGCAAAATAAAAATAAACAATTTGATGTATGCATGTAGTGCGCAATATGAATGAAGGTTGACACGTTGAAAATAGTACATGCATGATGTTTGTGAGGAATCACAAAAACTGCTCGAAAGAGTGCCCATCAGCAACGATGCAGACCTCACACCGCCGGCGGAGGGAGTTGCGAACGTTAGTGAATACCCACCCCGGGCATTTCCCGGATATCGCCTGCTACGACGGCAATCCTCGCAACCAGGTCCTCGTCGGAGTCGACGGTAAAAAATAGTTGTTCATTACTCCAAAGTCTAAAGCGTACTCTATCGGCATTTTTGAACTTTATCTTTGAAATTTATTTTTAAAATAATTTTTTATTTAATTTTGTCATCCCTCTATCGTTTATTTTTCGTGTAGGGGGTAGTAGTTTCTGACTGGTCTACGACACCAAGATCGGGAATAACTGAAATGTGTTCAGGGACGGTTCAAATTTCAACTCCTGAACGCAGTTCAGTTTGCGCTACTTAACCACTCTCAACGATTCAGATTTTGAGCTCAAAAAATTTAAGTTTAAGTCTAAGCTTTTGAAATAATTTAATCAGATACAAAAATTAACGGTAAAAAATAGTTGTTCGTTACTCCAAAGTTTAAAGCGCCCTCTATCGACATTTTTAAAGTTTTTTCTTTAATATTTATTTTTAAGAAAATACTGACATAAAGAATAGTTTTAGCGAAAACCGCAAACGAATCGACCAATTTTTCCATTTTTTATAATTATTTGAAATTTTGGACCCTAAACTTTAATGGCGCCTACCTCCTTCGGAAGACGTTTGGGACCCTTATAGTTTCCTATTTAATATTGTTTGTCTTGATGTGTACTATCACCCCTTAAAGTTTTGCCCAAGAGTTTAGATTCACCCTGTATATATTTTTTAAATAGCAAAATATTATAAAAATAAATAAAAATAAAAATTCATTAAAGCCATCAGAAAAACGGGCAGATTATATACCAAACTTTTGGAGGTTTATTATCAAATCAAATTCCTCTCCCGTTGTATCCGAGATTTATTATAAATCGGATTTGCTATTGCAGAGATCATCAGCATACATTTTATGAGTAAGCCACAATTAAGTTTCGAGGACGCAACCGAAGTTAGGCCGCTACTCTTAAACAACAAGTTCATAAAGTTTGTAAATAGTTTTGTTAGATTTTTTTTTAAACCAGGATTAACCATCATGAAAGTAAAATAGAACTTTCATCTGAATAGACAAAGATATATCTCTCTCTTTGGGCTAATCAAAGTAAAAATTTTACGGTAATTATAATTTGCAAACAAGGTGCACCGTTGTAAATTTTTAAGATGCAGTTATTGATATTGTTAAGTGGTTTTATGAGAGTTCAATGATTTAATCAAGCAAAAACGTAAATCTTGAGATAAAAATTATTTAACTAAATATATTTTTTAAAGAAAATTTAAAACCACACCTTTCCTACAATTTTTAACTTTTCGCAGCATTTTTTTTCATATTTTCTTTACAAATTTGCTCTTTAACTGTAAAGACCACATTTTCAAAAAGTTAATTAGTTAAAATGTCATGACAAATTTTAAAATACAATAAAAATGACTTTTTACTTAAAATTTTTGTTTTTAGAAAATAAACTATTTATATTGCTAAAAATATTTTCAATTTTATGAAATGCACTTTAAAGACTGTCAAGAAAACAGCGAGTTATTTGAAAAATATTTGCTGAAGTTTTGTCACTTAGGACATATGAGAACTCTTTGGAAATTCCAAAGAGTATTCACACACCTTGTAAATGAAACAAGGTAGCAGAATTTTTCTCCATAATCGGGATTAGTTTATGAGTTTTAACAAACGTGGTTTATTGCAAATTTACTTTCATTGTTGCCACTCTCATGCGCTTAAACTACATAGTCCCATCTGCTAACGTTAAATTCGTATCAAGCTTGGTTATATTTGTCTGAATAGCTTGGCGATAAAAGTAGGTCACCATAAATGAAACCAACTTGGTGATAGCTGACTAAGTTTTCGAAATTCCCATTGAAATCCAGTATTGACAATAACTAGGAATCTTCTATAACCGGGCTCCAAACATTTTAGTTTCGTGTGTTTGACTGTTTGAGTAAAATTAGCTGAATTCTTAAACAACTAGGAAGAAGGAAGCTGCCTTTTCCTACCTTGACAGCCGGATGTACTTTTTTTCCGTCTGGAGGAAAAATAATTTAGTTATATATTTTTTTTATTGGGGGGGTGCGCCAAATTTTTTCCTGCCCCGGGCGCCAAAAAACGTAGCTACGCCACTGGTCTCAATTGCTTGTATCCAATTTTAGATGATAACAAAATATTAAGAGTAGAAGGAAGATTGAAAAACGCACAGCTGTCAGAGAATGAAAAGCACCCAATCTTATTACCATCAAAGCACCATGTGACTAAGATCATAATTAAGCATTTCCATGAAAAATATTTACATGCAGGTCCAGAACTTCTTCTTTGTTTAATTAGACAGCAATTTTGGATCATTACTGCTAGGTCTGTTATTCGGAAAATGGTCAGAGCTTGTGTTACGTGTTGCAGATATAAAGCTCAAACAGCAAAACAAATAATGGCTGATCTTCCAGCATCCAGAGTTACACAATCACGACCATTTCATCGAGTTGGAACAGATTTTTCAGGACCATTTATGATTAAATATCGTGCAGGACGCGGAGTAAAATCATTTAAATCATATGTGTGTATATTTGTCTGCTTCGTCATCAAAGCAGCCCATCTTGAAGTCATCGAAGATCTTTCAACAAAGGCATTCTTAAGTGCATTAAAACGATTTATTGCAAGAAGAGGTAAATATTTTGAGATTTTTAGTGACTGTGGAACCAACTTCAAAGGTGCAAAAAAGAAATTAACAAATATCTTTTGCAGTGCAAGCAGAATGAAGAAATTTGCAAATTTTTGTCGTCCAGTAGTGAAACTGTGTCCTCTTCCTATAGAAACTAAAAACTGTGAAATAAAAACTGTTTATTTTTATTTTTTTTTTGCATTAAATTGTTTGTGTTATTAATTGTTTTTTCATTATAGTAAGAAATTGTAAGCAACTAACCACTTGCTGAAATCCCACGGGATTTCAACGGGGGCCAGAATGTTTATGTAAGTATCGTCTGCAGCGAGCTAAAGCTGCATGTTCCTTGGTTTTATGTCCTCCGAATTCATGTAAGTTTCTTTTTCTTACTTTCCGCGTTTGGCAACACACAGTGTTCTGTTTTGTTTCTTGTTTTTTTGGAATGTCAAAAACGATGTTAAAGAATAAGCCGTGTGATGGCTCGCTTTTATTTGTTTGTGAATAAACCGCTATTACAGTCCATTGTGTTTTTAGTTAAGAACCAACAGTGTGTGTGTGTGTGTGTAGTGAAAAACGCTAAAACAGCTCTTTTAAAGATGTTTTTACATTTTCCAGTAGCCTCTAGTGTTTTCTCAAATGGTTTGGAAATAGGTATGTTTCCATTCTTTGTAATTCACATCAAATAACATTCTATAGCAATCTTAGAATAATATATTCAAAGAGAGCTTAAAGAAAGTTACTTCTTCCAAATCCTATTTTCTAGAAAAACATTTAAAATCTGCTCCCGTTGATACTGACCACCTTTAATGCGATAAATAGTAATAACTGGATGAACTTGGGAAATTAATTGCTTCCTCGACGAAAGTTAAGTTCTTCAATATTTCCGGTTGTGGACCTGGATCCATATTATTAGCTACAGAAAAATATTTAGTTCATTATTTCATTTATGGCAAGTCTTACAAGATCCGTCAGATTGAATATGCATATCAAACCAACGACGATGACAAATTTTACAAAAAATATCATTTTACATTTTTTTGTGCATCTTAGAAATTTAAAGAATATTTGCGAGCACATGCATTCTCTGTCAGAAGAGATTCGTCATGTCGTCGTTTTTTACGCTGATATCTAGCCTCTTGCCTTAAAGCTAAATCATGTTCGCGTTCTTTTCGACCAGTAAGTGTGCGTTTTCTCAGCATTTTTTATAATATAACTAATACATTCGATAAAGTGTTTTTAAACGGCAAACATATTATAAATAATACTAATAGTAATTACCGGGTGCGTCATAAATTCGTGCAAAGTTTAAAAATTCATAATAAAAGAAGTAATGCTCGAAAAAATTTTCGGTTTACGCGAAAATGATCAGGAGGAGTGTGGATTTTTGTTCCATGTATAATACTGAGGCGTTTTATGCAAATCAGGCTCGCAGTAAAACACCTGGCTGGAAATGGATTCGTCATTCAATCTCGGTAGCATGCTATCGTTTCCAGATCGAGCGCTGATGCTTAAACTTTTCTACAAGAATGATGAATCCACAACAATTGTATTGAGAATGTTTCGCACAGAGAAAGGACTTAAGGCGCAAAAAAGTCCTATTTCATTGAATGGGATACTAAATTTAGTATGACGTTTTGAGGAAATGGGGAGTTTGGAGGATCGTCCACGTAGTGGAAGACAATCCTTGAGCGCGGATCGCGTCCCTGTTGTAAAAAGTGTCATGGAAGAATAGGCAGCCGAGACATCAACGGGGAGTAGCAATGCTCGTGAAGCTGGAAGGGGGATTCCGGAATCGTCAATTCGACGTATTCTGCACGGAATCTGGGATCTGTATCCGTACAAGATACAGGCACGTCACCAGTTATTACAGGCAGATACAGATAAAAGACTAAAAATTGCTACATGGGCACTGGCACAAATGGAGCGGGACCCACAATGGTTGCTGAACGTCCTGTGGACGGATGAAGCACACTTTTCACTGCATAGTTACGTCAATACGCAAAACAGTCGTATCTGGGCGACGTCGAGGTTGTAAGTTTGAGTGGCCCGCACGATCTCCAGACTTGCCCGGGCAGATTTTTGACTGTGGGGATACTTAAAGTCTTGTGTATACCGGGACTCCCCAGCCACTTTGGTGGAACTGAAAGATGCTAGTCGATGGACCGCCGGTGGCATCGATGCCGACATGTTACACTCAGCTGTAACAGGCGTATTGACGCGCTTTACTTGCCTAGGCAGGCTGCACACTGACGAGACTGACTCAATGACATGTAGCGTAAGTCATGAGACATTTTCACACTTTTAATAAAGAAAAACCGGTTTGAATATCAGAATTTGTCTCGTGTCTTGCGCTACATGTCGCTCTGTCTTGTCAGTGTGCGGCCTGCTAATACCTGGTAGTGGTGGTCATGATGAAGATCTTTTACCTTAAAATAAATGCACAGTGTCATGTTATTGTGATTTGTTTGTCTGTTTGTGTTTGCCTGATTTGCGCAAAACGCCTCAGTCTGACGTGCGAGCGCCCTCTATCGGTTACTTTTGGAATCATTTTTTATTATACATGGAAAAAAATCCAAAATCCCTCTGATCATACTCGCGCAAACTGAAAAATTTTCCGAGCATTACTTCTTTTATTATGAATTTTTAAAGTCTGCACGAATTTATGACGCACCCGGTACTTCTTAATAGTAAGTATGTTTCATTTGGTTCAATTTTCAACCTTCGAATTTGAATGACATTTTATATAACGAATTTAACAATTAATTTTATTTGTTTACAATTCTTTTGTTGCCACTTTACAAAAAAAATCATAACATAATTCTTTTAAAATGCGTAAGTATCGTCTGCGTAAATAACTTTACATAATAAGAATGAATTGTGTATTTGAATTCTTAACACTGAAAAATACTTTATATAACTGAAAATTTTCACAAATTTTAATTAAAAATATGCTATAATTTTCATAAAAAAGGGTATTTTAAAAATTTTATAAAAGAAATCGTGAAACTATTTTATGATTAAAAGGAATGAGCACCAACATGTGCGCCATTTCCAACCAATCTTAATAAAGTATTCTATTAAAATGTATATTTTCCTCTCAAATAACATACATTTTTAATATAAGAAAGTTTAATGTTATTTTACTGTTTGAAGTATAAATTCCTCCGTTATTTTCAATATTTAAGATATTTCGTCTTCACAAAATGCAGATATATAGGTTTGCTTTCCTTATTTAAATAATTTTTTTAAAAATGAGAAATTTTGATGCAATGATAATATTTCACGTACTTAATAATTCATTACTTTATTCATTTCTACTGACTCAATGATTTTTATTTACTGCAAGAAATACGTATGTTTCAGTATTGTTTACAAAAATGAATCTGTATAATGGAAGAATATATTCAACAAAATAATAAAAATGTTTTTTTTTTAATCATTCGATAAGAAAATAATATTGTCAGAATCTACAGATCATATTTTACTTCTATCAAGTCCAAAAATATTTCTTTCCTTTATTAAATTTAAAAAACAGTTTTTGTAATATTTTGGTGGATTTATTTAATTAATCATGATTCTATCTATAATTACTAATACCATGATTTTTTTTCTTCTAAAAATATACGTGTTTCATTTTTTATTTGCAAAAATGCGTCTGTAATGGAAAAACATGTAAAATAAATTAATTAAAATAATAACTTTTTTAAGGTTATTCTGTAAAAAAAACTAATATTGTGCAAATCTACAGATCATAATTTATTTTTATGTTTAATTTCAAGTCAAAATGCTGAATAGTTTTTTTTTTTTTTTTTTTTTTTTTTTTTGTTAAAATGTACGACAAATTGTAATTTGTGTAGCCTAGTTGAGGATTCGCTTCGCTCATTCTAACTAGCAAAGGCCGTGCTTTGTTTGGATTCGCGAAGCATTATTTCATAAGATAAATATTTGAAAGTAACAATATATTTTTATGTTATTTTTGCAGCTTTATTAAGCAAAAACGTTAGTTTATGCTTTGGCGCATTTTAATTTTTGAAATGTAAATTCAGCCAAATAACTAAGAATTTCCTCGGAATTTTTTATTTATGATATAAGACTGGTATAAATAAAAATATTTTCGAAACAAAATTTTACAAAATATTTTTAAATTTTCAACTAAAAGCTCTTTTAAAGATGTTTTTACATTTTTCAATAGCCTCTGGTGTTTTCTTAAATGGTTTGAAATAGGTATGTTTCCAATCTTTTTAATTTACATCAAATACATGAAGTTTTTCAACTGTTTCAACATCACATAGGCAAGAATTTTTTTTAATACAAATAATTCCATTTTGTAATGCTGTCCAACGCATTATGCTATTGAAAGCAAAAAAACCTAAATCTTGGATGCCGTGCAAATCTTCCATCGTCATTATATCATGAGAAATTTAAAGTATTCTTATGGTGTAATTTTACGAACTCTAGCATCTTTAAGATTACCTCTTCCTGTTGGAAATAACGTTGGAAAAACTCTCCAAATATATCCATCACATGAAATTTCATTTATAGGCTTAGTAACTATCTGAGGCCAAGAAAGACTTTCGATAAGTTTTTACGTCGTGTAAGCATATCTGCAGGGTTTTCTTTTCCCGGGCAATAATTCCAATTATTTGAATTTGTCAATGACTGAATGTCAGTTACACGATTAGCAATGCAAAGTTTCTAATTTGTAGTAGTACCGCTAATCCAACATAGAGTTATTTCAGAATCTGACCATAACTTTACTTTTAAATTTGGGATATGTAATGCTTGTTTGAAATATTTCCACATTTTAGTGGCAATTAATGCATTGAAAAGCTCCAAACGTGGAATGGCAACCTCTTGAGGGGGGGCTATTCTAGATTTACTCCAAACAAAACTTGTTTGGATTTCACCAGTTAATGCAATGCAACGCATATAAGCAACTGCTCCATACCCTTTAGGGCTAGCGTCACAGAAAATGTGAACTTGTGTTTTTTTTTCGGAAACATTTATTCCATTAGGAAAATATTTTCTGGGTATTTCAAATGTTTTCAACTGTACAACTTGTGAACACCAAGTGTCCTATTCGCATTTCAAATCGTCTGGTAATTTACTATCCCAATCTAAACCTCTTTGCCATGATTTTTGCAACATGGCTTTAATACGAATAACAAATGGATTTAAAATGCCTAAGGGATCATAAATTTTAAGCAATATCTTAAGTACTGTTCGCTTGGTGAAATCATCCATATAACTTCCCTGAAAGGGCTGCGAATCTAACATCAAAACATCAGATTCAGTATTCCAAATGAGTCCTAGCACCTTTAAAATACTACCTGGGTTTTCCTCACTTATACCTAATTTATGTGTTTCCCACAGTTTAACAGAATTTGTTTGAAATTTTCTCAAATTCATCCCAGCATCTATAAGAATTTCTGAATCTATCGTTGATAAATAATAAGCTTCATTATCTAAATCTGAGCCAGAAATTAGATCGTCAACATATAGGAAATTATCTAACATTTTTACAACACTTGGATGTTAATCTTGATATTTCTTTATGTAATATTTAATTGTAGCAGCCAAAATAAATGGGGAGCATTAAGCTCCAAATGGTACACGTGTAGGTCTTAAAATTTTAAAGAGGTTCCTTTCGTCATTATCGAACCGAAAAAATTTAAGGTAATCTTTGTCTTCTTCAGCTATAGAAATTGAAAGAAAGGCCTTCTCAATATCTGCACGAAACGCCGTATTGAATTTTCTGAAATTAATAAGAATTTCTAATAAATTAGGGTTTAAATTTGGTCCAGAGTACAAACACTCATTGAAGTTTTGTTGTTTTCCCTTGAGGAGGCGTCAAACACCATCCTCACTTTAGTTGCGGATTTATCATCCCGCAAAACAGGTTGGTGGGGCATAAAATAACCGCTATTTATCGCTTTATTAGAGCATTCTTCCACTATGTTATTTAAATCCTGTTCCACCACAATTTCTTTATATTTCTACAATAATTCCTTATCTTTATCCAATTTTCGGTTTAAGTTAATAAATCGATTTCTAGCATTTTTATAATTACTTCCTAAATCCATTTTATCATCTCGCCATAGTATTTTAGCTTCGTAACAATGTTCAAGAAAATGCAAATTGCCTTCGAATTTTTTTACTATCTCTTTATCTAATTCAGACATATTCTCTTCTGTATTCACCCCTAAATATTCTAATTCCCACAAATTTTTCAAATAATTTTCAATAGTTTTCATAACATGAGTAGATAAGACGCCAGCTTGATTACTGTTATGATTTTTATTCACGCCAATTGCCCCGCAGAGAGAATGTCCAGATAAACGTCTACATGTGTATAATGATTTAGTTATAGGAAATGTTTTACCATTACTTTGATAAAAAATAGTCTACCCCAATCAATACATCAACATCAGAATTTTCTAAATGTTCCCATCTGTCAAGACAAAATTTAGAAAGTTTTCTCTTCATTTTAATTGGAAGGGGGGAATTTGTATAACGAATTTGTTATCACCGGTGTTACTAAAGCTTCAATTAATATACTTCGGTTGCTATCTGTAAAGTGAGTTAGCTTTAGCTGAACGACATCATAGCACCTCTTCTTCTGATGATTTCGAACCGAAAGTATACATAATTAATTTTTCATTTCTAATGATTTCAGAGTTTAATTTAGAAACTATTTTTTCTGTAACAAAAGTTCTGTGACTAGCAGAGTTAAATAAACAAAGTGCTCTTTCGGAATTTTCTTCCGATTCTACATTAACAGGAATAGTTTGCAATATTATTTCTTTGGGATGGTTATATTTATACTGCTATTATAGTGGGATACTGAGGAAATAACACTGACTGGCTGTTTAGATACTTCTGATTTTCGATTACTAGAATTACAAAGAATACTATTATGAGAAGTTTTGCCGCAAACTTTGCAATTTTCATTCAAAAACTTGCAAAAACTTGAAATGTGACATTTACGAAAACATTTAAAGCACCTACCCTCTCTCTTCAATTTTTCATGCATTTTAGGAATGGAAAGAGCCTTACAATTTACAGTATCACGATCAACAGAGTTGCAAAATACACAGTTATTTTTAATATTTGTGGTTAAAGTAAAAGCTGAAGTGAAAAGCTAAAGAGTGCTTCTTTAATAATTTTGATAATTACTCTTATAATTTTCGTGTTCATCAGAAACTGTTTTTTCAAAGCAATTTAATTGTAATATTGTTTCACGAGATTCGATTTCTTCTTTAATGAAATTGGTCAATTCATTAATGTCCCAGTCAACATTTTTCGTACGTTTTCTATTAAATTCTAACGCACTATCAGATGGAATGAGTTAGCCGCATACAGGACTAATTCTTTCAATATACAATAAAATTCATGTTTATGAAAAGTCACAGGTACTCCATATATAAAAGTGGACACCTTTTATACATAGCTATACAAATGGTTGTTACTGACGATATTAAAAATCAAATTGTCTCTTTATTATGCCGATACTTCCGCGTGTATTTCCTTACTGAGTCCCTAATTGCCCTACAGCGGGCGCAGACCTCATTTAAAGGATCCAACGAAATTAAACTCGTCGTGTCGGACATTTCTAAGGGGATCCCGTGGCCCTATCTCCCATAGGAACGATGTTACCCGCCCTCCCCCCCCCCCGGAGGGAAACATTTTTGGTTCTCAAACCCCTTCATGTAACATATCAATAGATAGATCTCGTCGAGCACTATGGTCTGGTCCTACTCTCCTCCCTCTCACTTGCCCCTCCCTTAAGAAGCATTTTTCTCTGTTTCAACACTTTTTGAATTTTAGTTTTTCCCATCCTTCTCAGCCCCTTTAAGCCCCACAGAGGGCGTAAGCCTTTTCTAAAGGATCCAACGAAGTTAAACTCGTCGAAGCCGACATTTCTAAGAGGGTCCCGTGGCCCTATCTCCCATAGTAACGGAGTTACCCCCCCCGGGGGGGAGACATTCAAGCTGTTCAAACCTCATCATGTAACATATCAAAAGTTTGATCTCGTCAAGTACTTTCGCCTGGTCCTACTCTCCCCCTCCCGTCAAGAGCACTTTTCTTATTTCATTGTTTCAATTTCTCATAATTATTTTAGTTTTTCCCATTTTTCTCTGTTTCTATGGGCCGGACGCTCCAAGATTTCACAAAAATCAGCTGAAAGGTATTTTTACCCCGCTTCTTTTGGCGCCCTAGGTTTTCACGTGTCTCTCGAGGAGGGCCCGTCAGAGGGGTGCAAAAGGGGCATCCCTTTTAAAATCCCATCTCTCAAATGAGGGTTCACTTTAAAGGTCTCGTAGAGCACTTGTGTTTTGTATAGCTCCCCCTCCCTTTCCCCCGCTGCTCTCCAAGAGCCCGTCAATTAATGCCAACTCATCATTTGTTAAACAACTTCTCTTAGCTGTATCCATCATAAAAGCTGCTATCATAAAACTTTTTATTACTTTTTTTAAGTTATCTATTAAGTGTTAAAGTGTCTTAAACCATTAAAAATAGTTTAAAGGCTATCATTAAACCAGCACAATTGTAAACAGCATCTACCTCGCCACGTCTCAGCCCACTGGAGCCACATCTTTTCACTATTATATTTATTAAAAATATTTCTAGTCACCGTATCTTTTTTAAACTTGGTGTGTTCATTCCTAATATATTCCGCCAGCCTCACAAAAAATCTTAGAGTGCTAACTAAATTCTAAAGTGGAGAAGCTAGTTCATGCTAACAAACACGCCTTTTTTTTTTTTTTTTTTTTTTTTTTGACGAGTTAGATTTGCAAGAAAAAAATCGCAACTATAAAAGCCGTGGGTGGCCAATCTATATTCTGCCGTAAAGTAGAATTTTTACCACTTGTTTTGTTTCTGTTTTCATTAATATATTATAAATTTGGTACTTTCGTGTTATAGCGGCCCCCAAGGATGAATCGCCAAGCAACCAAGATTTATCGCCAAATTATAAAGCATGTATGACATTATAATAATATATGATACATATATAACATTTCTTGACGTATGTGGCCAAGTTATAGTCATATATGATGTATATATATGACATGTGTAATATGATGTATATACGACATATAAGATAATATGTGTATAATGACGTATATGGCACATATAGGAGTGTTTGGAATATATATATATATATATGCGTATATAGCATGCATATATAAGCTTTGCGATGATCTTGGCGAAATCATAACTGCAAATTTACCTTGGCATAATCATAATTGTGGGGACCGCTATAACACTAAAGTACGATATTTTTTTTAAGCTTTCGGAACATTTTCCCAATGGTTATTATTAATTTGTTAAATTATATATATAAGGTAAAGCTAGGAGAGTGCGCATAATTCAAAAGAATAACAATAAACAAGTGGGTAAGTGTGATCAAAGATAGCTCAAAGGGTTTCGTTTAATATTCCTTTCAAAACACTTTATCCTTTCTTTAATAAATTCAAACAAATTTCATTTAGCAACAACAAAATTAACAAGTCATGTTTTTTATAAAGTAAAAATTTACAGGTCTATTTTTTCGTTTTTTCGAATATCTAAACCAGCCAGATAGCGGGCCAAGCCCGCTATTATATACGGACTAAATGAAATATTTAAAAAAATAATTTCAAAATTAAACAAATTGTATACCTTCAAAATGTTAAAATATGCGAATATTTCCATAATCGGATTTTTATCACGATTCAATATGTTTCTCAAACTCATATATTTACCATTCTCTATTATTTATACTGATACTCGCTTTGTATTATTCTCAAACATCTGAAAAATTAGCTGAACTTCCCATATGACGTCAGATTTTCTTTTTAATTCTCTAATGACGTTATATTAATCTGCTTTGTTTACTTACTCATACTCATACTCCTTGTATTATTGAGAAATCTTAGACATTTTCTGTTTTATAACGACTATGACGTCAATCAATTTTATTTCATATTTATCTTTTTTTCAATGGGTGAAACTTTTTATTTCATTTTCCTTTTTCACGTGGAAATTGTCTGATAGAAAATTAATTATTGTGGAAAGATTTTCATCGTGGATTTTTAATTTTTGGCAACTGCTATAATGAAAAATGTTTAAATTTAAAAGGAAAAGGCTGTTAGAATTTTGGTTTTTTATCTCTATTTATTAAAATAATACGAATTTTTCAAATTTTAATGTTTTCAGCTCTTCACAGATGATATTCTGATTTATACACAAAGTTTCAACTCTGTAAGTTACATAGTTTTCGAGAATGGCTCTGTGACAGACAGACAACGGAGCGGGAGCAATAGGGTTTCGTGAGATGAACGAAACCCTAATAAAAAATCTAAATATTAATTTTTTGCTAAACTATCCATGAATAATTTTTACTTCATTTGTTTTTTATGCATTTCCATTGCTATTTTGTTGTTATGTTGCAATTTAATAGAACAGTTGTAATAAAACCAAGAAAGTTATTTTGCGCAATCTGTCCTTTCAGGGTTGGTGTGATTGTGCACATGGGTAGGACAGATTGTTACCAATAATAACTACAGTTAAATTGTTAGTAATAATAATTACACTTAAATGACATTGTTGTAAGGTTTTTGTGAATAAATATTGTATTAGCAGTGAATATTTCAACCTAATGATTAAAGAATCAGAAAAAGGAAATAATTTTAAAAACGATTAAAAAATTTTAATTAAACGAAAAAAAATTAAAGAATCAGAAAAAGCAAGGTCCAAATAAGATTACAAAATAACATTAAGTTACTTGATAACACGTTTAACTTAAAATTAGTCTGTAACGCAGAAAACCCCTTCCCGAAAATTAGATTCTTCCCGGCGAAATGCGCCACGCATCACGTGATCTAGAAATACTTCAGTGCAGTTGTCATGTGGGTTTTGCCGAAGGAAGTATGTTTTTTAAGTATGGTTATGTATAGAACGTGATGTGTTTTGTTCTCCGGAAATGTGAAAGTAAAATCTTATATATACGTGTCATGTAAAGTTTTTGTGATGTGTGTGTTTTGCGTCAAGAAATAATAAAATCTATGAAAATGCCAGCAATCTTTTACTTCTGGTGTTATTAAAGAAATATTCTTTCAGCCCCGAGATACGAAAAATATAATTATTCTACAGTGAGTGCTACAAAAATTGGCTCCCCAACTCGGGCACGAATCCGCAGTAAAAAATGCAAAGTGCTATGTTTTTACAACTATAAATCCGCAGTGATTTAGTTTTAAAATAAAGAAGGAAGCTTTCAGAGCTTCTTCTGATTTCATAAGCTACAATCAAGAAATGGCGCGAAGGATCGTCGCCATTGCATCGTATGATATGTGTTATTCGTTTCATAGTTCTAAAAAGTGTTTTGTTTACGCCCAAGAAAATTGTGCATTATATGTGTTTACAGAATTCTACAAATTGTATTAACTCATGTGTGACTTGGTAAAAAAAAACGGATCCGTAATTTTTTTTTTAATAGATACAAAGAATGCATTCTTATTCTGATCATCATTTGAATCATTCTTAAGTTTGATTAATCTTAATATTATTCTCATTCTTATCATTATTTGAATTATTCTTAACTTCATAACAATTATTATATTTGAATTATTCATAACATTATTTTGTTATGTTTTATTTTGTTCTTACATTATTTCCCCTTCCCCCATTCCCTACTTTTGATTTTATTTTTGAATGATTATCGTGACTGTGCTGAAAGAAATTTTTTATTGATTCAGAAAAAAAAAAAAAAAAAAAAAAAAAAAGATAAAACTGATATCAGTTTCAAGTAGAATTATGATATTATCGTTTTCAGGTCAAATTAATATAAAGTATTCGTAATTTTATTGCAGTTATGATAAAGATGTTTTCTTTTTCTTTTATTATTGGTTTTAAAAGAATTGATTACTTTTTTGTTTTTCTTTTATTATTGATTTTAAAATAATTGAGCACAGTTTCGATGTAAATATTTGTTCTTTCTCGATTGAGAAAAGAAGCATTATTGTGGAATTTGAAACTGAATGAGTAAGTTATGCAAGTTTTGTTGTTTTGATTTTTTTTTAAGGTAGAAAGTTTTTTTAAATTGTACTGAACAAAACCGATATTAAGCTGTCTTACTAACTTAAAAATAATATTGGTTGAGAATTTAATTATTCCGTTATGTGTTCTGATTTCATTTAGAATATTATTTAAGTGACAATTATTCAGTTATGTGTTTTGATTTCATTTAGAATATTATTTAAGTGACAATTATTCAGTTATGTGTTTTGTTTTCATTTAGAATATTACGTAAGTGACAACTATTGAGTTGCAGTTTATTTCATTTGAAATATTGTTTTGAATGTGTCGCGTTATGAAATCCAGTTTATTTTTAATGTTTGTTCTGTTTTGTAGTAGTAGTTTATATTATGGTTAAAGCTCACTGTTTTGTTTTATTAAAAGTTTATATGATTTGTAACGGCAAAACTCACGTTTGGGGTACGGTTTAAACGAAATTTTTGGCATTTATAGGATTTTCGGCTGGTTTTGCTAAAATTTAAAATGTCTGAACTTAATAAAGCTCGCAAAGAGGATTTGTTCCAGATTGCGTTAGAAATGAATTTAGATGTGCAAACCACTATGACCGTTGTCACATTGCGGGAAAAAATCAAATCCTCCCCCTCGTTCGATGTTGATTTTGTGAATTCATTAGTCAGGAATCAAATTGCAACTCGGGAAGAAGAACAACGTAGGCGGGAATTAGAGGATAAACAAAAAGAAGCAGAGTTACAACAGCGTAAGCTGGAATTAGAAGAGAAGCGTAGGGCAGAAGAGCTGCAATTAGAAGAGAAGCGTAGGGCAGAAGAGATGGAGTTTAAAAAGCTTGAGATGAATTTTGAGCTTGAGAAGCTTAAGCTACAGGTTCAGAGCCAAAGTACTTCCGGTGGAGTGGTAGGTGGTAATGCGACAGGGATAGTATCTCACGCGGAAAGTAAGATAGATGTCCAAAGGTTGTTGCCTACATTCAGGCCAGAAACAGATGATGTAACATTGATTTTGGTTCTCCTGGAACGCCAGTTAAAGCTCTATAAGGTACCTGAGCATCTATGGGTATCGTATTTACTCAGTGTTGTCCCATCTTCTATTTCTACGCTTATCGCTCGTGAATCGGAAGAAAACGCTTCAAATTTTTCGCATGTTAAGGATTTACTACTAAAACGGTTTAAAATTAGTGCCGAAAAATTCAGACAGTTGTTCTTTGCTCATCGCAAGGTAAAAGAAATCTCTTGGCGAGATTATTACTTCGAACTTAGAGATTATTTTGAAAATTGGCTTAAAGAGTTAACTGTAACGTCTTTTGAAGCACTCCAGGATCTGATCATAGCTGATCAAATGAAAAGGCGCGTGCCTGTTGAATGCAAACAGCATATGTTAGATGACTGGGAAAATTTAAATTCGCCAGTCGACCTCGCCGAAAAACTAGATGCCTATGAAATTATACGACGTACGTTCCCAAAAAGAGATCCGGTTGTACCCCAAGTGAAAAAAGAGTTTTCTCGTCGAGATAATAATTGGAAGCAGAGTAAGCCTCCAAACGAAGACAGATCTCATAATTTTGGTAATCGACGCTTAGAATCTGATATTGTTTGCTATGGATGTGGTAAAGTGGGATTTATAAAGAAGAAATGCCCAGATTGTACCCCTTCGGTTAAAAAAGAAAATGTGCAAGCACATCGTCTTAAGTTGTATAGTTTAAATACTTCAACAGTTTCAGCTCCAAATGTGCCTATCACGATCTGCAATAAGAAAGTGTTAGTCTGTGCAGATACGGGAGCAAATCGTTCCATTGCGGGAGAACGTATGTATGAGCTATTTTTAAAAACTGGTGTTGCACTGAAACCCCATACTCATGATGTCACGTTGGCTGACGGAATTACAGTAGCCAGAGAAACTTTGTCTGCTACAGTTCCAGTAGAGATTGAAGGTCGAGTCTTCAAAACAGAGTTCATTATATTACCAAATGCTAAGGGTAATAGAACGCTTTTAGGCATGGATTTTTTGCACAATGCTAACATGGTGTTAGATACTGCCAACAAAACGTGGTATTTCAGTAATAAACCTCAGAAAAAGTTTCATTTTGTAGATGAATACGTTGAAGAAAATAATTCATCAGCTGGTGCGGTAGAAGTCAGTCCATACGCCTTACGTGAAGATGAAGGAAAAAATTTAACTTCTGACGAAAGAGAAAAACTGAATGGTCTTCTAAAAAGGTATGAAAAATGCTTTCAACCAGGGGGAGAGACAACCCGTATGTAGAGCATCGTATCAATACAGGTGATAGTGCTCCTATTGCTGTGCCACCTTATCGGATGACTCCTGCTAAGAAAGAAATTCTTAAGAAAGAAATAGATAATCTTCTAGATCAGGGAATCATAGAAGAATGTGAATCACCTTATGCTTCACCGGTGGTTCTCGTACCAAAGCCGGATGGTAGTATGAGGTTATGCATTGATTACAGAAAACTAAATGCAGTTACAGTGGCAGATAAATATCCATTACCTCGAATGGACGACCTTTTGCATGAAGCCAAGCATACTTCTTATATGTCAACTTTAGATCTTCGTTCAGGATATCACCAAGTCCGAGTCTACCCACCAGATCAAGATAAAACTGCATTTGTCTGTCCTTTCGGTACATTTCGTTTCTTAAAGATGCCTTTTGGACTTAAGAACGCCCCAGCTACGTTTCAGAGAATGATAGATCAATTTAGAAATGATCTTAAGGATGTCCTTGCTTTGTCATACCTAGACGACAACATCGTTTTATCAGACACCTTTGAGAAACATCTCTCAGATCTTACGGCTGTGTTCGAGAGACTCATAGAAATTAAATTAGATGCCAAGCGTGAAAAATGTCATTTCTCTTGTGAAAAGGTCAAGTACCTTGGGCACTGGATAACACCAAATGGTCTAGAAGTAGATCCAGACAAAGTATCTGCAATTAAAGCGATACCTCCTCCTAAAAATGTGAAAGAGATCCAGTCTTTCTTATAGACCTGTTCTTGGTACAGAAGATTTATACCAAATTTTGCTGATATCTCAAGGCCTCTTAGTAATCTAACGAAAAAGAAAGTTATTTGGAAATAGAGAAACGAAGAGCAAACAGCCTTTGAAACTCTAAAACAATGTCTCATAACACCTCCTGTGCTTAAGCAAGCTGATGGGACCAAACCATTTATTCTGCGTACTGACGCTAGTAACTATGCTCTTGGCGCTGTTCTTCTACAAGGTGATGACAAGACCTCTGAACATCCCATAGAATACGCTAGCCGTCTTCTTACAAGTGCTGAAAGAAATTATTCCACTACGGAACGCGAGGCATTAGCTGTAGCCTTAGGAAAATTTCGTGGCTATGTGGAAGGTCAAGAAGTAGTTGTAGCTACTGACCACCAACCTTTAAAATGGCTTCTGAGCCTTAAGTCACCATCGGGGAGATTAGCCCGTTGGGCACTACAAGTACAATCGTTCTTATTAAAAATTGAATATGAACCTGGAAAATCTAATGTTGTGGCTGACATTCTATCACGTCCTGTCTCTAGTCATCAGTCTGCTTTCTGTGAGACATGCAACTTTGTCAGCATAGACATGCCAACAAGAAGCCCAAAAGATATCAGAGAAGCTCAGTTGCAAGATGAAAATCTTAAAAAGATTATAGATTGTTTTGAAGACGAACAGAAAAGTGAAGACTTTGCCAATTGGACTGATAGAGGATTCCTGATGAATCAAGGTGTACTTTACCGGTATGCTCCTGAATCGGACGCCGAGGAAGCGCAACTGGTCATTCCAGTACAAGAAAGACAAAACATTTTGAAACTTCATCATGACGACCCCTCAGCCGGACATTATGGTGAAGCAGGCACTTATCAAAGAATTGCTAAGAGATATTATTGGACAGGCATGAAAACATATATTTCTGAATACGTGAAAAAGTGTCCAGAATGCGCTCGTTATAAATCAACAAATCAGAAACCAGCCGGTTTATTGCGAACACCTGCTTATGCTCAGCGGTTTGAGACCCTCAGCATTGATCTCTTTGGACCATTGCCTCGTAGTAAAGATGGGCACCGATGGATTTTTATAGTAGAAGATTGTGCCACTAAATGGGTAGAACTGTTTGCCTTAACAACTGCCACTGCCCAAGAATGTGCGACTACGCTGATTGAAGAGATTTTCCTTCGTTATGGTATCCCAAGAAGACTCTTAAGTGATAACGGCCCTCAGTTCGTGAGCGCTGTTCTACAACAAGTTTGTTACATTCTTGAAATTGATCAATCATTGACACCTTTGTACCATCCTCAGGCCAACCCAGTCGAACGGAAAAATAGAGACTTGAAACCTCGAATAGCAATCCTTGTTGGGGATGAACACGAGTCCTGGATTGATAAACTTCCTTTTATTAGATTTGCTATGAACTCTGCCAAATCTGATACAACAGGCCAAACTGCTGCCTATCTGCATTTTGGTCGAGAACTAAGAACAATCGATGATGTGGTGAACGATTTTAGAGCAGTTGTTGAAAATGACAATTTTGTTCCTGAAATAACTCCATATCTTAAACGTCTTGCAGATGTCTCAAAGAGAGTAAAAGAGCGAGTTGAAATAAAACAAGATCAGCGTAAGAAATATTATGATAAATATCGCAGAAGAGTTTATTTTACACCTGGTGAAAAAGTATGCGTTACCTTACACCCTGTGAGCAAGGCAAGTAACCAGAAAACAGCAAAATTTATGCCTAAGAGGGATGGGCCATATGTAGTTTTGACTCAAAAATCACTGGTGACATATGACATTGCCAGTCTAGACAATCCTACTCAGCGAATTGGATCTTATCATGTTTCAGCCTTGACACCATTCCAAGAAACTGAAACTACTCCAGTTGCACCTCTGAGAAAAAGAGGGAGACCCAGAAAACATCCTGTTTCCTCTCCGAGACGTATGTCGGAAACAGAGGGGGAGGATGTAACGTAGAAAACCCCTTCCCGAAAATTAGACTCTTCCCGGCGAAATGCGCCACGCATCACGTGATCTAGAAATACTTCAGTGCAGTTGTCATGTGGATTATGCCGAAGGAAGTATGTTTTTTAAGTATGGTTATGTATAGAACGTGATGTGTTTTGTTCTCCGGAAATGTGAAAGTAAAATCTTATATATACGTGTCATGTAAAGTTTTTGTGATGTGTGTGTTTTGCGTCAAGAAATAATAAAATCTATGAAAATGCCAGCAATCTTTTACTTCTGGTGTTATTAAAGAAATATTTTTCAGCCCGATATACGAAAAATATAATTATTCTACAGTGAGTGCTACAAGTCTATTTTCATTTTTTAATGCAAATTTGCCAATAAGCTGCGTAATCTCTCCTAGCATGGAAACTAATGGGAACAATGCGCCATCTCTCTTAAGTAGCAGATGCGCAAACTCTCCAATTTCGGTAGGAGAGATTGCGTGGCATTTTATTTAAACATGGCCGCTACTAAAACGAACCGTTGATGTTCACATTGTTAGTCTAGATTAGTAGCTTATGAGAAATCATTTAAGTTTAAAATATTTTGTACTACTGACATTGTATAGAACTTCTGATGAATAGCTATGAAAATTCAAGCACTTACTTTGGGAAAACAAAACAAAATAGCAGTGCTTTATCTTAGACAATCAAAACAATCAACGTGCACTTTCAAGTAACACTCCACTACTGCTGTTGTACAACTACTTAGAGTCGCTGCGCGCTCACTCTACTCGCGCAATCTCTGCTACCGCGCCATCTCTCCTAGTTTTACCTTATATATATATATATTTGTCTTTTGCCCGTAAGACAGCTAAAAAAAATACATTAATTTTCTGTAGTTGGATTTACTTCCAAGTGTGCTACAATGTAATTTGTGTTGCTACAATGTCCAATGTGTGCCTACAATATCCTTTAAATTGAATGTGAATACAACTAAAAGGTTTAATAAACAATTTTGCGCCAAATCACATTTCCTTAATTACACCATTTGGTATGGACCCGGTTTCGGAAGATTAATCAATAATTATTGCACTTTGGCGCTAAACTGAAATCTATGAATGAAAGAGCATCAATCATTTCAATTTCCATTTTAGGTAGATTTCGTAAGAAATACTACCTATTGCATTCTTCCCTAAGTTGGAATTCCTGAAAAATGTTTGCAAATCTACACCGATCATGACTCCTAGAACCCAAAATCACCCCCCAGTTCAAAACTTTATCTATCTATCTATCTATCTATGTCACTTTTTTATGGACACGATAACTCCCATAATTCTGCACAAATCTCTTCCAAACTGATAGATAAAATCAAGCGGCATAAAATCTCGGTTAAGTTCGTTAATGGGAAAAATCAAACCAAGAAGGGGCAAATGAGGGTTTTTTTGAAAACAGAAAAAAACCCATAACTTCTTAATTTTTATACACATTTTTTATAGAACCAACTCTTACGTTAAAAAATAAATAAAAACAAAAAAAATCCCTGCTGGCTCCGCCTACAAGCAGAGGTATATTGTGAAGTACGTGAGTAGAAGAATAATGGGGGTTCTGCGCCATCAGGGGGAGGAGGGAGTAACGCGTGGCCTAAAGGGGATGGACATGTGACAGGGGAGTGATTGATAGGTAATAGATAAGATAAGATAATGAATGAAGTTAATGAGAAAGTTAATGAAGATGAAATCGGCGAGATCGTAGGAAAAAGGTATACTTACGGAGCGCGTCGCAGAGACCACCTTCTATTACGGAGCAACTGAACGGGGTTTACCGATGAACACGGGTTATGACATCATCTGCCTAGGGGGCGCTGTGATCGGCGCTGTGATGGGTCAAGGCGAATGCTGCTTTCTGATTGGTTGCTTCCATTTCGCTTGAGGGGATGGCAGTACCACGCTTGTTGTCATCCTAAAGGAGTTCGATGACGTCATGTTCTAGAACAATCCGACGACTTACGATTTACGACGCGAGTTCTGCGAGAGAGAGGTATGATGCAATCACAAACAAAGAGATGCAATTTAAGTTTAAAAAATGAAATGTTGAATTTTACTTTTAACAAATTAAATTTTAAAAATATATATATTAAGTCTACCGATGATGAACACGGGTTATGACAACATCATCCTAGGGGGCACTACGATCGGCGCTCTGATTGGTTGCTTCTATTTCATCTGAGGGGATGACAGTACCACGCTGCTATGAGTAGGATGCAAAGATTTAGCACGTGTCATCCAGACTTATTGCTGCTAATTAAGATCATGAAGAAATTTTAATTAAGTAATTTTGTTTAATTAAGTGTTTTTTTTTTTTTTTTTTTTTTTTTTTTTTTGTCAACTATTTTGAAAATGATTTTCAAATATCGTGAAATTAAGAAATATATTACTGTAATGATAATAATTTAAGTGAAATAAGTAACGAAAGTGTTGAACAAGTTTTATAGAATCAAAAGTTTTGAAAATTAAGAAAACTTTAATTTTTAATGACATTAATTTTTGAATGCACAAGTTTTTAATGAATTAAGTGAAGGTTTATTTTTTAAATGAAATGTTTTGCTGAAAAGAAACAATTAGTTAAAATATTTTTTTATTATTATCAGTTACTAATAAATTTACAAAATCATATACTAAACAGGTTTTATACCAATGTGTAAAATAATTATATTTTTTGAAATAACTTAATTTTTTTTAAGTAATACAAAAGGTTTCACCATTCAAATAAGTTATATGTTAAGTATGTAAGTTATATATGTGTTGATACATTTTGTCTAAATGTATGTGAACTTGTCGGGATTTCTGTAACAAAGACATCACCAACCCTATATATATATCATACAAAATATCAGTCATCATATATATATATACATATATATATATATATATATATATATATATATATATATATGATGAAAGTGTGTTCTCATTGTAACCGTTACCTTACGCATTAGCCATTATTTCGCTTACATTTAATACTATTGTTAAAAAAACTAAACTAGTGAATTTAGTTCCAACTTTAAAAGAAATTAATATTATGAATTTTGTAAACGACTAATTTGAGAAATAACTTTAAGTTTTTTTAAAGACACTTTCTTAAAAAACATTACAGAATCACTTTAACTTTATAACGACCGCTCAAAACATGTTTTGAGCAGTCGATTTGTCGTTATAGACTAAACATATGTATTCTAATAGATCACAGCATATGTTTATAAGGATAAATCACCCACTCAATGCTTATAACGACCGCTCAATGCTTATAACAACCGCTCAATGCTTATAACGACCGCTCAAATACTTATAACGACCGCTCAAATGCTTATAACGATCACTCAAAACATGTTTTGAGCAGTCGATTTGTCGTTATAGACTAAACATATGTATTCTAATAGATCACAGCCAGGGCTCGGAAGTAGCGCGCTACAAGTAGGGAAACTACAGTAGCCGCTACTTTTTCTAGTAGTTTGTAGTGTCGCGCGCTACATTAAAAAAAGTGTAGTGTAGCGAGTAGCGCAATACAAAATATCAGTAATTTGTAGCGAGCATCGACGCTACTTTTGACGCTACTTTAGGAGAGAGAAAAAAAAGTGCCAAACTTCAAATCACGTGATCGTAACTCGTATCTTTTGTGCGAAATATGTTCTCTGCAACAATTTGCGAATGTCAGCAACAAGTCTCATTTGCAGTGTCATAGATTTTTCCATAGACGACGGGCACGGACACAAATTAACTGTCATTTTCACAGTTTGGGTGTCAGAAACTTCGTGCATTGTCATTTAAATCCATGGAAATCGTGTCTCATTATAATGTATTTTTATACGATTACGATTGTTTTTACCAAAATATAGTCGTCTGGCTAAGTTAAGTCTTTATCTGACTCTAATTTCTGCCCCCCTTTTGCCTCCCACCCCCAGCAAGGAAAGAAATGTAAAATCTTTTTTAAAAAAAAGAAAAGAAAAAGAACGGATTCATCTAAACATAAATCATCTAAATTATCTCCAACCTCTCAAATTCACTCTTCCCCCTAGTAGCATATAAAGGAGTTTAAAATATTTTTAAATCTTTATTTTTATACAAAAATAAAATCTTTCACTCCATTTATTGCTCTCTAATGAGAGTAAATAAAAATTAATTCCATGTCCCCAAAATTTACGCTTCCCGTTTTGTACCTCCTCCAGCATACAGTTTCAAATATTTAAAACTCTTTATTTAAAAAAAAAATGGCCACATTCGTTTCTACCTAATAATAATATATAAGTAATCGTCTAAATTTACCCCCCCCCCCAGCATACAAATAAATTTAAAATCTTTAAGTTATTTTTATTTTTATTTAAAAAGAATCTTCTGCCCTAAATAGTGCTCTGTAGTGACGATAAATAATCAGTAATATAAATTATTCCCCTTCCCATAAAATCTCCTCCACCTCTCCATATTAAAAATTAAAAATTCTTCTTTTTTTTAAGTTCCGTATTCTTTGCTGTCTCGTAACATTAAATAAATAATCAATCATCTAAAATCTTCCCCTTCGAACAAAATTTCTGCTCGTTTCCTGCCAGTTTAAAATCGTTAGAACTCTAATTAAAAAAATATATATATTCGAAAAAGCACAGAAAAAGAAAAAGTATACCATTTTATTATTAGAGAAAAGTGCATTAGGAAGGAATGATTTCTGCCCTTCAAACAAACTAGCAGCTGAAACGTAAAACGTCAGCTAGAGTCCTGCGCAAATTCCATTTTAAGTCAACCCGCAACCTGACCCAAACCCACAAAAATAATTTTCGGCAACCCGACCGAGCCTTAGTAATTTCAACCCGCACCCGACCCAAACCCTCAATATTTAACCCGTAACCCGAACCGAACCCGCAATGTAAAGACAGTAAATCAAGTTTCAATTCCACTATAAAATGAACAAATCTATATTCTTTAATATTCAAATATAGTAAAACCTCTGAGCAGGATCGTTAAATAGTGTCAAACATCGGTCGGGTTATCCGGAATTTAATTTTTCGGCTTGGAATGAGTCTAATTTTCTTTCTGCAAGTCTGTAGAAGAATTCTTTCGGGTCATATATAGGTTTTTTTACCACTCAAGTTGTTGGGAATTTCACAAAAAGTTTGAGCACAACTATGTTTCAGAGGAAAATAAATACGTATTTGAATATCTAGGACTAGGGGAGACCGGGGCAAGATGACTATGTTAACAATTTTTGTTGTTCATTAATTTATTTTGAAGTAATAGTAAAATTAATTTTACATGAACTGATAGAGTATACCTTTGTAGTATTAAATACATTACCATTTAATTTTTCAAATAAGAAAAATAAAGGATAATTTTATTTTTTCATAACATTAACAAATCGTCATCTTGCCCCAGACTTTGGCCTTGGGGCAAGATGACAACACTGAAAAAGATTGAACATATTTTATCTTTTGAATATGTTACATGGTTTAAAAAATGATAACTGTGTTTTTACATCTTACAAAGTATCAAACTAAACATAATGCAGTGTAACGTAATGTTGAAGTGTTTAGTTGTGCAGCTAACAATAGTCACAAATAAAATGCCATTTTCATAATTGGAACATTCCTCATGCCACCACTCTTGGCATCTACAGCACTGGATCTATTCTTCTGTTGATAGGTCACAATGCCGGAAGTTGGCCTTAAACGCTTTTTGATTTTTTTGGGAGGAGGGGGACCAGCGGGCGAGGAGGGAGGTCTTGACCCCGTCGAACGGTACTCTCCTCGTACCGATCGGACGCTTGGAAGTAGAGATACGGACCCCGATAGGGTTTTTCTTTCTGGAGGCTAGGGGGGGGCTTAGTGGATGGCAAAAATGTCTTCCTCTGGTCGCCCCCTTTCGAACGATACCTCCCCCGATCACATGCACCCCTTAGCCCCAGAGGAGATAGAAGCGCAAGGTCGCTCGAACAAACACACAGACAAACAAGCGTTTACAGGATTTAAATAGAATGGACAACATAGTTAGTTTAATAAATTCCGAAACACGGGACTGCCCGGACTGCCTGTTTAAAAATATTCGTTTTCATTGCCATGAAGGAAGGCGATTAATTGACATTTATTCATGGTAGTAAGAAGTATTTAAACTAAGTTACTCGTAAATATTAAAGAGAAGCGATATATCTTATCTGTATCTGTAGCAGAGCTTATTTACACATGCATAAAAGTTATAACGTGGCAGCGGAAAACAATCAAAGCTTCACAACTGACACAAAAATGGCGATTTCAGCGTCTCTATAGTATGGTTTAACGAACGGCCGATAGGAGTGCCAGTAGTGTCCGGTTGATGCTGCCACCTACCGGAAAACGGAAAAATTAAGACATTCGTCATCTTGCCCCACTCTTCATCTTGCCCCGGTCTCCCCTACATGTTCAATTTACTGCATAAGAAATAAAATGTCTGTAAGAAATGCGATCATAGATTATTTTTTCTTTAAGACCCACTTTTTCTTCTTTCGAAATATAAAAAAGTTATCAACATTTCGTTTTCGATACACACAAAAACAGAGGTATCATATTATTAGTTTATGTACACACGAGCAGGGAAGACCGAGCTATGCTCGGTCAAAATTAAATTTGAGTTCAAATATCATGACCCATGACCAAAATGACCCACTAATTGAATTTTCTCGAACATGTGACTTAGCCCAACAGTCTTCTCGTGCCGGAAAACCATAGGATGCAAAATTTAGTGTAAATTGAGCCGCTTTTTAGATATTGATCCACAATGACCCAGAAATGACCCACTAATCGAATTTTCTCGAACATGTGACCTAGTCTAATGATTTTTGCGTGCCCGAAACTCGTAAAATACAAAATTTAATCAAAATCGTTAGAGCCGTTTTTTAGATAAAATTAATTTGACCCGCTTTGACCCAAAAAGGACCCCCTAATCGAAAGTTCTCGAACATGTGACCCAGCCCAATAGTCTTCTCGTGCCCAAAAATAGTCGGATACAAAATTTCGTCAAAATCGTTTGGACCGTTTTTTAGATACAATTAGCTTGACCATGACCCAAAATGACCCAAAATGACCCACTAATTGAATTTTCTTGAACATGTGACCTAGCCCAACAGTCTTCTCGTGCCCGGAAACCATTGGATGCAAAATTTAGTGTAAATTGAGTCGCTTTTTAGATCTTGACCCACAATGACCCAGAAATGACCCACTAATCGAATTTTCCCGGACATGCGACCTAGCCCAATGCTTTTATCGTGCTCGAAACTCGTAGGACACAAAATTTAATCAAAATCGTTAGAGCCGTTTTTTAGATAAAATTAATTTGACCCGCGTTGACCCAAAAATGACCCACTAATCGAAAGTTCTCGAACATGTGACCCAGCCCAATTGACTTCTCATGCCCGAAAATGGTCGGATACAAAATTTCGTCAAAATCGTTTGAACCGTTTTTAGATACAATTAGCTTGACCATGACCCAAAATGACCCACTAATTGAATTTTCTCGAACATGTGACCTAGCCCAACAGTCTTCTCGTGCCCGAAAACCATTGGATGCAAAATTTAGTGTAAATTGAGCCGCTTTTTAGATCTTGACCCACAATGACCCAGAAATGACCCACTAATCGAATTTTCTCGGACATCCGACCTAGCCCAATGCTTTTATCGTGCTCGAAACTCGTAGGACACAAAATTTAATCAAAATCGTTAGAGCCGTTTTTTAGATAAAATTAATTTGACCCGCGTTGACCCAAAAATGACCCACTAATCGAAAGTTCTCGAACATGTGACCCAGCCCAATTGACTTTTCATGCCCGAAAATGGTCGGATACAAAATTTCGTCAAAATCGTTTGAACCGTTTTTTAGATACAATTAGCTAGACCATGACCCAAAATGACCCAAAATGACCCACTAATCGAATTTTCTCAAGCATGTGACCTAGCCCAATGGTTTTCTGGTGCCCCAAAACGGTAGGATACGAAATTTCGTCAAAATCGTTAGAGCCGTTTTTAAGATAATTTTTGCATATATATATATATATATATATAACCACCCACAAGATTTGCTCGTATTAGAATATATGATACACATGTTACGCGTGTCTAGATTGAGAGGTGCCCGCTATTCAGAGATATAAGCGTTCAAATAAATTTTAGGAATTGAAAAAGTGTCCGCTAAATAGAGGTGTCCGCCTTTCGGGAGAAAAACCAGAATGTAGGTCTTATTGTATATAGATGTTTAACCTGAAAAAATATTTTGGACATTCTTTTGAAATTCGGGAACTCGGGTCAACCCGACCCCGACCAAGAGTCAAAACCAAACCCGAAATCAACCCGAACTCGAAAAAATGAAATTCAGCCTGCTCCGCAGTAAAAAAGTGGCAGTCAACCCGATCTGAATCCGACCCACAACAAAAAAATTCTAGAGCCAAACCGAACCCGGGTCAGGTCGGATGCGGGTAACCAGCCCCGATGCAGGACTCTAAACGGTATAAAACTAAAAATGTAATCTTTAAATATACTTTAAAATTAGTTGCGGTTTCAAAACTTCCACTTATAACAAATACAATACGCAGCAAAACACTAAATGATCCTTCCTGTCTTCTTGTAGACCACACAGTAGTTTTTTGTCATAACAAAATTAGAAGTATCAAGAATTATAATTGTAACTATTCAGCAGAAATGCTTCAGTAATGCAGAAGCATTCGCTATAATCGTTATCGTACCAGTAGTTGAAAAAGTATGTTTATATTAACTTCCTGAAACGAATGCTTTTGTAAAACTTTGATCTGCGGTTTATATAGACTTTTAAAGTGAAAAAAATATTTTGGACATTCTTTTAAAACATCAGGTCAACCCGAACCCAACCCGAAACCGACCCGGACCAATGAATGTCAACTGACCCGAACCCGACCCGCAGCAAAAAAAGTAGAAGTCAACCCGACCCGAATCCGAACCGCAGCGAAAAAATAGAGCGCTAACCCGACCCGACCAGAATCACGGGTCGGGTCGGGTGCGGGTAAAAGCTGGTAACCCGACCCGATGCAGGACTCTAGCGTCAGCATGCCCCTGATCTATTATTTACTGGATTTACCAATAAAACCGGAAAATACTCGCTCACTCGATAGTAAAAGCATAAAGTATTCTTTATTCATAGGTTTTAAAAGCATAATGCTTAAACCAAATGGTGTGATGGAAGGAAATTTTAGGATGAAAGTTAATAAAACAGAATATGTTAAACAGCAGTTATAAATATATTGATAAACTTTCACTTAGTATTTTAACATTTTTATCTACCCTATATAAAATCCTAATGAAACGAATTTGTGAAACGATTTTATGAAACGAATTTATGAAACGATTTTATGAAACGACTGATTAAACGACTGATTGTGTTTCAGGGCTATTTTTAATAAAATATTAAACGCTTGATGGTGAAATTAATACCAACTGTCCATAAAAATCCGCGGATGTCAAAACTGGTAATAGATTTTTGAAATTGGAATTAGTTTTCGAGATATTAATTTTTTTCTAATTTTAATGACATTTCTGTAATGATGGCAACTAATTACTCAGTTTTTTTGTGACAAAAAAGGGAAAAAAATCGAAAAGGATCCCGATAGGGATTATTGATTTCTTTTTATTCGTCATTTTCAAATTGAAATTGAATTTATCTTTTATTTCAATCGATAATGAAGACAAGATTGTGATTAAATTATGTTTTTCATGAAAATTTGAAAAAAAAAATCACATTTCTATCGTCAGGATTCAATCGTCTCTGTCAGCATTTAATTTAATTTATAAACGGAAAATATTTTGAATAAATTCGTCCAAATGACGTCATTTATGTTTATACAATTTATTTATTATAAAGAAGCCATTTATCTGTTTTTATGTACAAAAAGAGGTAAATTGAAAGACAATTATAAATAAATTGTATACATACATATAAATACATGTATAAACAAGCATAAAAATTCGGTGCTTTTCCAGTATATGGGGCCTTGACGAAACAGAGAAAATAGCCTTGGCGGAAAAGGAAAATTTGGCAACATACTTTCTGTCAACCTATTCACTTTGTCATTTCGTATACAGAAGCATTTTTTCAATATTTATACAATTTGTTTAGCGTAAAATGTCATTTATCCTATTTTATATGTAATCAGAAGTAATTTGTATAGAAAAAACAATAATATTATACGTATAATTAAAATACGCATATAAACAAAAAAAATCGTTGAGTTTGTTTCCATGGCTGTTTATGTCATTTGGCACCAAATCTCACTTTCTGATGCCCGAATTGCGCCAAGCTTTTTAAAAAAGCGTCAAGCGTATAATAGAAATCAGATAGCTCAAAAAGCGTATAATAGAAAAGCACCAAAAGTTCACTGGGTTTGTTTTCATAACTTTTGGTAACAAATATATGTATATTAACGAATCTATTCGTTTTTTAAACTCGAATTACGCCAAACCTAAAAGCAAAGGATCATATACTGGAAAAGTACCCGATTTTCTTATGGACAATATTCAAGTGACATAACATAGTGTAAAATTATCGCGGATAGCAAATTTGTTTAAATATCTCATCAATCGATGCCAAATAAATGCAGGCATGCATGCACAAAATATTTAATTAATTTTGTATGATAAATAATTATTAGAAAATTCGTATATACATATTAATTAAAATAAATAATTTACACATTTAAAATAACATGAAAATATGCATGATGGAGAGAATATTAAAACCTGTTACTGAAAATGTCTATAACATAGTACTTTTCAATACCGTGGTTCTTAATGTTATTCACAAGCAGATGGAATTTTTCTCATCCTTAAACGCAAAGGAAGAATAGAATACAGATCGTTTTTATAAAAGTCCGAGAGGTAGCCACAATTTAAACCTAACCATTTTATACAAGCTGGTTTTTCAAGGTGTAATTGATTTTACTTATCAATCCCGAAAACAGTCGTCAGTTGTCGCAACAGCTGTGTATGAGGCCATGATAATAAAAAAATGCCCCATTAAAACGTTAAAAGCATGGCAACCCAATTACAGATTTACCAATATTTTTAAAACAAAGCACGCTGTCATGTTTTTAGAGGCCTCGAAGTCTGAGCGGGGGTTGGCGAGCGTAGATCGCAGGGGGTAGGCCCCCTAGTTAAAGAAATAAATTCATTTACTTACAAAAGACAGAGTTTTCTATTTACACGTCTGACCAAATCAACAACTAAACGTGAAATGAATGTGATATATTCTAAAGAGCTTTTTAAACATATTATAATAAAAATGTCGCCAAGTTATTTAAATATCGCCAAATGACTAAAATATCGCCAAACAATTAATAAAATATCTCCAAAAAGTCGCCAAGAGATTTAAGTACTTATATCTGATTGACGAAGCAATTAATCACATGATTATTCTGAAACAAGCGTCCTCTATAATTTGATAACCTTAGATGATGCGAGACAAATTCATCAGATTGTTTGCAGTGACCGCGGTGTAAAGACGTTAGCTGATGCTGTTTGTTTAAGTTAAAAAATTATTATTTACTTAAACAGTTTATTAGGTTAACATGGATGCATTACAAGAAACTTCTATGTTAGAAGGCGGTGTTAGTAAAACCATTTCATCGCAGTTAAAAGAAGAAGATTGTGTTTCGAATAATGAAATAACACCCTCTTCATCAGTTCAAGCAAAACTACCTTATACATGTGGATCCTGTAAAAAAGTTTTTCCCGGGATATCTGTGTTTTTAATACATACGAACTTACATTTACCGGAAAACCCCTTTAAGTGTGATGTTTGTACGAATTCATTCAAAGCAAGAAGTACCTTACTGCAACATATGTTAACTCATTGTGAGACAGAGAATGCCAGTAAAACCATTTCATCAGACTTAAAAGAAGATTGTGTTTCAAATAATGAAATGACACCCTGTTTATCAGTTCTACTCCAAATACTTTATACATGTGTAACATGCAGAAAAGTTTTTACTAGGATATCTATGTTTTTAAAGCACATGAACGTACATTTACCAAAAAATCCCTTTGAGTGTGATATTTGGGCAAATGCATTTAATACAAGGAGTGCTTTACTGCAACATATGTTCGTACAGTGTGAGACACCTACTAGGTTTAAATGTAACCAGTGTGGAAATACCTATTCTAGAAAGAACATGTTAACAAAACACGAGGCTGGGCATGGGCCTTATAAATGTGATGAATGTGGTAATCACTATGTGCTGAAGTACCTGTTAAAAATGCATAAGAATTCGAATCATAAGAAATTGAAGACTAAGAAAACCCATACAAGAAACCAATAACAAGACTTTTTGTTTGTCTTGACTCATGTTTCGCATTTAATAATAGGGAAAACCTTAACCAATTAGATGAAGCTTTGGTAACACTCATCGTTTTTAATTATGTAATTTTTACGTTTTCAAATGAAGTGGATTGTGTTTGCAAAAAAGTTTTGTATAATATTCATGTGGAAACTATTCAAAGTTTACTGTTAAAAGCATGTTAATAAAAATTTATTGTTTAAACATTTATGTGTTTTTATTTCAAAACGTGTATGAGTGTGTTTATTTATGTTAAAAAGTTTTAACTAGAATCATAATTTTTAATTAATAATACTCATTAAGTTTTATTAATTATTATTTTAAACAATTTATTGAAACGTTGAATATATTAAGCTTTATTAAACTCATTTTCAGTGATTAATTAAACCTTTTTTAAGTGACTTGTGTTGTTATATTCATGTTTGAACATGATAGCTGACACATATATAAACATATTAGTAAAATAAGAATGTTTGAAATGATTTTAACAACTAAACATGAAATGAATAAGCTGTATTCTAAAAACCTTTTACTCATATTATCAATAAAATATAGCCAAGTCATTGACAGAATATCGCGAAATGACTAAACATCGCCAAGGTTGTTTAAGTACTTATCTCTGATTGGCTAAGCAATTAATCACATGATTATTCTGAAACGAGCGCCTTCTATAATTTGATAACTTTAGATGATGCAAGACAAATTCGTCAGATTGTTTGCAGTCATTGTGGTGTAAAGACGTTCGCTGATGCTGTTTGTTTAAGTTAAAATATATGTTATTTACTTAAACAGTTATTAAGTTAAAGTTCTGTCAATGTAAGTCGACTCTTCGAAAAATAGGCAGAAAAAAGGGATCGCTTTCATAAAAGAAAAAAAAATATTATACAGAGAGGCAGATTTTTTAATTTATTAGTCCCAGCTGCACTAACTGTTTTAATATTGCTGATTCCCCACACAGCACATAAGCTTAAAATAACGTTGTTTCAAGGGTTTTTAAGGTTGAAACAAGGTTATAACAAGGTTTTGAAAAGGGTTTGTGCTATCTGGGTCATGGAGTACGCTAAAAAATACGCTTTGGTACCAGAGGAAAGCCTATCTAAACATATTCCTAGCAAAACGCAGATGAGCCAGTTCGATTTGGCAATGTCGAAAATTTTAAACCGCACCTTAGCTGATCACCAGAAAGTTCAACAATATTATGAACTTTTAAAAAGTAAAATAGACTTGCAAGAGTTTAACAAACCTGTACAAGTCAAACAAGAGAAAGAACGACTCAGCAAGAACCCAATATTCAAGACGATGCCTCAATTATTTTATCTTCAGTACCTTCTTACATGAAGAGATCTGCCCAAGCGCTACCAGACTGGTTAAAGAAAAATCCAGGAAAATTCAACTGGGATAACAATTTAGTGGTGTCTTATGGAAAAAGCATTCCCGATTCAAATTTAGCTGACTTATTTCATCTTATTTTTTCTGTGAACAAGAAAGCTCCTATTAAAGCACAGAAGGAATTGTTACAGGATTTACAAGAGATGCACATACCTGAAAGTTTTATTAAAAATAAATATCTGTCATCGCATACTCATGTTAATGAAAAAAGAAAAGCAGATGCTGTTATACCTAATACCTCTGTAACTCAAAAGAAAAGAAAATTGAATGTATTAAAATGGGAAGATTATAAATAAAACAGATGAAACGAAATCAAAGTGTTGTCTTTTATACATTACCCTTAATAGTTACACATAAAACTTATATTTATAAAACATTTAGAAAACCAATACTCACAAAACAAGCTGGAAATTGTACGTCAAACGTGACAAATGAGGTGCGTTCGTACTGTAGCTAGCTATATAACTATTTAGATCTTGATGATTTTTAATTCTGTGAAATGAATGATATCGTCTGCAGATTAATTTCTGTAATAGAATAAGTATCTCGGTCTCTTGACGATTAAACTTCGGAAGCTCCTCTAACAAGAAAGCACCGATTTAAAAAAAAATCAAATTTCTTAATAAATATTTTTATTAATATCTCCTAAAGTTTTGATTCGATTTTAATAAAATTTGAAATGTCTCGACAAAATTCTGCAAAGATAATATATCTTAAATTTCAAACCATTCGGTTGGGTAGTTTTTGCGTTGTTATATGCGGACGGAACGGACAGACAGACGGGCGGACCAAGCGACGACAATAGGTGCTACGTATTTATATAATTACGAACGCACCTAAAAATGGACAAAAATCTAATGTATTGAAATAAAGCAGATGAAGGAAAATAAAAGTGTTGTTTTTAAACCTTATCTTTAACAGTATTAAGAAACACATAGAAATTAAGCTTATACTTACGAAAAACACGGCAGGTTAGCGGCTACTTTACCGGTAAACAAGCAAAAAAGTACCTAGCAGATAATCCAATTGTTTACCGCAAGAGAGACGGTAGATGTCCGGTGAGCGAGAGCTAAAAAAACGGAACAGATGTGTTACTATCACCCTAAAATGTAAACAAAAGATTGGCGACTGTTTGTTTGGCGCGATTTCCAAGACTGCGCCAAACGAATAACTTAATACAATGGCTAGGTTGCCATTAAAGAAAAAAATCCCCTAAATTTGGCGACTTTTTTCTTTTTTTTAACCGATAATTTTTTTTTTTTTTTTTTTAGCGTGAGTGTAAAGCATCTAAGCCAAAAAAACATAAGTCCACACCTCACAAGCGCCACCGAGAGAACGATGTGGACAGGCTGGGCAAGAGGGTTTGTTATCTCTAATCTTGATCAGAGAGAACAGATCAACCAATCAGAGAGGAGCACGTAATTAGCTGCAGGGCAGATGTTAGCCTGTGGCAATACCTTCCCGACAAGCTAGCGTCTGTTTGATTGACAGGTGAGTGGGGGTAGAAAATTTTCTCCCCCTTGTTTTAAAAAATAAAAATATTTAAATTACGACTGCAGGGGGGAGAAAATTTTCTACCACCACTCACCTGTCAATGTATATGCCTAGACACTATTTTTATGAATATAGCAGCAGCCGTTCCGAAGTTAAGAGGGTGGCAAGGGACTTTAGTGGGCATACTGTATATAGCCTTAACAAGGGAAGTCAATGCTATGATAATATTATTGTTTTTAAAGTAAGAAGTATAATTATATTAAAAATTAGCATAAGAATTAAATTACAACATTTTTTTTTTTTTTTTTTTTTTTTTTTTTGCATACTAAAGATTGTAATTTATATGATATTATTAATAAAATAAGGTATGCTTTTGTAACGATTTTGGAATTTTTACTAGTTAATGGATCCATTTTTTAAAAAAATCTCTTTAAATTACGCTGGTTTACACTGTTTATATACTTTCGCCAAAATGTGTATTTTTTCATAGATTCTAGTGCACTGAGTACGGGAAAATTATTGTAAAAAATCTGTTGCATCTAATTTAAAAAATATTTATTAAATACTTAAAAATATAATAACATGAAATATAAAAAGAAAAAAATTAGAAATGCTCTTTGTTGAAGTTTTACTCTTCTTTTTATAATTTTCTTGATCTGTTTTTCTTAAAATAGACCAGCAGTAGTCCCCTAATATACTTTCGTCCCAAAAACCTTTGAGTCTGTCTTCAAAAAGTTTAAGGTCTTGGTGAAAATGCTCGCCCTCCTGCTCGTCACTCACGGCGCCCAAGTTTTCAGAGAAAGAAAATCCATGTGTGAATGGAGAAAATGTATCTTCAGCGATATGTTCACACCCATTGCATGATAGTTTTCTTATAAAACAGCAATATTTTGTTCATAATTTTCATCTTTATAATTTCCTAAGAATCCATGCACGACCGTTTTAAAGGAATCCCAAGCATTTTTTTCATTAGTAGATAAAAGTTTTTCAAAGTTCTTATCTTGCATAGTTGACGGATCTGCGGACCAATACAAATTCCTTCTTTTAATTTTGCGTCTGAAATACAAGGAAAAAATTTGTGTAAATATTTAAAAGCAGGACTGTTTTTATTAATTAAATTCCTACTATTAGCTCACACTCTCTCTATATATATCTTGTTGGAATTTTCAATCGTTAATAAAATATTTTCTATTCATCCATTGAAGTTCAAATAAATTTTTTTAAACTTGTACTGGATGACGATTGATGTTAATACAGTTTTTTCAAATATTAATTCATTAATTAAATTTAATTAATTAATTTTAATTTTATATTTCATTTCTGTTCAAAAGTATAGACTCGCTCCATATTTATAGTCTCACCTTCACACGTAAAGAGATAATGGGGCTGTTCACGGACGAAGATCAGGCGGCTCGTGGGCGAAGGAGACTATAAATGTGGAGTGAGTCTATACTTTTGAACAGAAATGAAGTATAAAACTAAAATTAAATAATAAAATTTAATTAATTAATATTTGAAAAAACTGTATTATCGCTAACTGTAACATCGCTATGGCACTTTATTGTGAAGTTTGGTAATTTTTGAAATTCAATATTTGAAAAACGGTATAATCATTAGATTTTAAATTTATATCAAGAAAAATACAATTTTTTTACCTTTCTAACGCAGTTTGTCTAACAATTTTGTGAGAAATACTTTTCGAGCTATTAATTTTTGGTATTTTAGCTATTTATTTTTTATTTAATTTGTAATACATTTCAAAAATTTCTCTTATGTAAGATATTTAGCAAGATATAAATTTAGGAATAAATACCGTCAGTGGCGAAGCGTGTAGATCGCTGAAAAAAAATTTCTATTTGACCTAAGTAGGAATTGACTTTAAAAAAAAAGTTTTTATACTACTTGTTATCCATGGCTTTGACGAAATTTTTCCGTTTGACGAAAATTAGGCCCAATTTAATGTGCAATGGTGGCAAAATTATATTTTGCAGATCCACTAAAGATGTATATTTCAAATTCATTTTTCTGGTGTTCTTTAGCTCGACTATCCCACTGGCACAACAAATATGAATATTTGGTATACCCGCCCTGTAAGCCCAGTAACATACTAACTACTTTTAAATCGCCACATATTTTCCAGTTGTGCTGTTCATATTGTATCATTTTCATTAAAAGAGACATTGAAAGAGGTTTCTTTACTGTTTACGGCATAGCCAATTGGTAAAGGTGGTTTTATATTACCGTTATGAAGTAATACAGCTTTCAAACTATATTTAGATGAATCGATAAATAAACGCCATTCATTTGGATCATTATTTTGATTTAATCGCATTAAAAAGTCCGGGAATATCAGGGGAAAAACAAAAATCATCCTATTTGGTGAAATAACTGCTAAAAATTTGACTTCGATTTCGGTAATAAGTTACTTTGGCATTTGGTGTCAATAAGTTCCACTGTTGTAAACTAGAGGTAAGAATCTCTGCCTTAGGTCTAGATAGTTGCAAGTTTCGCACTAGGTCGTTCAACTCATTTTGGTTTATTAAATGTGGCGTTTTATCATCTTCGAATACGAACTCGTCATCATTTTCATAAACCATAAACAGATCGTCACTATCTTGGCAACTCGTACTTGACATATACCTGGACATACGGGATGTGGAAGAGTTTCTGAATCATTGGCGCACCCACGGGGGGCTAAGGGGGCTGAAGCCCCCCCCCCAGACCCTGAAACTGAAAAATGAAGTAACTATATAAATTTTTTATAAAATTTTAAAAAGTTTTTAAAAAAAACACAAATTGCACAAATTGTGCTTATTAGTTGCTAAAATCAGTGTAAAAATTGTTTTAAACTCATAAAAGAGCTAAAATCCTACATGTTTCAATGATAACTATATTTAGATGAATCGATAAATAAACGCCATTCATTTGGATCATTATTTTGATTTAATCGCATTAAAAAGTCCGGGAATATCAGGGGAAAAACAAAAATCATCCTATTTGGTGAAATAACTGCTAAAAATTTGACTTCGATTTCGGTAATCGAAATTAATTACAATATCATTATTTTTAGCGTAAAACCGGGAGAGTGCAGTGGATAACTTTCCAAATTTTATGTCATTTTTATGCTCTTTTAACCTTTCCAAAAACTTTCTTTTAGTCATACCAATGTAAAAAATTATACTATTATTATTTAAGCTAATGGGGATTTCATAAACACCTGCGAATTGATCAGGGGGGATAGGATCTAATTTATATGAAACTAAGTCAGCCAATTTTCTGGGAGGGACAGCAATAAGATTGATATTGTATTTACGGAGGGCCCTTTTAATCCTTTCAAATATAATAGGTATATATTGGAATTTCCGATAGTTTGGTTTATTATTGCTAGGGACAGGATGCTGAATTAAATGGCCATTGAATTTTTCTATAATTTTCTGTACGTGATGAGCGGGGAAACCATGGTCAATGGCGATATCTCTGATAAAATTAAGTTCATCTTGGCTATAATTTTCTGTACGTGATGAGCGGGGAAACCATGGTCAATGGCGATATCTCTGATAAAATTAAGTTCATCTTGGCTAGTTAATAGAAATAGAAAATAGATTCAATTGTTTTAAAAAGTTTTTTTTTTTTTGTTTTTTTTTAGGTTTTTAGAAAATGTTCAAAACCTTTGTATCTCATTTCATCTTTATTCTCAAATATTTTTGCCGTTTTCGACATACGATAAGACTTATAGCGGAACTTTGATTATCTCAGTTCTTAGTACACTTCCATCATCCATATTCTTAGCACGGGCAAGCGGATTCAAGTCCAAACGAGGGAGGTATTTCTTCTACGTTGTGCATCTGTGTAATGGACAATACGACCCATTGAAGGTCAACAAAAAATTCACAGAACACTCCTTTTTATTCTAAATCTATCCCACATTTCTAATAAGGCACGTGTGCTTCTTTTCTTATCTATTTTATAGGTGCATTTCGCCAGCCCCCCCGCCCCCACCTCTATCCACCACCTCAAATTTTTTGAAAATATTGCCAATCGCAATCGTTTATACCTCTGATTGTTGGTTAAAATGGGTACAAACGAGGTATAAATGATTGGCACTATCCATTTTGTAGGGGGGGGGGAGGGAGAAACGGCAGCCCCACACTAAAAATATTTTAGTAGTCTAGTACAAATGAGGTACAAACGAAAATATTGTTGGTACAAACAAGGTATAAACGATTGGCACTATCCATTTTGTAAAGCATTGAGTTGGGGGACTGCCGTTTCTCCGGCCCCCTATACTAAAAACCTTTTATTACCCTGACCCTGGTACAAAATGAGGTACAAACGAAACGATTGTTGGTACAAATGGTTACAAACGAGGTATAAATGATGGGCACTATCCATTTTGTAAAACATTGAGTTAGGGGGCTGCCGTCCCCCCCCCATTAAAAATCTTTTATAACTATAGGACAAATGAGGTACAAACGAAAATATTCTTGGTACATACGGGTGCAAATGTGGTATAAACGATTGACACTATCCATTTTTTAAAACATTGTTGAGGGGGGGGGGTGCTGTAGAAACTACATCCCCACACGAAAAACCTTTTACTACTGTAGTACAAATGAGGAACAGACGAAAATATTGTTGGTACAAACGGGTACAAACGAGGTATAAACGATTGGCACTATCCATTTTGCAAAACACTGAAGTGGGGTGCTGGAGAAATGGCAGCCCCACACTAAAAACCTTTTATTACTCTAGTACAAATGAGGTGCAAACGAAAAGATTGTTGGTACAAACGAGGTATAAACGATTGGCACTATCCATTTTGTAAAACATTGAAGTGGGAGAGTGCTGGAGAAATGGCAGTCCCACATTAAAAACCTTTTATTACTCTAGTACAAATGAGGTGCAAACGAAAAGATTGTTGGTACAAACGGGTACAAACCAGGTATAAACGAATGGCACTATCCATTTTCTAAAACATTGAAGTGGGGAGGGGGGGCTGGAGAAACGGCAGTCCTACACTAAATATCTTTTATTACTCTAGTACAAATAAGGTACAAACGAAAAGATTGTTGGTACAAACGGTTACAAACGAGGTATAAACGATTGGTAATATTTTCGAAAGAATATGAGGGGGAGGGGGGAGCTGGCGAAATGCACCTCTATTTTATTAGTACTTCTGGTTATACACTGTTTTTTTTTTTTTTTTTTTTTTTTTTTTTAGCATCATTCGTGTTAAAACATTTAACTCAACGCGTAAAAAAATAACCATAGTTTTAAATTTTACATTTGGAGAATTTAAAAGCTCGAGAAAATCATCTAAGATTAGAATAATTCACCAGCACTTCATCATTAGAATGTTAAGCATACATATTAATTTCTTTCTAGGAATAATTGCACTAGTATATTGGTAAGCGTAAAGTTTCAAATTTATTAATAGCCAAGAGAGGGCATATCCCGCGGTCTGCCCCTCCCTCCTGTGCCGAACAAGGTACTAATTTACTGAATCATGGACACAAACAACAATAAAAAATGATAAGACAAAATTGCAATGAATCGGTGAAGAATTCCGTTTTATACAGGTTTTTGCTTTAGCAGGTAAACTTTCAAGGTGTTTCTTTTACTGAGGCCATGGAATGTTTGCGATCAAGACAATATTACATTATAGACAAGTTTCATTTACACAAGTTAAACAGTATGGGGTTATTTACACAAGTTTTACGTATACAGTTTAACCAGTGTAAATGAAACCTGTCTATAACGGAATATTATCTGAATCGCAAACATTCATGGTCCCATCGAAAGAAACACCTTTAAAGTTTACCAGCTAAGACGAAAACCTGTCTAAAGCAGAATTTCTCACCGATTTATTACAATTCCGTCTTAGCATTTTTTACTGTTTTTGTATCCATTGTATCCAAGCCAAAGAAGACTCCATATTATAAAATTGACTTTTTTTCCTATTCACAATAGATGTAAATCGTCAAGTTAACGGTTTTTAGCTCACAGGCTATCAAAGCCTGAGAGCTAATGGCCGCCGGTTCTGTATGTTATGTATGTAACGTAACGCGATAACTCTTGATAGAACTAACCGTTTTGCTTCAAATTTTGTTTATAGGTTCTTTGTGATAAGGCACTTCCCTGATTAGTTTTGGGGGTTCATTGGTTAAGTATAAAGGGGGAAAGGAGGGCTAACCCCCCCTTAATTTAGATAAATGGGTTTGTCATGCAGAATTGTCCCGTTTTCTTCAAATTTTGTAGATAGGTTAATTGTGATAAGGTGCTTTCCTGATTAGTTTTGGAGATTCATTGGTTAAGTATAAAGTGGGAGGGAACGGGGACTAATCCCTCCCCCTTAATTTACATAAATGGATTTTTCATTCAGAACTATCTGATTTGCTCTAAATTTGGTATACCTGTTTATTCTGATAAGGCGCTTCCCTGATTAGATTTGGAGGTTCATTGGTTCAGTATAAAGGGTGGGAATGGGTGAGATAATCCCCCCTTAATTTAGCTAAATGGGAATATCATGCAGAATTGTTCTTTGAAATAAGAGTATAATATACGCAATCAGTGTGAATAGCTCTGTGAGGTCAATGCCATCTGTTTAACAGGGCACTTTTCTTTTCTTTTTTTTAATTAAAAAAAAGTTTTAAAAATAGATTGAATGTTCGTAATATTAATTAATATAAGAATAGTTTTCCCCCTGTAAATACACAGCGGCAAAAAAACGTTGATACTGAAAAATAAATAAGTAGATAACATTTTCTGTCATTCATATCAAAGTTCTATTTATAGTAACAGGCTAACTATTTTATTATAAAATTATACTCCTCTGTTTTCTTCACAAAATGTTTCATTCTGTTCATTTATGATAAATAATATACGTTTTAGCATATGTTCAAATTCAAACGATATCGAATTACTGATGATAAAGCAGAGACGCACAAGAGCAGTCATCGTAATTTCATTACGTTGCTGCACTAACAACGAATACCGTACTATTACATTACATAAAATATTATATTACAGAATATGAAAGCTATATATCGTAAAATAAAGCATTTTTGTAACATTTTTCAGTAATCGTAAAGTATTAAGGAAAAAAGTAAAAAATCTGCACATATCCATAAATATTTAACAAATTTGGTATCATTGATGGATATCAGAAGTGATTATAGTAAATTTCAGCGACTGTTGCAGTGCGCAAATGCAGCTAGTCACTTGATCACCGACTCGTGAGTGTCATGCAAATACACTAGAGGTCTGCACTAAGGCTCCTATAAGGGGTATTATAGGAGCTCTAGTCTGCACAGGTCAGAATTTCGAGGCCAGGCCCGAACGAAATCTATCTTGCCCGTTGCAAAAGTTAAAAGTTTGGCCCGGCAAGTACAAAGATCAAAGAAAACAGGCCCGACCCGGCCCGTGACAAAATCAGTTAAATCATGGCCTGTCCCAGTCCTCTCAATTTGTATTTAAAAAATTCCGATTGTACTCAACATAAAATTTAAGATTCTTTTAAAGAATATTGCATACATATTTTTGGAGAAATTTTACAATATATCTTAACTTATTATATGTTTACGAGACAGAAAAAACAGAATAGCAACATTAATGATTACTCAGATTTTTCAGCCTCCAAATAAAGATTCAATCAAAGAATTAATGTAGTTTAGAGAAAAGAGAAAAAGAGGATTGAAAAATCATAACTTTTAAACTGTATAAAAAAGTAGATTTTTGAAAATATTTCTTCGTAATTTATTAAAGCTCTTTTCAAATCGAATGGCGCTACTTTCTGACACATTTATGAATTCAATTTTCTTCAGGAATGCGTAAAATTGACAAGTGTTTTTATTCAGTAACTATGTAATCGAATAGCGTTTTGCTTTTTCTGATAAATGCAAAAAATATTTCAGAAAATACTATCAGAATTTGCGTTTTGAATTAAATTTCTGGACGCGATAGCACGGTAAAGGAGAAAATCCTATCGTCACAAGAAAGGAATACTTATATCTCGGTAAGTTATTTATTTATCAAAAAATGGAAAACAGTACTCGATTCCAAATCGCTTCAAAAGTCAGGACTGTCAATTTTATGCCTAGTTAAAAATAAGTCAAAAAATGTTTCGGAGAGTTTCATGTTGTTAAACTGGGAATTTGAGAATCACTTAAGGTATAATTTCACTGAATCCGTTAACAGCAACTTATTATTTCTATTACTATTTTGACAAAATAAACTGCTTGGGCTCAATTAAGTCCAGTTCCGACCCGGCTCGACCGTATATAAAAGAATTTAAGCCTGATCTCGGCCCGGCCCGCGGGCCCATTAAATTGTTTTGTTAGCCCGTTTATTTTGGGAATCTGCCCGGCAGGGCCTATCAAAAATCTTCTAATTCTGGCGGCCCGGCCTGTTTTAAAGTTTACCATTATTTTGCGGGGTACAAACCGAGCCGGGACCGTGCAGACCTCTAAAATGCATTAGCCCCCCCCCCCAAAGCGAAATCCTGGGTGCGCCACTGTTCCGAATGTGATATCGGTTTTGAGACTGATGGAATGTCAGGATATTGAATTTTATGTTTATTTTTTTAATTAAAGCCTACAGTTTTTGTCAAACAAAAATAACAGTCATTTTCGTGATTTGAAGGTTCGCTTCCACAGCACTGGTGATCCAAATTGAAGATACCTTTTTCCTCCCGAAGGTCAGCATATAAGAGTAAGCCTACAGCTTTCACAAAAAACATGTGAGACTCACTTTTTATCTTGATTAATGACTGAGAATCCAAAATAATGCAAATATGCTGTTTTAGATCATTCCGATATCGGTCTTCCTTTTTTTGCGAATATAAATTGTCCACAAACGTAACAAAAACGACCAGAATTTAATTTACACACTCTATTAGACATTTTATCAAAAACAAAACCACTTTAGTTCACAAAAACACAAGAAAACACAATACAGAATCCACGGTATCTAGAATACATTCTAGATACCGTGATAGAATCCAAGTTGACAATGCGGGTAGGTTGAATTAAAAATGTAAATATTGTAAAATGTAAAAATTTTAAAAATGTGACGCGATAGATTTTTTTCAACTACCGCCTTTCATTAGTAAGAGGTAGTACAATAAGAAAATAGGTGTTTCATCAAAAGTATATAAAAAATGCTTAAATTTGTAAACCAGTGTTATGAAAAAAGTTTAATAATGGTTTAAAAATCAAAAATGCTAAATTAAAGTTAAAATATGTTAACATTATAATTAATGTACGATATTAAAATTTTTAATTGTGAGATTATTAAATTATAATTACAACTATATTTATAAAACAAAAAATGAGAATAACAAATGTATCGCATTCCGGTCTTGATCCCGCGGCCCACGGACCAACGAGCAGACGCCATAACAACAAAGCTACGACCAACGCAGTAATTTCATTACAAAGTAACTATTTAAGTTGTGTTATGATATTAGACCCCCCCCCCCCTCCTATTTCTCGAGAACTAAGAGGCGTTGTATAAAATCCATTGCACCTGCTGAGACTAAAGGGATTCTACCCTACAACATATATAAAAATAATCAAAATCTGTGATTACCAAGCTGGGCCCTCTCCTTGTTAGACACTTTTTCGTCTTAGCAGGTATAATGTCAAGATATTGATTATGAAAATTTTCCGTTTAAGGCTGTATTCTGTTATAGGCAGGTTCCGTTTCCTCTGAAGAGGAAATCTGTATTACATTAAAACTTGTAGAAAATCGCAAAAATATCAAGTTTCGAAAAAAAAAAAAAAAAAAAAAAAAACACCATACAATAATACTCGCTAAGACGAAGATCCTCTAAAATTGAGCTTTTTGCCCGTCCTTTTCAACTCCTTCTTTGGAGGTTTTACTGTACATTTCCATTTCAAGAGTTTTTTGAGAGGGGGTGGGGGTGGGGGGGGCAAAGTTTTCTTTGAGGGACAGGGATAGAGTTTGAAATAGCGTGCGGGATTGCGCAAATTGCGCACAATAAAAAGTACTGGGTGGGATTTTGTCCTCTTAACTTCTTTCACAGGCATGTGATTCTTCCTAGAATATTTTTAAAAAAAACCCACAATTTTTTTTAATTTTTTTATTTTATTTCATTTCATTTTTTTTTTTTTTTTTCGAATTTTGCAAAATTGATTGCGGAAAAAATCCCGAAATTTGGAAAATGATCTCAAAAAGAAAAAGAAAAAAAAATAATTCCGTGAAACGATCACGGGAAAAAATCGAGAATTTTGCCAATTGGACTTAGAAAAAATAGTTAATTTGGCAAATTGGTCACGAAAAAAATCGGTATTACGAATTTCGCCAGAGATCGCGAAAACAAATAGGGATTTTTGTCAATCGGTCACGGAAAATATTGCAGATTCCAACATTAGGTAACTGAAAAAATCAAATTTGTCCCATTAGTCACGGGAAATAATTGCAAACATCGTCAAAAGTTTGCGTAAAAAATCATGAATTTAATCAAAAAATCGCGCAAAAAGTGACAATTTCGTCGAACGATCAAGCAAATAATTCGCACATTTTTTCAGTCAGTCGCAGAAAAAAAAATCCCGAATTTCAGCAACGATCGTAAGACAGGATTGCGTCAAAATGTCGCGGAAACAAATAGCAAATTTCGTCAATCGGTCGCAAAAAAATATCGTGAATTCTGACAAATCGTTATGGAAAAAATCAATTTCGTCAATCGGCAGGAAATAATCAATTTTCGTCAATCGGCAGAAAAAAATCGCAAATTTCAGAAATTGATCACGAAAAAAAAAAATGTGAATTCCATGCAACTATCAAGGAAAATACTAATAGCGAATTTCGTTAAATGGTCGCCGAAAAAATCATGAAATTAAATCGGTCATGAGGTAATTAGCGCACAAAAATCATCAATATCTCATGAAATTCGAAAAAATTTTTATCATGGTGATAAGAAAATTTTCATTAATGATTTTCTATCAGTAAAAATTTTCCTTAACCATTTTCAGCCTTCCTCTTCAGACAATGATCTAAATTTTGTACAATTCAGAAATCTGCAAAACGCTTGGTCTCAAGATGAGTCCTTCATTGGTCGGGCAACCTGATTTTACTCGAACCCGAACACGACCCGATACGAGGTACGGATCGAGCAGGATTGACGATGCTTCTTTGTTTGTCACTTGCGAGTCAGGTTGACTTTGATCAAATAACTACGGTCGGGACATATACGGAAACAGGGCCCGACTTAGACTATCCAGGGCCCCGGGGCAAGCAATATTCTGGGGGCCCCTTTATCTATCCATAAAAGTTGTTCGCCAATTATGCTTAAGTGACTATAGTACTAAACTTCACATCTATTGTATACATATACATAAATTTTGTTCCACAGTTACTATTCACATTTGTATACAGGCTATCACAAGAAAGATGGTCACAACTTTAAGAAAATACTAGTAGGAAAATGATGGATTGGTTTACGGGAGTATTTGTTTTTGAAATTTTGTGATCATGGGGATAAGAAAATTTTCATTAATGATTTTCTATCAGTAAAAATTTTCCTTAGCCATTTTCAGCCTTCCTTTTCAGACTATATGATCTAAATTTTGTACAATTCAGAAATCTGCAAAACGCTTGGTCTCAGGAAGAGTCCTTCATTGGTCGGGCAACCTGATTTTACCCGACCCCGAACCCGACCCGATACGCGGTACGGATCGAGCCGGATTGACGATGCTTCTTTCGTTGACACTTGCGAGTCAGGTTGACTTTGATTAAATAACTACGGTTAGGACATATACGGAAACAGGGCCCGACTTAGACTATCCAGGGTCCCGGGGCAAGCAACATTCTGGGGGAGGGGGCCTTTAATCTATCCATAAAAATTGTTCGTCAATTATGCTTAAGTGACTAATACTAAACTTCATACCTATTGTATGCATACATAAATTTTGTTCCAGGTACTATTCACATTTGTATACAGGCTATCACAAGAAAGATGGTCACAACTTTAAGAAAATACTAGTAGGAAAATGATGGATTGGTTGACGGGTGTATTTGTTTAAAAATTTTCTCTTTGCTGATCTAGTTATATCATAACATGTCTAAAAGAAAAAGGCCCCCAAAAGGTCACCATAAATGGGTTTAACTTGCCTCGTTATGAGGAAAATGTCAATAATAAATTTCTCTTGAAAATAATGAACATACTAAGTTGCTACAATAAAATTTTAATCATTAGTTTTCCGGTGATGTAGCTTGCTTTTTTTGGCGGTGGGGAGGTACATGAAGAATGGGAAGCGAAGAAGAGAAGGGCAAGAACAACACTCCCTAAATCTTTAAAAAGATTTTTGATCAAAAAGATTTTTGGTCCACTTTTGACCAATTTGGCAGTCTTTTAAAAAAATACTGATTACCCCCAGAGGGCCCCCTCAGATGGAGGCCTCAGGGCAACTGCCCCGCATGCCCCTGCATTTATCAGGCCCTGTACGGATATACGCGGATAATAATAGCGAATTTCGTTAAATGGTCGCAGAAAAAATCATGAAATTCAATCGGTCATGAGGTAATTAGCGCACAAACATCATCAATATCTCATGAAATTCGCAAATTTTGTGATCTTGGGGGTAAGAAAATTTTCATTAATGATTTTCTATCAGTAAAAATTTTCCTTAACCATTTTGAGCCTTCTTCTTCAGACTATCTAAATTTTGTACAGTTCAGAAATCTGCAAAACGTTTGGTCGCAGGAAGAGTCCTTTATTGGGTCGGGCAACCTGATTTTACCCGACCCCGAACCCAACCCGATCCGCGGTACGGATCGAGTCGGATTGACGATGCTTCTTTCGTTGCGACTTGCGAGTCAGGTTGACATTGATCATTTAACTACAGTCGGGACACATACGGATACAATATAGGGCCCGACTTAGACTATCTAGGGTCCCGGGGCAAGCAATATTCTGAGGGCCCCCTTTTATCTATCGATAAAAATTGTTCGTGAATTATGCTTAAATGACTAGTACTAAACTTCATACCTATTGTATACATATACATAAATTTTGTTCCAGGTACTATTCACATTTGTATACAGGCTATCACAAGAAAGATGGTCACAACTTTAAGAAAATACTAGTAGGAAATCTAGTAGGAAATTGATGGATTGGTTGACGGAAGTATTTGTTTAAAAACTTTCCCTTTGCTTATCTAGATATGTCATAACATGACTAAAAGAAAAAGGCCCCCAAATGGTCACCATATATGGTTTTAACTTGCCTCGTTAAGAGGAAAATATCAATAATAAATTTCTCTTTAAAACAATGGACTACTAAGTTTCTACACTAAAATTTTAATCATGAGTTTACCGGTGATGTAGCTTGCTTTTTTTCGGTGTTGTGGTAGGTACATAAAGAATGGGAAGCGGAGAAAAAAAGAGCAAGAACCACGCTCCCTAAATCTTTAAAAATGTTTTTGGTCAAAAAGAATTTTGGTCTACTTTTGACCAATTTGGCACGCCTGCCTCAAATGGAGGCCCCGGGGCAACTGCCCCGCATGCCCCTGCATTTATCAGGCCCTGTACAGATATACGTCCCAGTGGGCAATTTTTGATTCTACTATACATTTATATTAGGATATTTTCAAGAGAAATCTATTAGAAAGAATTTTTTTTTTAAAATTGTGGTATGGTTGAATGTGAATATAACATCCAAATGCTGGTCCGTAATCAAAGGATTAATTGTTTTGGGTTTGAGTTGGGTTTTAACTTTTTTGAGACCAGTTCGTGATGACCCGATTTTTAACGAAATCATGAATATTTTTCAGCGGTAAAAACTATATTTTTGAACATATATATATATATATATATATATATATGTTTATGCATTTTTCTACATTAAACATAAAACTGATAAGAGGTATAACTGTAGATTATTTGCGGGTCAATGAAATTTTTTAGCAGTTTCGGGTAGACAGGAAATTACAGTCCTGCACCGGTTTCGAGTAACCTGATTTTACTCGAACCCGATCCGCGTGTCGGGTCAAGTTGATATTGTTTTATCATTGCGGTTCGGATTTTTTCAGGTTTCGGGTTGTGCTTTGTTTCTTTCAGTCGGGTTCGGGATTAACCGATTTTTCAAAAGGAAGTTCTGAATGTTTTTCAAATTAAAAAAAACTATATATTTGAATATTAGTGGGTGTATATGTGTTTATTTTTGTACATAAACGATAAAAATGTTAGATTACTTTTCCATAAATGTACTTAAATATTGATTTATTTTCTTTCATTTCAGATTTGGGATGAATATTTCATGTTTGGATTGAAGTATGTCCAGTTAGAATCAGGTTTATGTTTGACGACTTTTGTTGGGTTTGGATCGGGTACAACCCAATCTCCGTAGGACTCAGGCTGCGAGGTTATTAAAGCGTACTGTATATAATATGATTTAATAAAGCGAATGATATGATAGTGTTGTAATGATTGCAGTAAATATAATGTGACATTAATAATGCAAAATTAAGAAGTTGAACAAATCCCCTACCCCCCCCCCCCCCACCTCACCCCCAAAAAAAATCTTCCATAAATTTTGAGCTAAAGGGGAAATTTACCTCTAAAATTCTAGCTCTTGAAGGGGGGGGGGGGGGGGAAGATGAGTTTTCTTTTGATTATGTTGTACACAGCTGAGAAGCAATTGATGCTAACTGTCTCATTTTGAGAATATTGGAATCAAGCTATAGAAAACATTTTTGATATTTTTTAGTTTTTGTGCTTGTGAAGTGTGTTTGAGGAAGTGTTTATCTAATGCTTATATTACTTACCCATCATACGTAGTATAGGGTAAATCTTGTAATCATTTTAAAAATCGAAAACAAAAATTGACGGATTTACACGTTTCAGAGACTGGAAATTCCGAAAAACATATTTTTAGAAAAAAAAAATAAAAAATGTCGTCCGCCTGTGTGTCTGTAAACGCTCTATCTCCCGAACAAATTGAGATAGAGAGTTGAAATTTGATATGTACTTAATATGAAATAATGGGAAGAAGCTTATTGAATTTCAGTAACCTCGATTATCCGAAACAATTTTTTTCGGACTCTCGAAATATCCGTTCTGATAAAAGGTATATAAAAATTTTCGAAATTGTTTATTTTAAGCAGTGAGTATAAAAGACAATAAAAAAACATAAATTTTGCATACAGAATGAAGTCGGTCGGATAATTAGTTGCCGAGATATTTGTAATAATATTTTCCATACTCTTCGATTTTTCATGACCCTGTATTTCATCCAAATTTCAATTCAAAGATATATTTTAATTGGAAATGAGACGCTTAATCCGACGCGATAAACCGTTAGTTAATATGATTATTATTTTTGGAGTTATAAGGATGTTTCTTTTACGCAATTCAGTAATAGAACATTTAAAGTTTATGACGTCATCAAGCCCGATTTTATTCGAATTGCAATGTATTTTATAAGTATTTTACATATGTTTTATTTTCATACTTTATATTAGGCATATCCATGATGGGTAAGTATTACGGTGTCGCCCCCAATGACTAGTTTTTATTGTAATCAAGTTTGAGAAGTTATTTTAGCTTTTGAGCAATTTTTAATTTTTTTTTAGTCTGACCTGCGATGACTGGTAATTTTTTTTTTAAATATTAAATTCCTTGAGGGGGATGGGGGCACTGCTTCCCCCTAGCCTCCCCCAAATGGTGCCCCTGTCTTCCAGACTTTTGCCTCTCCCTCCTTTTACCCAGAGGTTGCTTACGCTTTATGTTGGTGACTTATTTGCTTTATCTTGCCAAACCGAAGAATTTGCAACAGGAGAAAGAGATTGATTACGTCCTATCAGTGCCCGCGCTGGTTCATAGGCCAGACAGGCCAGACCACACCCACAGAGTGACCACACCATTCATAAGAAAAAATGCTTAGTCTGGTCACACCCCTTAACACACAGAAGATGCTTTCTTCGTTTCTCTGGGACCTGAGACTTGACTTTGTTGTTTGTTTGACAAATTACAAGCAGCTTTAAAGTATTCATACCAGTGTTGCATTTTTCTCCGAGAGGAATTTCTGCCGCTCCGGTGGAAGAGGGGATTAGATGGGGTTCATTTCTAGACCCTTAATAAGTACAAAATCTCAATTGTTCCAGGGAGGGGCACATTTAGAAGTTCCAGGAGAGGGGAATCTGCCCCCCTGTACCACCACCTGGATTCAACACTGGTGTAAACTGGAAATACAAGCTGAAGCAATGTTAAATTATTAAGAGATGGTAGTGGGGACAAATGCAGCTAAGCTCCATGCTTTAATGATGCTAAAATCCCTCCTTTTTTAAAAACTTTTGAAACAAAAATTTAAAGTTCTCAAAAATTTTGTTCAGGGATCTACACTCATATTTTTAGGCTTAAAGTTGCTATATGTTTAATCTCGGCACTAGACGGTTTATGAGGTTGTCTTTTGTATGTACTAGCGTTATAAAGAAAAAAATATAAATTTCTTTTTGTTTCTGCATGCATATTTTTATCATTTGCAGTGCTATTCAGTTTAATAAAAAAATACAAATAATTGACCGGCATTATGAAGAAACGTTAATCTTGTCAAATTTCACTGTTGCTTACAGCGCCGACAGTAACCGAAATCTAAAATTAAATTTTTGGTGTGGCAGGGTAGCTATGAATTATCGCGTGATTATGTGATCTGAATTCGTATCAATTTTATGTTTAAAAAATTAACCAAAATGTTTTCCTGATAGTTTAATTATAACATCAAAATTTAACGGAGAGTTTAAAAGGATCACTTTGATAATTAGTCAATTTATTAGATACATTTTTTAACTACTCTGCCCTTTGGGCCGTCGTGTAAACCCCGTAGTCAGATCATCACGTTGTAGTACTGAACTCGCCGAAAGCCGCTATTGAAGATCAATGTGAAAGATGAATTAATTACAAATTTGGAATTGGTAAGTTTTCTGGAGTTAGTTATTTAGGTGAATCGGTTTTAACTGTTCATTTTTGCAATTTTTCAAGTCTTCAGTCTAATCTTATATTGTGAAATTCAGGAGATGTAACAAAAAATGGCTTGCATTTACTGTAAGGTTGAGCGGTTTAAATACATATTCAGAAAACAATCGAAATCTTATTAAATAAATTAATAAAAAAATATTTTTTGATCATTAATCGTTAGGAAACTTATATAATTTCTGTAATTGATTTCATTATAAAAATTTATAAGGGAGATGAAGTTTTTAATGATCAACTAGTGCATATTGTTGCCTTTTAAGCATGGTAATTTGTATTATAATGCCGGTGTCTTTTTACTATACATTATCATTAACTGTTTTGTTACATTTTATTTTAAAATAAATTTTTTTCAGTTACATTTATTTAAAAATTATATTTACTGGATGCGAAGGTGGGATAGATACGGGACTACTCTCACAAATCTGGACGTAATATGTTGCGCACATTTGTAATAATAAATATTAAATAAAAATAATATTAATCTGTGCGTCTCAATAGTTATATAGTACTTTATAATCTTTTTTTAAACTGACTTGTTATAGTCACAATTTGCGGTCACTCCTTGAAATATTTCAATCCATCTTTATATTAAATTTATTTCAATTCAGCCGTTTTTGTATGATAAAAATATTACATATTTTCCATATTATACATTTAATTTCTGATCCTGGCCTGCTGGATAATTTATTTAGATAGGTTCGTTTTGTAACGGGATGAAAATTGGCACTTGCAATGGCGGTCATGCTGTACAAGCAACAAGTATTTTGGATCGCTGAATAATTTTAAGATTTTCGTTTATGATTTTATTTCGCATTATCAAAATAATTAAATGATTGAGAGTTTTAAATATTTTTGAAATATATAGTCTGCCTATTTCTGCTACCACAGCATGAATGCTCTGCTTCTGGCGGATTTTATAATAAATAAAATTAATAGCTTTGAAAAATAAGTAGAGCTTAAAAGTAATTTTTCCACGTATTTTTGGTAACTCTAACAGTAATTTCCATTTTGGTGCAAAAATTGTTTTCTAATAATTTTATTTTTATTACATCTTGATCTTTAGATTCACTATTATTCAGTTACCACCTCAGAGGGAGAGATAAAAAGTGTGAGATAAAGTCGAGAGAAAACTGAAAATAATAAATATTACAAAAAAGTTTCAACGGAAATATTTTTCTTATTTTAGAATTTAAAAAGTATTACCTACTTTTTTTGTTCATTATTTTTAAGATTGTCCTAATATGAAACAAGCATATGAAACTTAATGAAAATCTATTTATTTGAACTGAAAAGTGTTTGTAAATATCAATTTCACCTTAGTAATGTAATTCACCTTTTAAGGTTAATAATTGGATAAGCCAAATAGTTGCTTTAAAGTAGTGATTTAGGCTGTATATTATCTTCTAGTTATTTTAAATATGCTGGAAATTCTGGAAAGATGAGGATTAATCCATTTACTAATAATAGGCCTTCTCTGCCCCACCCCTTTTTTTTTTTTCTCTCTCTCTGCAGGAGCTGAATAAAAAAATTCAAGCACTTTTACATTCCATACTTTTTAATAATTTGATGTAAAATCTTTATATGAATCTTTATTGTTATAGTTTAAAGAGAAATTTTATAACTTCACATTTCTGACACTAACTAATATTTTATCTGGAAATGCTAGTTTTTACATTCATAAAATTATTTATGGTAAGATTTTCTTTAAAATTTGACCTTGTTTAGCACGTGTGTGTGGAGGAGTTAGGAATTAAAATCCTTCTCCTATCATTTAAGCAAAAACATACACAAATTCGCTAATTTCTTGCTGTTTTTATGCATTTAACATTCCTTCCCCATCATAGGCGGAGATCCTGACAGCACTAATGAAAAGTTTTTACAGCTAGTTATATTGGATTCCTTTTCATGAAAACTAGTACTGAGAAAAAGTGAATAGTTAATGGAAGGCGTGAAGCTATGTTTTAAACTTTAACCATTTGGTGGTTTTATGGTGAGTGTAATGAGGATAATTACCCCTCCTAGATCGCTGAAATTCCGTTTAATTTTCATCTATTAAAATATAGGGACCATGTGAAATGATTTCTTTCATAGGAAAATTAACCCTCCCTGACTACTTCTGTGGCAATGTCCTTGACTTGAGCTAGTGTATACCAGAATTTAAATTGAAATGTTGCTCCTAAAAAAGATAATTCTGAAAGTTTTGATAAATCCATGTTTCGTTACCTGATTCCTGATTATGTTCATTAAAAGTTGACATCATTATTTTATCTTTACATAGATTTTTATTTCTGTTGCAATTAAAGATGAACCCAAGGTGAGAGGTCACAGGGGTCATGACAATGCCCTCTTTCGTGATAAAGAGAATTTCTATAAATCAACACTTTTGTAAATACAAATTAATATGTATAAATAGTAGGGATGCAACGGATATCCGGTAAATATCCGATATCCGGCATATCCGGCTGATTTTTCAATATCCGAAATATCATCGGATATCCGAATCACAATCATCGGATATCCGACTTCTCTGCCGGATATCCGGTTCTCTATTACATAAGTTCTATCAATAATATGCATAGGACATGATGGCAAATTGTATTCAAACATCCTTGATAAAAGTGACGTTTGTTTATAATGCAAAATATGAAACATAATAGTAAGTTCCTCATCCCCGAGTAAAAGGTTCTAACTCTCAAAAGTTTAAAGTCAGCTTTCCTAATATAGACATTTGAACTCTTTATAATAAATTTAAGAATTTACGTTTACATCTTTTAGAAAATTGTTTCTTTACTGTCAGATTGTAAAATAAAATATGAAGTTGTTTATTAAAGTATGACTTTATTAATTTTCTTTCTTACTTTTAAGTTAAACAATTAAACAGACCTATTTTTATTTTTTTGTTTTTTAACTTGTATGTTAAAAAAACTTTATACTTATTATCTACTAATAAAAGAAAGTTTTGCTCTGTGTGTATGTGATGGCTACCAAAATCACATAGGAGTCTGAAAATTTGGGTGAGGATAGTCTACGGCAGGTCCTGATGCACCTGAGGATCAGACTTAATTTTTTGTGACCTGAGTCCCTTTACGTTTTTGTGCCTTTAATTGTTAATAACTTGCCCCCTTTTTATCTGATCTTTTTCGTTTTTGGGGTCCTTTCTCCATTTAGTTATTCCCCCATTTCTACATTCTAGTTAAGACCCTGGCCTGCTGGAGCCCGGTATGCCCCCCCCCTTGAAGTTTTTGTTCCCTAAATTGTTAATAACTTGCCTCCTTTGAATTCGATCTTCTTTGTTTTGGGGGCCTTTTCTCATTAAGTTATTCCCCATTTCTACATTCCAGTTAGAACCCGGGCCTCTTGAACTTATTGTGTGCCATGCGTTTTTACCCCCCCCCCCCCCCCCCCCCCCACCACCCAATTGTGTTACCCTCTCAATGCATACTGTATATACTCGCATATAAGCCAACCCCCAAATTCGAGATAAAAACAGGTTTAATACCAATATTTTGCAGTAGTTTTCTTCGCGCCTTAAATTATTTAGAATTAAATGGGGTGAAATAAGACGTAGAAAACCATTCTGAATTAAACATGTTTTCATCTTGAATATGAGGGTCGGCTTATACGCGAGTATGTACGGTAACTTTAAAGGTGAGTCTTGGACACTTCTCTCAAGGCCACTACCCTCATAATTTTATTGGTTCTTAGGGCCCAATTTTTGAAGCATTTCTTTAAAATTTTATTCTAATGATATACCTTATGCTTAATTTCGACTAATTGAAGATCTAAAGTGCTAAATACTAGGAAATTTTTAAAATGTTTTCTTCTTGCGGCCCTGCTCAAAACTATCAGTTGGCTCCTTTTGGGTCCTCTACGATAGCTTCTTAAAAATCATCCGATTCACTAGCTGTTTAGGTGTGTTCGTAATTATATAAATACGTAACACCTATAGTCATCTGCTGGTCTGTCCGCATATAACAATGCAAAAACTACCCAACCGAATGGTTTGAAATTTAATATATATATATATAATCAATGCAGAATTTTGTCAAGTCATTTTAAGTTTTATGAAAATTGAATCAAAACTTAAAAAGATATTAATAAAAATATTTAGTAAGTAATTTGAATCTTTTAAAAATCGGTACTTCTTTGTTACAGCAGCTTCCGAGGATTACTCATCAAGTGACTGAGATGTATCACCAAGTTATCTGACATGTATGACGTTTATAGTCATATATAACCAAGTTATAGTCACATTCTTCATTCTATTAAATCCTATCATACGTAATTAATTCAATGATATCCCACGATAGGTAATAATTCTTGGTTGCCATGGTGATTACATCATATTTAAGATGGAGTCATATTACAGTGGAACTCCAGATATACGTTACCTGAGTTGTACGTTTCCCTCAGTTATACGTTTCAACTCAGTGGTCCCGGCCACTTGCCATTAAAAATTAGCTGAGTTATACGTTTTGAGTTGTACATTTCCCTCAGTTATACGTTGCATTTTTGTGGCCCCGGCCAAAATTTTGTCTCATTTATGCATTTTGTAACCGGAAACATTGACGATGCGTCGGATGAGTATGATTTGAAAGATCTCACTCTAACTAAGGGCTTTTGACGTGGTAAATCAGTTCGTCAGTAGTAAAAAGAGTAACAGAAGGCGGCTGCATTATTAACACAAATGCAAAGTTTACTGTTTACTGTCGACACTGCCGAAAAGAAACAATCGAATATTAGTATGATTAATTCTACAAGATTCAGTAAACTACAGAAATGTCTTTTCATAAATGATTTTCATTTCAAGGCGATTCCAATAATTTCTTTTAAGTACACTATGTGTATTAAAAATATTTTTAATAAAACTTTTATAATAAAATAATTTCATGTATACTTTTCTTATGTACTTTTTATCTACTCTGTTCCATTTTCGAAACTTTATGTCATGGGTGCAGTAATATTTAGGAAACTTCCGTTTTCGATATAAAAGGTAACTGGAACTCCTCAGCCCCTCAGCGGAGCAAAGTTTTTAGGATATATTTAAAATATGATTCTGGTAGACCATTAATTGAGTTGTACGTTTTACTGAGTTATACGTTTCGTTGTCCGATCCCGAGCAAAACGTATAACTGGAGTTCCACTGTATTTCCTTTTTACTGAATTTAAAAACCGAATTTTCATACTAAAATTGTTTAATTATAACAATTATATAATCTACCAACAGTTTTTTGGATAGATGTTTCCGGAGAAATAGATATTAAATGGAAAAAGAGTGTAAATGTGTAAATAGGGATTTTAAGTTCTGAAATTTTCAAAGCTAGGCTTAAGTTTCCCATTGGAATTTTCAGTAAATATCAACAAAAGATAAAATGTTGCCAACTTAAAATGCACATTTTATTACGGAAATTAATCCTATCATAATAATACATGGTATAATTTATTTCACTGAAACTAGTTATAGTACGGACACACCTAATTTGTCATGTTTGATGTATGGTTTCCAACTTGTTTTTCTAACAACTTCTTAGGACTTCCAGCTACTACATGAACAACAAAAAAATTTCTCAGACAAGACCCAGGCACCGTTTAAATTTTTGTGCCGTAAATTGTTAATAAGTTGCCCCTTGCTTTTTTCCGATATTCTTTATTTTTAGGGTCCATTTCTCCATTTAATTATTTGCCCATTTCTACATAACAGTTAAGACCCTAGTTCCCTGGAGCCCAGTACAAGGCCCCTTGAAGTTTTTATTTCTAAGTTGCTAATAACGTGCCCCTTTTTAATCCGATCTTCTTCATTTTGGGGGCCTTTTCTTTATTTAGTTATTCCCTCATTTCTACATTCCACTTAGGACCCTGCTTCCCGGTCTGGGGCGCTTGACTTTTTGTGCCTTGAAAGACAAAAAATTTCTCGGACCTCAGCTACAACCAATTTTGAATATTAATCTCCTTCTTGGGGCCCTTGGTGCAGCTTCTTTTTTAAAAAAATCATTCAAACTTCAGTTCTGTTAAGGTTATCATGGGCCCGGGCAACGCTGGGTGGGTCAGCTAGTTTTTAATAAAGGAATTTTAATGCATAACCTGAAATTCTGTTTCATAACTGTATAAAACTACAAGGGAAAATATAACTTCATTATAAATATTTTAAATTAAAAGTAATTTTCTTTTTACTTATAAATCTCTAAAAGTAATTTAACTTAAAATAAAACTAAATGTGACTTGAAGTAAACCAGTATTAAATAATTAAAACAGAAAAAAAGCATCAACTAAACCTGTATTTGAAGAAAATAACTCTTCAACCATATTAGTAGATATTTTATGCTTAAATAAAAATTTTAAAAAAGTATGTATTTTTTTGTGAAAATACTCTACAATTATAGGTATATTAATAAATGTGTTATGGTTAAAATATGTTTACTTCTGACAGCATTGTACAAACAAATAAATAGAATATTTTAATGTTTAAATTACATTTTTTAAGCAACATTATTAATATACATATATTTAAAGATATATAGTTTTTGTAAATTATATTTCAATATATTTAAAATGTTTTAATGATGTGTGAAACATGTTTGTAATTTATTATTCTGATGTGGCATTATATAAAGAAATAAGTAAGCATACACCATAACTAAAAACAGCATATCTAGTACCGGATATCCGATCGGATATCCGGAAGGCAAAGAGCTTCGGATATCCGAAATCCGATATCCGGCAAAATCCATATCCGGTTCATCCCTAATAAATAGCTTCATCAACAGGTGTGATCTTCCCCCCTCCCCATCCTACCCATTCTCAATTTTATAAATTTAAGACTATCCATCCCTGATGGTGATGACTACAACTTTCAGATGACCTCAAGAAATGCCTATAAATTGATTCTTTAGTTTTTAATTTTATTGATTTATATGTTAACATTTTGGGGAGACTGATACACAGTGGACCACTTTTTTTGTTAGTTTTTTTTTCTCTTTAATGGATAAACCGATTTGCATGAAAATATTTTTGAATATTCCTTAAATCTTTATACATTTATCATAATTTTCTCAGAACATAGTTTTCAATACTTTTTTTAAAAAAAAATTTATATGCACCCGTAAAGTGGATCAGTGTGCCCAAGAAGTGGGGCACACTGGTCCACCCACCGGGGCACAGTGAACTGCTATTAGGTATTATCTGAAATACAATATTTTTCATTCTAATTCTTTATTTCCCCTTTACCATCAAAATAACATAATAAAATAAATTTGCAAGTAACATTTTGAAACAAAATTAATTATATTTTGAAAATAATAACAGATTAATACAGGAACAATTGCAATTTAGATGAAGTTATTACTTAAGTGCAAAAAAATCGGTACACATTAACATTTGCAAATGAAATTCCAAAATACTTATGATTAAGATTGAGCCTGGAATTTCCCTGAAATACTTTTGGGTTTGGGAGCAACATTATGAAATAATTGACCTCAACAACAGATTCACCTACAGTTTCGGGAAAAATAAACTGATTTCCATTCAATTTGCGTCTCATGAATCTTACTTGAATAGAATCATATTTATCAGAGGCAGTAAATACAATACAAAACAAAATATTTCTTACTATGTTAAATTGTTATTTTCTTTGTTTACTTTATTTTACAGTTAAATAACTACTTTAAAACAATATTTCTTAGAAAATAAGCAATTATTAAATATTTTGAACATTCTGCATTACAGGAGCAGAGTGGACCACTGTGCTGCAGGAGTGGGTGGTCCACTTTGTCCCATGTTGAAGTTCAATAAATAATCATACTAAAAATGTTTATAGCTTTTTTTAAAAAACATATTAACTTTACAGTTAAAGAAAAACAAGTGTCTTAGCTTTACTAAAAAGCTGTTTTATCTTATTTCTGTACAACCTTTAATTACTAAAAAAATAAAAATATGATGATGAAAAATTTTACTTTTAGAAGCTCAAAACAACCAATCAGTATAAAATAGTTCAATCTGAGATAAACATATTTTTTTATATTAACATATTTTATGATAAACATATTTTATTTAAAAATTTTTTAATTAAATAAAATATTAGGGGGTGGTCCACTGTGCCCATAGGTCCAGTGTGTACCGGTCTCCCCTATGTTATATAATTTTGATTGCTCACATTCAGTTGATATTTTAGTGAAACGATCTGTTTTAAACAAAATAAGCATCCCTTTTCTCTCTCTGGTTTGTGTCATGCTACATATAACATAATTATAAAAAAAATCACTGTTAGTATTAAAAACAATTTTTACTAACAGTTGGTATATCAAATGGCATTGTCTAAGATTTAGATTTTTTAATTAAAAAAAAAAAAAAAATTTAATGCACCAAAAAACTTATTTCCACATTATTTACTTCTAACAGCATTGTCATTTGGAACCTTTTCATAAAAAAGTTAGAAAAAATGGTGGTGGTGTCCCATTTTTAAAAAAGTTTATAATAAAATAAAATTTAACTCATTAAAAAAAAAAAAAAAATAATAATAATAATGTTATTTATGTTACAATAGGTAACAAGATGAATATATTTTCTCGGAGTGAATGGTGATGTGCAAATGGGGTGGAAGACGGTTCCTCCCAGTTCCAGAATGCCAAGAATGATTTTATGTTTAATGGTAAATATTCTTCATGTTATTTAGCTGTTTTCATTTATTTCGTTCTATCATTCATTTTTATATGTTAAGGTGTATTTTAATTTTTGATAAGGGGCCGTCCACAAATGTTACACTTGGAGGGGGGAATGGGGGTCATGAAATTGTGACAGTTTGTGACAAGGGGGTGGGAGGGGGTAAGAAGAAGTGTGACATCACACATTTTGGTTAGAATAAAATCATCAGATTAAATTTTGAAGTTATTTTGAACTTACCAGAATTTGAGGGTATTTTTTAATCGGGGCTAAAACAACTTTCATGTGATATGTTTTCACTTATATACCTTTTTCAAAAAAATATATTTTATTACTAATTGTATTTAGTTTATTGTATATTATGTTTTCTGTTGTAAATCTTAATCTTACTTCATACAAAATAAGTACACGAATAATTTTTATTGTTATGCTCACAAATGTAATTAAAACTTAAAGTTTAAAAATAAAAATTGAAATATGAATTCTATAACGTAGTGCTTTGTTTCTGAACTGCAAGTATTGAAAAAAACTGTGACATCATTTATGGGCAGACCCTTAGTCATGACAAGCATTTGAAAAAAGTATTTTCTTTTTATTAAAGTTAATTTTAATAATAGTTTAATAATTTTAATAATAGTATTTTTAGTAATTGAAGACAAGAATATATATTTTACTTTTAAATGTTAAAACACTGACTATATCTGCTTTAATATTATCTCCTTGCAATTGCAACTTCTTTTTTAATTTTCAGCACCCTCATAATACTTAAGGGAAAAACTGAGAAATTTCGTTAGTCAATGACCAGTAGTAATAATTTCATTAGTGGCCATTTTTTCTATTTAAAATTGCTAAACAATAAATTTTGATAAAATTTCTGTTAGTATATTAATCTAAAATTAAATATCCCAAACAAATATCATCAACCAGCAAGAGGAATCATTGATTTCATGCAGGAAAATTTTACTCTCCCTCTCCCAGTAAGCAGTATCAAAGTAAAAAAATCAGCAGACTGCATATTTCACTAGATTTTAGATATTTGAGAGAGAGGGATGAAATTATAGTAAATCTTCTGGAAAATATTTATGTTGGGGGGGGGGGGGGGTGTAGCTATTTTTTCTATTTAGTAGCCTCATGGTCAATGGCTGCCACTAATTTTACCCTTTAATAGTCCCGACTACAATAACATTAATTAAAAATAATAGAAGTACTTGTTAGACACAAAATTGCCCAAGTTTAAAAAGATGAGGTCATTAAATACCTTTTTTCATTTTTATGTTTTTTTTTTTTTTTTTCTGGGTGTTAAATTTTAAGCAATTAAAATTTAGTATTTAGACCAGGTCCAAAAGTAAAATTTTTCAGTTTATCTTTCCAAAGATAAACATTACATTATCAGTATGTAAGCTAGAAAATTCATACGGACAAGATTACTAGTAGTGCACTAATTCTGGTTAGATGTCTCTCTTCTAAGGAAATATCCTATATCCAAGAAATAATTTCTTTATATTGTTCTCCTTAATTCCTTCATTCTACACTAAATGGCCAAAAATCACCAGACACTTTCATTTTACACATTGTGTCGAACATCTAAAGATATACTTGTTGGATTCTTCAGGAATATAAAGAACATGTTTGACCTCATATTTTTCAATGAAGGTTTGGATCACGAGGGTTAGGAGGAGGAGACTAACAAAAAATTAAATAAAACAATATTTGGGATCATCTTGTAAAATAAAATGCACAAAATGATCTGTTGCTGTAGCACATGACTATGTGGATATTGTACAGTGTTTGTGTTATTTGTGTAAGAATAGCACATATATTCATGAAGATGCGGAAGGGCCAAGCTCTTACTAATTTCCTGTAATGTGTGCATAAGTTTGACCCAGGTTTAATATGTTTTGCACATAGAAAACTTTCAATCGTACAATAACATCATTGAGTGTGTTACCGAAAGGAAAAAAAACTCTCTCAAACTGGTGGTTTCAATCTTTTGTTTTTTCACCAAATAATATACTTTGGCACAATGGTGATCAGTAGTGAGAACTCTGGTCCAACTATGCCACAGGATAAAGTTGAGAAACACTTGTCTACACAAATGAATAAGAAATAAAATATTCCAGTATTCAGGAACAAACATTTTTCTGTTACCTTTCTTACCAGATGTGCACGAGATATTTTTATAATTAAATATTTTGAGGTGCATAAAATATCTAACTAGCAGTGAAATGCGATAATATTCAAGTAGATCTGCTGTTCCAGCCAGGTTTCACTTAGGCAGACTCTGACAAATTTATCATTCTTCTGATTTAGCAATAACATTCATTGTCTTTTGAATTATATATAAATGGTGATGTTTGATAGCATAGAATTTTCAGCAATCTTTTTCCCGTCTAAAAATATTTAATTTTTAATGATATATAAAAAATTATGCATATTCAACTTTTTTATTACAATTATGGGATTCGTTAATTCATGTCATTTTATCATTAGTATTATATTCTTGACAGTTTTAAAATGCAATCAAATAGAAAAAATCATAAATTTTTATTGTACAAATTTTGATTACTGCATAAAATTATGAAAAGTTGACCATTTTCCGTTTCATTTTTCAAAAAAGAATTTTTTCACCCATGATAAATTTGTAAATTACAAGTTAATATCAAACAAAAACTGTGCTTAAGGAAGGGGAAATAAGCATCTAGTTTTTTTAGCTCATGAATTTAAGCAAAATGAATTTAAATGTAATAATTTTTATTTTAAATAATTTTTAGAATGACTGAGAAAGATGGAGAAATCCCAAATCAAAATCATTTAATGGATCATCCAGACAATGTGGACTTAACAGAAAAATCCGAAGAATTTAAAAAACTTGTTGAATATGGTTTGAACCCAAAAGTTGTCAGTAAATTGGAAGAAATTTTTAAAACTGGTAAATACTTTAAGTGTAAAAATAAGTAAAGTTTAGTAAAAATAAATCTAAGTTTTATCTTTAAAAATTATTTTAAAACTTTTATCAGATGTTTTTTAATTAGTGTATTTGTTTTTCTTTTAGGTAAATTATGTTACAGTGATTTAGATGAACGAGCTTTAGATGCAATTAAAGAATTTCCTGTGGATGGTGCTTTTACAGTTTTAAAACAATTTTTAGATAGCAGTTTAGAACACGTTTCTAACAAAAGTGCGTTTCTTTGTGGTGTTATGAAAACTTATCGTCAGAAAATGAAAGTTCCTTCAAATCCAAGTTCTAGTACTACTAAAGGACCAGATGAGGAGAAAATTAAGGTATACATCTATTTTCTTTTTTAAAATAAGTAATTATAACTTTTAAAATAAATTAGGAATTTATAAATAAAGCTTTAAGACATAGGGTCATTCCATATCAAATCAACCATTGACTCAACCTGACCATTTTAGATTTTGATGAAACTTACAGGAATCATTCTCCCTGATGATATAAATGAGAATATACTTTTATTATTTTTTTTTTATCTCAGTAAATTTTCATACAATTAATTTTAATTTCTTGTATAAATGTTTTAATTTTGAATTTCTCAAATTCTATCAGCCATAGAGAATTGTTTGACCCCTCATTTTAAAGAGAATTTCATAAGGTTTAATTTGATATTCAAGTTGACCATCCTTGGCTTAAAAAAAGTAAATTTAATTTCATTTTAAAATTTAATTTTTTTTAAATAGCGTTTTTTAAAAATCTTGAAAAAAATGTTTTTTGTAATATTATAAACTTTAAATTCTGAAAGTTTTAAAGTGGGATCTCAATGGGATCAGCAGTTATGTTTAAAAAATGGGGCTGGTATTTAAAGTTGGCACCTTGCCAACTTTATGATTGTGCTAAAGATAGTATTGTTTTATTCATTTTAAACATTTTTTTTTTTTATAACTGCTGATCCCATTGAGATCCCACTCTAAAACTTTCAAATGTCCCGATATTTCAGAGCCAGGGGTCTGTCCAGCCTTTTTTCCCAGGGTCCTGTTTTTGTGAAATTGTGAACAGCTTTTTATATTTGTGAAAAATCTAATAATAATTTTGTGAATTTGAAATGATCGTTATAGTCAGGTTCTTATATATACATTTTTAAGAAGATATATGGATGTAAAATACATATATTTTCTACATATATGTAAAAGTAATAGGTCAGATTTTACTTTTAAAAATGATTAATTTGTGAAATGTTCGGTTTAAAGATGGAAAAATTTTGTGAAAAACCTATTTTTAAGACAAATAATTTTGTGAAGGGTCCTGTTTTGAAATGAGAAATTTTGTGAAGAGTCCTTTAAAGGACCCAATTTTTTCCTAAACAAATCCCTGAGAGCACACAACTTCTTTTGAATTTTTTTCGTACATTGTGGTACCACTTACTTCATGTTAAGTTTTTTTTCCCCCTTAAAATTTTTATAAGGGGGAAAAAAAACTTAAATGTTTAAAAATTTAGTCTATTGATTTCGTATGGAATTGTAATTTTTTTTTTATTTGCAAGATGTTCTATTTTGCATAATTTTTTTTTTGGTCACATAAAATCCTCAGTTTAAAAAATGTATTTAAAATTTTAAGTTTAAAATTATTTGCATGGTTTAAAATTACATAGTTTCATTTATAGTAATGCTGTTAATTATTAGTAAGAAGACTTTCCAATGCTTTAGTTATAGTTTTTCTTAGATTACAGATAACAGAGTATATTATATTCGTATATGTTAAGTGTGTGCCATTTATAAGGGGGAAAAAATATTTGACATAAAAATGTTTGGAAATTAATCCAAAGAATTTAATTTAACTACTATATTATTATTTAGAAATTGCTTACTTCACATAAATTTAATATGAAGAAAGGAAACTAAGTTATATTTGCATATGTCCCGATTGAGAAACAGTCAGCCCGCTGTTTTGTTCTTTGTCCTAATTTTTGTGATGCTGGATCTAGCAACACTATTTAATCAATGTTGTGGCAAACTTCATGTCTTTCTTTCATGTCCCTTCACTATAATAATATGAAAGTGTCGTTAAGAATGTTTGTATGTTACATGATTTCTTTGTCCATTTTATAGCAAGACTGGCTTGACAATATATCCCTAAGCACTTTCTTTCACATTGCCCATTTACACACATTAACCATGAAGAATAATGTAGTAAAAATATCCTTTTAGAATCCTAATAAGAATCTAAATTAATCCTAGTTGATTCTCTAAATTATTGTAGCTAATCCTAGAGCCAACCCTGGTCTATAGCATACTAAAAATTAAAAAATATAATTTATATAATAGTGTCCTCCTTAAAAATAATGAAGTAAGAAGTTTAAGAAGATTCCTAGACTTGTATTCTTATGTATGAGGTTGTTCTCAAACAACTCTTGTGATATAAAGCATCTTTTGGGAATCAATGTGGTTATGAGTTGAAATCTTTTATTTTTAAATTTCCTTGAAAACAATTGCATTAAAAATAATTATTTTTTTTTCATTGACCAATATTCAAATTATTTTTCATTTCTAAAATTTTAATGTACAAAACATTTAATCAGCAAAATATTTGTTAGTTACTTTACTTAATTGAAAATAAACATAAAATACCAATAAACTTCTGAAGTACCCCAAAAGAAGAGTTTTTTTTTTTTTTTTTTTTTTTAAGATTCAAAAAGCCGTAAAACTACAAGAGCAGAGCTAAGACTGGCAAAGTATTCAGAGTACTTGGAGGGGGGAGGGGGGGGCAAAATGGTTTTGCACTAGATAGTTTTTCACTATATACAGATACAGTAAAAGCGACCACGCTCCGTTCCATTAAAAATTGGTCGCTCCGAGAGGTGGTCTCTTAATAGAGGTAACGTTTAAATCTAGTCTTTGATTGGCGAAAATAAGGTAAAAAGTAGTGTTAATGAAACTTGATCTTAAACTGAAATGAAAAACTGAAGTTTTACATTGATTATTATTTTTTTTTTATTGTTTACGTCACATGGAGTCATCCAATAATTAGATGACATTTAATTGCTGGATGCTTATTTTCTTATTGAATGCCACCAACCATTTTTCGAATATCGATGACGTCATCCATTCTTTTGTGTTCACTTTCACTTTATACCCATTTTAGTCATATTCACATAAGTTCCGTGGTTGTTGAGATTTCCAAATTACTAAGGGTTTTTCTTAAATCACGGTTAATCATTCTCTCTCTCTCTCTCTCTCTCCCCCCCCCCCCCCCCCCAAGCTTCTGACTTTTTCATCAAACTTTCAGTTGGTAATGCGCGAAAAAAGTCCCGTTTCATACACGTCAGTCAAGCTAAAGATCAAAAGACCTGTTAGGCCCAGGAAAGAAATAGAATTTATTTTCTTTTCTTCAAACAAATTGGTCGATCATGGAGGGAGTTCCAGTGAGAATGGTTTCTGAATAGAAGTAAACTAAGCATCGAGCCTATGAGAATAAATTTCGTTTCATTAAAAAATAGTCGTTGAGGAAGGTGGTTGCTTAATGGAAATGGTCACACAGGGAGGTTTCTTTCACTCTATATATATATATATATAATATATATATATATATATATATATTATACAATGGTAATTACATTATATAGAAAAACATGCATTTATCAGAAGTATTGATGCAACTTTAATCAAAATCAGCTTATTACTTTTTCAAAATCTCTGAATTTTGCTGTATATTTTTTTTTATTTCTGGCTATCTTATGAAACAATTTCCCCATTTATTTTGTTTCAATGAAAAGAGTATATCCATACAAGGTCACAAGACGTTTCTTTTAGTTTGTTGATCCATTAATCTGTTACGAACTACCCTTCCTCAGTCAACTATAAACTTTTACTAATTTTTCCATCATCACTGTCAATATATTAAAAAAATATAGCAGTGGCTACAGGACAAGATTTGTTATGGTAGAGTACCGAACTTAAAAGTATCTTTCATACATAAGTTCAAAACTGTTGAGTTTTTGAGGCTTAAATCATTGGAAATGTATTAGTCTTATCATTTGTATCTAACATTTGTATTTTAAAAAAAAATTAACTTATTGATAACATTAAGTTATCAAAATTTCACTGTACTAGCAACACATCTTAGTCTGTCGTTAAAAAAATAATCCATCTAAAATACTAATTTTTCTGTACTCTTGCTTAATATTTTGTCTTTCTTCTTTTATAGGCTATTTTAGACAGGACTGGCTACACGCTTGATGTTACAACAGGCCAGAGAAAATATGGGGGACCACCACCAAATTGGACTGGTCCTCCACCAGGCAGTGGGTGCGAAGTAAGACTGTTTTTTGCACTAATCCTTCGTAATAGAATTATAGTAACAACTTTGTTACTGAAACTTTTGCTTTATCATTTGGAAATGTTTCTGTATCACTTTCTGTGGATGTGTATTAATAAAAAGCAAAATTACAGTTGCTGCATAAATTAAAGTTCTGGAGAGCTTGAGGAATTTAAAAACTTTATATTAAACTGTACATTTGTAGGAATCTTAAGTCTCTTCAGCTATAGAATAGAAGAATTCCTTACATACTAAATTTATCAGTGAATTTTGTATGTAAGGAAAATAAATGCAAGATAACAAATAATATAACAGTTGATGCTGAAGCATTGACTTTTAATTTTTAAAACTGGTTTTTCTAATTTCATTCTGCTATTCACAGAATTAGTTGTCCCCCTTTTTTTTAAATGAGTGTGAATTGATGTATTTTAGGGGTATTTCAAAGGAGTGTATATTAAGATAACTTTATTGAATTGGCCATTGGCAGAAATTTTGTAACACAACCTGCAATGTTATCATTCATATAGCATGTAAATATGGCACATGGATTTTTTCTCTCTTTTTAATTTGTTCTGAAATTACTGTCTGCGATACTAAAAATTTGATGTAAATCAATGTCAATTTCACCTTTGTTTCTGTGTCTCAAAAAGTATGCACAAAACCTGCTAAGACATGGGATCAAATATTTTGCTGTAGATAGGTTTCTGTCTTAGCATGTACGCTGCCCCTTATCTATTACTGAAATGTTTTCACTTGGATCATGATATTTTCTGTTTAAGGCAGGATTCTGTTATATACAGGTTTCACTCCATTGGATTTCTTTTGAAGAAATAAAGGAAAATATTGTAAAAGATGATTTTTTTTTTTTTTTTAACCCTGTAAGCAGTTTGCTTACAGGGTTTTTCAGTTTCCCCAAAACAACTTAAATCGGCTGTAGAGAAAACTTAATTTTATTATAAGATATATGTAAGATAAAGAGATATGAAATGTATTTTAGAAACAAACTGTGAGAGAAATTTAAACTAACATTAGTTTTACAAGCATTTTTATGAAAAAGCATGAAAGCCCTCAAATGCTCTGAGGGTTAAATTAGTTTTTCTCTACTATTATGTTAAATAGCCAGTTATTATCTATTCAGATCACAAAATGGGCATAGCAGAGTAATTAGCTTTTATTTTGAGTGTTTAAATTCACCAAAACCAATGATATCCAAATTAATATTGCTTGTTTTGCTGCAATTAATAAGTATGCTGTAAAATTTAGATTATGAAGACAGTGTTGCATAATAGCAAAAGTTTGTTGTAGAAAGATTTTTTATTCAGGAAGCTATATATTTGGGAGGAAGAAAATTAAATCCATGTTATGATGCTGAAGCATTGACTTTTAATTTTTAAAACTGTTTTTCTAATTTTATTCTGCTATTCCATAGAATTGGTGCTAAAATAATCACTGGTACTAAATCAGTACAATAACCTTTCTTCAAATTAGCATCGATGATAAGAATAAGATGCAAGAAACTTCTGTGTTTCAGTGAATTTCCACCTTTTTTTAATTTAAGCTAAATTCTCCTATGAAATTTCTGGTTTCCCCTCAGTTTAAAATTATTAATTTTTTTTTTTTTTTAGTTATTTAACATTCTTTAATTTTTTTTTTTTTTTGGCTCTGTATATTACTTTTATAGAAACACTAATTAAGTTATCAACTATCTTAATTTCCAAATTTCTCTTTTGCGTCCTTTTCCCACCATATAGTTTAATTTTTTCTGCCTTCCTTGTTATGTTGGTGAAACAATATACGATCAATTATATAATTAGGTTAAAATGTTATCAGCCAACAGCTGTTTTCGAGTTTCTAAAACTCCATAATCAGTGCAAATTCATGAAGCTAAAAACATATGCATAAAAAATATTAAAGAAGAGAAGTAAGCAAAGATGGTAAGTGTAAAGTATTTTGATGACTTCTTTTCATAGCTGTCTGCTGATAACATTTTAATACAATTCGTGCTTTTTATATCACATTTTAATGTTTTGTCACAAAGTTCTTCTATTTTAATTAAATTCCTACTATTAGCTCACACTCTCTCTATATATATCTTGTTGGAATTTTCAATCGTTAATAAAATATTTTCTATTCATCCATTCAAGTTCAAATAATTTTTTTTTTAACTTGTACTGTACTGGATGACAATTGATGTTAATACAATTTTTTCAAATATTAATTCATTAATTAAATTTAATTAATTAAATTTAATTTTATATTTCATTTCTGTTCAAAAGTATAGACTCGCTCCATATTTATAGTCTCACCTTCACACGTAAAGAGATAATGGGGCTGTTCACGGACGAAGATCAGGTGGCTCGTGGGCGAAGGAGACTATAAATGTGGAGTGAGTCATTTGAAAAAACTGTATTATCGCTAACTGTAACATCGCTATGGCACTTTATTGTGAAGTTTGGTAATTTTTTTAATTCAGTATTTGAAAAACGGCATAATCATTAGATTTTAAATTTATATCAAGAAAAATACAATTTTTTTTTTTTTTACCTTTCTAACGCAGTTTGTCTAACAATTTTGTGAGAAATACTTTTCGAGCTATTAATTTTTGATATTTTTGCTATTTATTTTTTATTTAATTTTTAATACATTTCAAAAATTTCTCTTATGTAAGATATTTAGCAGGATATAAATTTAGGAATAAATACCGTCAGTGACGAAGAGTGTAGATCGCTGGAAAAAAAATTTCTATTTGACCTAAGTAGGAATTGACTTTAAAAAAAAAGTTTTTATATTACTTGTTTTCTAAATTCACCTTAAAATTTTTGCTTTGCTCTCTTATTGTGCTCTTCTCTAAAAAAAAAAAAAAAAAAACCCACAGTGAAATGTTTTCTAAAAAAACCCCACCCTAGTACTACATCAAATATTTCACTGAAGTCAATTTTATTATTTTGTTCTGTTTTTATGCACCATTTAGAATAATTAAAATAGTTAAAAATACCTAAGGAGTGCTTATATAGTTTTAAAATAATTTAAACTAACAATTGCAGAATTCTGGCAAAACATGAGCTTCATTTTTACAATTTTTTTTACAATATCTGCCAACTTTTTTTTTTGTCAGAAAGTTTCCAAATTTTAAAATCTTATCTTATGATCAGAAGATGTAATCTTTTTTTCTTTTATAAATGAAAAAATGGTGTTCAGAAATATTTGAAGATATTGCAGAAATAAATTTTTGTAACGTCTGTCTTTGTCATCTGTTAAATTTAGCAGCACACAAAGCAACTTTTAAAAATTATAAAAACAGGGTGTCTAGCCACCTGGATAACCTGGAGAAGTCAGAGAAATTTATATAGATTGGGAAAGTAGGGAAATTTACAATTTCTGAGGAAAAGTCAGGGAAATTTGAAAATTCTGTGAAAAAGTTAGAAAATTTTGAAACTTCAAAGAAAAAAAAATAGGAAAATGTTTCTTATAAAACTAAGGATTTGAAATGACAGTGCCATTGAAATCAAACTTTGCTCTTCATAAGTACTGTAAAGAGTATTTTCCCCTCTTGTACAAATCATTTTGTCTACGCCCTTTGAGACATCCTTTGGAACTCAAACATTTTCATTTTCAGTTCCAGCTTCACCGAAACATTCTACTGAATATTGTAGAATTGGGGAACTGAACATTTGTTAGCTTAATTTATTGAATATTTTTTATTTGTATTAAAATATGTCAAAGTAATCTGATTTTAACTGTGATGTGATAAAGAATTTCATCCTGATTAGACAATATGGGTAGAACCTGGTGCTAAAAGTGTGTATCTGTAAAATGTTTAGCATGTAAAATGTTCAACAATTTGTAAATTTGGAAAAAATTGTGTAACAAATCAGTAATTTGTGCCTCAGAATCAGCTGTGAAAGTTCCACTCTCAAATTCACAATTTTTGTGTGTAACATCACAAAATCTCGATACCTGGACATTTTTTTCATTGGTATGGGAAAACCTGGAAAAGTTAGGGAAATTCGTTGCTGATCTGGAATAGACACCCTGTAAAAAGAAAAATTGTTAATGGTGCTGAAGTTAGGAAAATTCATAAGCATGCATGCTTACCTCTATAGTTATCTCTCAGGTGAAGTTTGCAGAGCTGAGAATCCATTGATAGCTATTAGTAAGCATTTTCTTTAAAAAAATAAATAAATAAAATATTCTTGAGCTTAGAATTCCTTAAATTTTCAAAATTAACTGATAACAATTTAACAATTCCAGTTATAATCTAAATAATGAAAAACAAGGTGGTACCGCATCTATTAAAAATACAGCAGTTTATCAGTTTTAAAAAAGGTGAAACTTCCATTTTTCTAGGGGAAAAAAAATCGTTTTTCAGATTCAAATGAAGTTTTCTTTGCTTTCTTTTTACACAGGAGTAGTGATTTAAGAAAAAAAATGCTTTCTTTCAATGTATAATTACTTTTATTTAATTGCAAAATGTCTCTTAAAAAGATCTGTTGATTTCTTTTGTAAATCTGCTATTTCTGGTAATAGAGGTTGGGAGGTATATGTATGTGTATAAATAAATAATAAATAAAAGTAGAAATAGTTAAAAAAAAAAAAAAAACTTTTTTAAGCATTCATGTTTATCTTAAAAATCATGCCAAATTTCATGTTTGCAATTCATGCAGTTCTGGAAAAATTCAGTTACAATACATTAATTTGGCATGGATCTGATTATTGAAAATTCTCCACCTTAATTTATGCTTGATAGAAAACACAAACAAGTAAATTTATTTAAAAAATTAGTTTTTTTTTTCTATTTCTTTTATAGATATGTCAACAAGAAAAAAAAAAAGCTTATTTAAAACTATATTTAAGATTTATAAATTGTTTCCCCAACATATAATTCTAATTTAATTAATATTAAACTATTAAATGAAATAAGTTTTTTAATCTTTATTTTCTATTTATTTTCTACTTTTTATAGTTTAAAATATTTTGTTGCAGTTTAACAAACCATTGGCATATTTTGGTGAACATGGTTTGGTACATAATTAACTCTGCTGTTTTTTGTAACTCATAAGCAGTTGTAACCATAAAGATTATTTGGCGATTTATCCCACATGGCTGGCTAACAGAAAAATACCTTAAGATTAATTCATTTAATTTATAATTAAGGTCTAAAAATATTAAAATGTTGTATTTTCACCTGTATACATAATTTGTATAATTCTAATTTATCAGGAACTGAATGAAAAGTTGATTACAAAATTCCATCTATACATACAAAAACAAAGTTAAGTTAAATTTAAAAAACTGTAATCAGTTATTTCCACTCCCTATCTCTGAATACAGTTTAAAATCTTTAAAACTTTAATTTTTTGAAAAATTTCTTATTTCTAATGCTGCTTACTGCAGAAATATTTTACTTTTGATGAATTTTGTTGCAAAAAGATTTTTCTGCCATCAGGGCCCTCATCTAACAAAATTTGGAACATAAGTTACAGTGTTGTGATCTATTTTTATAATTGCTCTAATTAAACCAACACTGTATTATTTATTGTAGATAAGCTATAGTTTATTTTGATTTTATTAGATCTAAAATCTTAATGATTGTGTTCATATGATAAATTACTGTTCCTGAACTTCGAAACACTTGTTTCATTAATTGTTTTATTTCAGATTTTTGTAGGCAAAATTCCAAAAGATATATATGAAGATGAGCTTATCCCCTTGTTTGAAAAATGTGGGCCATTGTGGGATCTGCGCCTTATGATGGATCCATTAACCGGACAAAATAGAGGCTATGCATTCATTACTTACAAAAATAAAACTGGAGCTCAGAATGCTGTTAAGCAGGTATGCATCTTTAAATCCTTTTTTGTTAACATCTAAAGTAAGCCTTATATGAAACTTGTTTATATATTTTTTATTTTTAGTTGGATAATTATGAAATCAGGAAAGGAAAATTCATTGGTGTTACAGTATCAATAAATAATCATAGATTATTTGTTGGAAACATTCCAAAAAACAGGGGAAAGGAAGAACTTTTTGAAGAATTCACTAAACATGCTCGTAAGTTTCTTTAATTTCCCTGAACTTAAAATTTCATTTGCTTTGATGTTTCTTTTTTTAAGATTATCTGAAATGTAAACATGTTTTTTCAGGGCTTAAAATTCAGTTTTTTCTAAGACTGGATTGTCCCTATTAGCATTTACAAATAGTGAGGAGTAGAACTGTTTAAGAAAGACAGAAAAATATCATTAAACATTTTTATTTTGACAAGCTATTAAAATCAACCAATAATTATTAACACATGTCAAAATACCATTCAAAGAATTAAAGTCAATAATTCAGTTTAATGAATGCTAGGTGTTTATTTTCATTTTCAAAAAGTCAAGCTTTATAAAGTTTATTTTTCAATTTTAATCAAATTCTTATTTCTCTTTAAAAATTGCCCTCTTACATTCAGTTTTTTGAATTATGTATAACTATTTTTTACTCTTTTTTTTTTAAATTTTCTATTTCCCCTTGAAATATGTATTTATATATACGTTCCTATATGTAAATTCTGTACTTTTCGGTTAGCCGGGTGCCAGTGATATATGAATATATATATAATATATACATGTACATACACGTATGTATGTATGTATATGTGTACATATATATATATATATATATATATATATTTTATTATATAATTTAAATATAAACATGGTATGTAATAAATTATTGTTTTAGTGTGCGATAACATATAACAAAAGATATAGAAAATAATAATTATAACATACATTATTACAATTATAACATATTAGGAAATTTAATATTTAATATTTGTTTGAACATTATATACACTTTATGTAGAAAATTACAAATATAACATACATAATTACAATTACAACATATTAGGAAATTTAATATTTGATTGAACATTATTTATACTTTGTATAGTTGTGATAGTGCGTTGCCGATCACCTCTGTTTAAGGTATTATTGATGTGCAGTTTTCATACATTTATAAATTAACTTATACAATAACAAATTAAATTATACAATGATAACATTGGTGATTATAACTCATATATATATATCTATTTGCAATATATATAAAAATAAATATATATAGTTTTTATTTTTGTCTATGAATAATTAAAATTAACAAGTATTTTAATTACTGCATTGCATTAATTTGATTGAAAAATAGTAGTAATACTATTAATTATCAACATTATAAATTTTGAGATATTTTGAATTGTTTATGAATTATTTAATTAGATATTTAAATTAATCTATAAATATAAAATATATTTACAATGTAGTATAAATTAAACATTAATTATTTAAAAACAAGTCTAATATATATTTAAGTAGTAGTAAAAATAAAACATTAATTATTTAATAAATGTCTATAATATCAGTGGATTAACACAGCTGGCAGCAAAAATAATTTGAATTAAAATAATATCTCTTTTACATAATATATTCTTGTTAAGAATATCTGAAATGCTGTGCAAGTTGAATTAATTCTGTGTAGATTTATTCATATAGTAGTATTATATTTTATTTGAATTTTGAGTAAAATTACAAGTTAGTATTGTTTTTTAAAGTTTATTTATATAAATAAATCTAATGAATAGTATGTAACTAATAAAGTGGATATTTAACTAAATATTAATTATGAACTATTATAATACCAATAGATGGCGACACTTTACCTTTCAGGTAGTTGTAGATAATATTGTTAATATTATATTTAATTTAACTATAGAGGGAGCTATTGATTGTATATTAATTTTACTTTCAGGAATTAAAATTGGATGGAGTAATATATATTCACGGATATAAATTTGTTATAAGTGTATTAAAACCAGAATTATTTTGAGTGTTTTTGAATCATTTTGTGATTGGGTGTCATTTATGCGGTTGTGTTTTAAAAAAAGTGTGCTCTCAACTTGTCTTACAAATCATTTCTCTCAACTCGACTTAGTTAACATGTATGATGCATTGCCATGTGGATGTGAATATTATGTAGACGTTGTGACATTTTAAGGATTCTGTATAATTATTGTGAGTAAAATATTTTATCTACACTTTACGCGTTCATATTTCCAATTTTATTATTTCAAAACTGTTATCTCGTGGTAATTTAGTGAGGTGTTAATTACAGTTTTTTGGATAATCGATGTGAGTGAAATATATTGTATTTTTCTTAATGGTTTTTTATTTCCTATTTAAATATTTCCAAATTTTAATATTTCCAATTGTTGTCTGGTAATAATTCAGTGTACCTGGATGATTCTACTGATCTTAGCATTATGCCAGTAGAATTATGAAACACTGAATTATTAATTAAAACACATGTGGGTGCATCCAGGCTGATGAGTACATGTGCATGTGTTTTTCCATGTCCAATTCATATTTAATTCTCATGTGGTCCAATTTTCCATTGTGTATGGTTCATATTTAATTTGTTAATCCATTTGTGTTTACTTAATTGCAACTCCAATTTATAATTTTTTTTTTTTTTTTTTTTTTCCCCTTTCTCTCTATTTCTTTTTTCAATATTATTTTGGTATGAGTAAAATTTGGCCAATTACCATTGAAGCATCAGCTATGGTAATATTATGTTTGCACATGTTAATTATTAGCTATGTGGTATTCTGTATACACAGTATCATTGATTATCTCTTTGGAGATTTAAGTAGAATAGAACTTGATATGTTTTTTGAAATTCATAGATATTATAATTATATATATATATATACATACATACACACACAGTTTCCACCAGGTTTTTAAAAAAGGCAGGGTGCTGCTGGTGATAAAAAGGCACTTTTTTTTTTTCTTATGGACACTTTTTGGATTCTTGAGGGCACTTTTCAGATTCTTAAAGGACACTTTATTTTATTAAATTAAAACATTCTTTTGGTTTTCAAAGCCACTTTTAATATTTAAAACCAAGGCATTGGTTGCACAATGCATAATACTTAAAACCAAGTAACATTGATTCAGTTGTTACTGTGAAAGCAAATTTTTTAATGCAAAAAGGAGAAAGGACATTATTTTTACTGAGGGGCAAGAAGGGTGCTAATTTGTTTACTGAGGGGGCAAGAAGGGTGCTAATTATTTTTATGCGGGGCAAGAAGGGTGCTAATTTTTTTTATGTGGGGTAAGAAGGGTGCTATTTTGTAAACCAAAGAGCAGGCAGCGTGCAGCACCCTTCTGAAACTGTATGAGGGAAACTGACATACACAGTTTCCCCCAGACGGTTTAAGAAGGGTGCTACATTCTTCCTGCCCTTTGGTTTACAAAATAGCACCCTTCTTGCCCCTCATAAAAAATAATTAGCACCCTTCTTGCCCTCTCAGTAAAATAATTAGCACCCTTCTTGCCCATCAGTAAAAAAAGTGTCTTTTCTCCTTTTTGCATTAAAAAATTTACTTTAATAGTAAAAATTGACTCAATGTTGTCTTGAAAATAGTGCCCTGACTTTTAAATATCAAAGTGGCTTTAAAAACCAAAATAATACCTTTTAACAATTAAAAAAAGTGCCCTTAAGTATCTGAAAAGTGCCTTCAAGAATCCAAAAAGTGCCTTTTCTCACCAACAGCACCCTGCCCTTTTTTAAACCTGGGGGAAACTGTATATATATGTGTGTGAAAAAATATATATACAGTGGCGGACAAAAAAACTGCATCACCTAAAAAAATTAACATTTTGTAATGCTAATGAGTTATTTCGTTCAAATAAATAAATCTTAGTTGCTGCAAAGCAAGATAAGATATCATTCTACATTTCTATTGGATAATATACCCCTTATGAAGTATTGCGTCATCAAATTTTTAAAAATAGTGCGGCAAAAGGGAAAAACGGTCATTTGTCTTGTTCTTTAAGTGGTCAAATGATGGCTTCGTATGTTCAATTGACGCAAGAAAAAAAATGTGTGATACTTGCTTTAATTAAAAAAGGATATTTGACACGTGTCATCGCTAAAAAAAATTGGTTGCAATCAATCGACAGTTTGGAGGACGATCAAATTAGAACGTGAAATTGGTAATGTTGGGAGAAAGGCTGGATCGGGCGAAAGAGGGTTAACCCTAAATTTTGATGATCGATATCTGAAACGGATGTATCTGAGTAATCGTCATTCAAGTGCTTCTGACTTAAAAATCTTTTTTGAGAAAGTCTGTTATGTTAATTTAAGCGCAAGAACTATCCAAAGACGACTTGTGGAATGCGGTTTGCATGCGTATCGCCCAAAGAAAGAGCCTTTACTTACAAAAAAGTGATGCAGAAACGACTTTCTTGGGCAAAAGAGCATGTCTCATAGACAAAGGCTCAGTGGGATTCAGTAATGTTTTCGGACGAATGTAAGTTCAACTTACATAGATCAGAAGGTAAGTGGTATGTTCGAAGACGTAAAACTGAAGCTTATCATCCAGACTGCATATCGCCTACTGTAAAATTCCCAGTCAGCCAAATGGTCTGGTGATGTATATCCAGCAAAGGTGTTGGATGTCTAAAACTTATTACTTACTAGAACTGTGAATGCATCCGTTTATACCGAGATTTTAGAGGAGTGTTTAAAACCAGTTATTAAGGATGATTTTGAAGGTGCTAGAAATTGTATTTTTCAACAGGACTCTTCACCTTGCCATACAGCTAAATTGGTAAATACAATCTAACTTATTCATGAATTATTTTGTTGTCTAATTTACAAGTTTTAATCTCCATAACATTAAAGATATTGGAAAAGTAATTTTCACCCAGTTTCCTCCCTTTAGGTGACGGCCTATCTGAAAAAATCTGGCATTAAAGTTTTGGAATGGTCTGGGAATAGTCCTGATCTGAATCACATTGAGAATTGTTGGCATATAATGGGTACAAAAGTTGTTGCTCAGAAGCCTGGTACTAAAATAAAACTGCTGAAAACATTATTAGGGTCTGGTTGCATGAAATTGGCCAGGATTACATTCAGAATTTGATATATTCTATGCCGGACCACTACAAGGCTGTCACAGCAGCTCTTGGAGGATCTACTAAATACTGAAGTGATCCTTATGCATGTATACACATCTAAGTATATATAATATGACTGCAGTTATGTAAAATTTACATTAACTACAGAATTTGAGCATCTATTACTTTGTTCCAAGTTTTTTTTAAATATTGCGTTTTTCACTTTTTTTCCATTTTTCAAAATAATTATGCGTAAATAATTTATAAATTCCAATAAAATTTAATTTAGATTATTCCTACAACTGTATTTTATCGTAAAAATATCATCCTTCCATAATACCTGTACTTGAAAAACATTATTTGCAGCGTTTTCCACTTTTTCGCAGGTGATGCAGTTTTTTTGTCCGCCACTGTATATATATATGTTATATAATTTCACTGCCGCCCACCTGACATAAGTACCAATTTATTTTCAGCCATGTTAAAATTTGATAACTTTTTGCATACTTTAGCTTTTAAGTACAGAAAAGAATAAAGAAATGTATCTATAGGCTTTACAAAAATATTTATTTAAAAAAAATCTGTTTTAACTTCCAACCCCACAAAAAAAGTTATTATAATGGTTTTTAAAATTTAAAGAATATACAACTAAAAAATACTATACAAAGTTTCATAAGATTTATCTTTAATAGCAATTTTCACATACCAGTTTAAATGATATTTCTTAGTGCCGTTCACTTTGCAAAAAATCACAAAATTTAAATTTTCCAACTTTTGCTTAAAATGAGTTTAGATAGCCTTAGTATATTATGAAATGCTATGAAGATCCCATAATTAACTAATTCGCGCAACAATCATTTTGTATATTTTATGGACAAAATGTCCAAAGATGATGCAGTGTAGAAATAATCCAAAAAATATTTAACAGCTGACTTGATATGGTGGGTTACGGTGTTAGAGAGATAAATGTAATATGTTAATAATATAGTAGATGATTAATTTTACAAATAAAAAACACTTCTTTAGTAAACAAACAAAATATTGTATATTAATGGATGTTATTTGCTTTTATTTCAGTTTAAGAATTTGTACTTAATAGTTTATTTTAGTTGATATTTTTTAAAGCATTCTGGAATGTGTAAAGCCACTAAACAGCGTTCGCATTCCCAAGTGGTTTCACTCCTCTTTTTTGTATTTTGAACAAACTTGTTGAATGCTTCTTATGTTAGGTTGATGGGATATGCCGTGGGAAGTGTGCGAATTCCTGTTGACAGAGACGTTATGGTGTATTTTCTGCAAACTGGTTCCTCGTGTATGATATTCATTACATAGTACAGTTAGTAAAATTTGTTCTACATTATCTAATGGAAAATTATTGAAATCAACATAATTTTGCTATACAAATATGCATATATTGAAGAGCGATATAAAAACATATTTTACAATAATCTGTTGATCATCATCTGATACATTCTGGTTTGCTTTCTGCATGTGTCTAAGGGAGATTTTCTATCAATTTTCTTCTTCGTTCAATAGCAATTATGCTTGTGTTGACAAGTTTTATAGAGACATGTAATATCTTTCCATTTTAGGCCTAGTACTTTGTTATAGCAACCTGTAGCAAATTCTCCTTTTTTTTTCAGTTTAGTTGATACTATTCTTTTGGCATATGTTTTGTTGTTTGTCTCACTGTACCAACAGCATGTGTTTTCAGTTGAAGTAATTTGGAAAATAATGTTAGTGATGTACATACATCAATTATCTAAATATATTGTGTACAGGCCCTGACTATCGCACGGGCACCAGGGGCCCATGCCCTGGGCATGAAATTTCTAAGGGGCATGAAATTAGAATTTAAAATAGAAGTTGTTTTAATACTTTTAGGACTTTTGTTTGCACTCAGTTTTGTTTTATCATTTAATAGTAATAACATCATTATTTTCTAGTAAATGATGTACTGTATTTATCAAGTCATTCAATTATATCATATTGCACATTTATTCAAAAAGTGACACAACTGAAAATACAGTAGAACTTCTCTTTAACAAAGTCCCTATTTAACAAAGTTTTCTACTTAACGAAATTTTCTGCAGAACTTTGACTTTGAACACCATTAGCATATAAATTAATCTCCATATTACGAAAAATATATTCTATATAACGAAGTTTATTCCACTTTTGTACGTGTAATTGAACCTAAGAGGTTGCTGTTGCGATAGATATGCGAATTTATTTCAGTGGATTGTACGAAAATGAACATATTTAAATAATTTCCATTCTGCTTGGTGCTAAATAAAACATTTTTTTCACACTAAGAAAAATACTTGTTATCATTATTTTCTCAAACCGAGACTCCAGCGCTAACAGTTGGGAGAAGTCAAAATCACTTTTTTACATTCAATGGTATAGAAGATGCAGTGACGTGATGGTGTCAGATGCATTGAAACAAAAAATATCAATTAGAGTTAGAGACATTATTATTAGAGACAGTTACCATTCTATAACCTTCCATTGCTCATAGACAACTGTTTTGTGCATCCACAAGAATGTGCTTCAAAATGCAAATCGAACATCAAAGTTATTTTTATTCTTGTTAATACAACTTAAAAACTTCAGCCATTAGTCTAAGGAATAATAAAAAATCTTGAAGTACATTATGGAAAAAGACACAAAAAAGAGAATATAGTGAAAACATTAGTTTGAGAACCTGTGTATCAGAACTGATGAAAGCTTGAGCCAAAGTTTAGGAATGTGACGTGATTTCATCGACCATACACAACTGTTTTGTAAAAGACTGTTTCATAATTGAAACTGAATCAAATGCTTCTGAATCCAGTACCTGTTTGTCATACCTGAAGGAAACATTTCATGAATTTAAGTTGATTTCTATTTAACGAATTTTCTTCATAACGAAGTTTTTAAGTGTAACGATGAGACTTCGTTAAATGGAAGTTTCACTGTATGTGATGCTTGAGATATTAATACGATGAAATGACAAAAATATATCTCAATCTATGGTTAAAAGCACATTTCAATAAATAATAGAAAAAATATTTTATTTTTATTCCTGGAACTGTTTTCTAATTTTCCAGAAAACTTAAATTTTTTGAGTTGACACTTTTCGAATAAGTAGACTAACAAACTAGTATCAGTAAACCAACCAATCTATGGGGGCATGAAAAATTGAAAGTGCCCTGGGCACAAAAACTTGCTAGCTGGGCCCTGATTGTGTAACATAGATAGTACTGTAACAGAAATCTTTGTGGGCATGAAAAATTGAAAGTGCCCTGAGCACAAAAACTTGCTAGCTGGGTCCTGATTGTGTAACATAGATAGTACTGTAACAGAAATCTTTGTGTCCCCCTGTAAATGAACTATAGCTCTTATGCATGTCATATTCTACAGCATGCATTGTGCACCTCAAATTCATAAAATAAGACTAAAATATCAATTTCATATGATTGTTAAACATGATTAAAATTCATATTTTTCATAATTTGACCTCCCTGTAATAAGTTGTGTTCCTCCTCGCTCCATACGGAAACGATTAGCTAAAATTTCAGATATTTTTTCATGAACCCACAATCACCCCTGATATATAAACTACTAATGATACTGTATTTTTTAACAGTAGTTTTAGTTTTTACTTTGATTTTACTCAGTTCCTAAATAAGTTTATATTGGATATGAGGCATTTGTAGACATCAGTTTAACAACCATTGCGATTTGATTATAACTTTTTGCTGTTGAATGTGATTAACTTATGATATGGACTTTTTTATTTGTTTACAATTTTTTTTTTTTTTTTTTTTTTTTTAAATAATTGACTATATATAAGATTTATAAAGAAGCAATGCTACAAAGGTGTGAAGACATTTTAGTGAAAATTATCTGTTGATCATTCTGTAACTTTAAAAAACTTTTTTTTTTTTTGTGTGTGTTAACTCTTTATCAAAAACTTCCGGGGAGGAAAAAATGTCAATCATTAAAAATACGTAAATTATTATTATTTTTTTTTTACAATTAATTGTTCTGAATACATTTCTTGTACATTTTAAGGAAGCAATTTTACAGTTAATACAGCTTGTCTATCTATGTTGGTTAAAACAAAAAAATGTGTATAAAAACTACTTTATTTGCCTTTTACAATCTGGTAAAGTTTAAAACCATATTGATCCCATATCTGATATGGTGTCCCCGTCTAGTTTCGGTGTCCCTGGTAATGGTTCTATTATTCAGTTATTGAAACTAAAATTCTCTATCCATTTTGAAAATGGTTGATCAAATTCTATAGGAAGCCTAATAGTCTATAAATTTACAGAAGTAGTTGATAGAAAAAAAAAATCCATAATTTTTTATAGGATTCTGTAGAACTTTTTCTATAGTTTTTTAAGAAATTTGCAATACATTTTTGTAAGGGATAGTTTACAATCACCAGTTTGTCAGGGTCCATTGCCAGGTGCTTGATTTTTTAAGAGGGGGGGGAAATGTGTTTGAATTATTTTTAATTTTAGTGTATGTGCTTTATTTTTTTCTAGGATTTCCTTACAAAGAGACCGCCAAACATGATGCGCACAGATTTTGATGCTTTTAAAGTATGATGTACGGATCATACCCCTAACTATTCAGGTCAAAGGTTTCCTTCAAATGGTCTTTAGTTTTCGAGAAATTTCGAAGTTAAGCATGCATTTCAAATGCCATTACTTCGTGATCCTGGACAAGGTCTCAGTGGTTCCGTGGTAGCGTTCGCGATTTGAGAGCCGCAGATGGGTGTTCTGTCCTCTCCTGTGACTTTTACCTTTTTTAACAAATTTTATATATTTGTCGCGTTATAAGTTGTATGCAGAATTATGAATTCTGCATCTTTGAACTTTTTGATATTTTCCTAATAAATTTCATTTACATTTTCGAATATTTCGTAAAAATTTACGTTTTTTTTTTTTTTTTCCTTTTTTTTTTTCTTTCTTGTGCAGTTTTGAAATTAATATTTCTATTGACGAAATTCCAAACTAACTAATTCCAAAAACATATCTTGAAAAGAGTAATAAAATATTAAAGCAATAACGATTATATCCAAGTTTTAGCCAGTTATATATATATATTTTTTTAATGTTATTTAAATACATTTAACTGTAAATTTCAAACTCACCGTCATTTTTGATTTGCACAAATAAAAAATAATGTATTCCAATTAATTTTTTTTCAGTCTAACAAGTCGATGCCATACAGAAAAATTCAACTAGAAATGAAAAATCGTTTCTAAATTACAATACATATAAAAAATATCTGAAACAAAAAATCGTCTGCAACGACTTTTACGGTAATATCAGAATAAATAAAATTTTCTTTTTATCAATTTCATTTCTCTTCCTTTGCAGACAAATACCACGTTTGAAATAATTTCTTTTTCAAATTTAATGCATTTTTAAATATATTTATCACAATTTAAGTATTTAAAGAATATATAATATGCTAATTTATACATTCTTCCAATATTGTTAAAACAATTATTTAAAGGCGATTTTTAATGCGAAATTTGTTTAGAATATATTTGCGATAGGTATAACACAATTAGTTCCATATTTAATAAACTAAAAATGTCGATGTCGGTGATGATAAATATTTTAGTATTTCAGCAGTTAACATATTTCAATATATTTAGAACAAATCAAATATTAAAAAAATATATTATTTTGTTCATTTTTTCTTAATCATTTAAAGTTTTTTTAAATAGAAAATGTAAATTAAAAAAAATGTATTATTTCATAAATACAACAAATAAATAAGTAAATATACATAAATGTAAACAATAATCATTTTAAAAAGTCGAGATATCAAGAGATAAATTAGTTTGGATTTTCGTCAGCAGAAATATTCGAATAAAAATTGCGCAAAAACTATAAATTTTCACGCAATATTCGAAAATGTAAATGGAATTTATTAGGAAAATATTAAAAAGTTCAAAGATGCACAATTCATAATTCTGCATACAACTTATAACGCGACAAATATATAAAATTTGTTTAAAAAAGGTAAAAGTCACAAGAGAGGCAGAACACCCATCTGCGGCTCTCAAATCGCGAACGCTACCACGGCACCACGGAGACCATGTCCACGATCGCGAAATAATGGCATTTGAAATGCATGCTGAAGTTTAACCCGAAATTTCTCGAAAACTAAAGCCCATTTGAAGGAAACCTTTGACCTGAATAGTTAGGGGTATGATCCCTACAACATACTTTAAAATCATCAAAATCTGTGCGCATCATGTTTGGCGGTCTCCTTGTTAGACATAGGACATGTGCACACTCAAACATCTTTCTTTTGCTAGTATAGATTACTTAAGAATCTCAGTTCTTAATTGTTTGTTTTAAATATCTAATTGGAATGTTCTTAAAAATTACTTAAAATATAGAAATCTTTATTTACGTTATAAATGTGTTGATAATTCCAGAATCACTGATCAATATATTTTTGGTTTTGTTAGTTTTCTATAGCTAAATCTCAAGGATCTGTTTAGGAAAATTTTGGGTCTAAGGACCCTTCGCTGAAGTTTTCATCTTAAAACAGGACCCTTCACAAAAGTTTTCATTTCAAAATAGGATCCTTGACAAAACTTTTCACATTAAAAATAGACCCTTCACAAAACTTTTTCACCTCCAAACTGAACTTTTCACAAATTTAATCATTTAAAAGTAAAATCTGACTGGTCACAAAACAATTAGTCATCAAATTACATATTACTTAGCTTTTTTTTATACATTAAGTTTAGATACTTAGGAACCTGAATAGAACTATATTTTCAAATTCACAAAATTATGACTTATAATTTTCACAAATTTTAAAGCAAGTTGGAACTTGTACGTCAAAATGACAACTGAGGTGTGCTCGTACTATAACTGGTTTCAATGAAATGAATTATATTGTCTATGATTCATTTTCGTAATAAAATAAGTACATTTTAAGTTGGCAACATTTTATCTTTAGTTGACATTTACTGAAAATTCCGATGGTGAACTTAGCCTAGCTTTGAAAATTTCAGAACTTGAAATCAATATTGAAGCTCTTTTTTCATTTAATACCTATTTCTCCGGAAACATCTATCCAAAAAACTGTTGGTAGATTATAGGATTGCTATAATTAAACAATTTTAGTATACAAATTCGGTTTTTAAATTCAGTAATACGTAAATAATGACTTCATCTTAAATATGACATAATCACCATGGCACCCTAAAATCATTGCCTATCCTGGGATATCATTGAATTATGTATGATAGAATTTAATAAAATGAAGAAAACTTTATTATTATTATTTCTTTTTTTAAAGTTTTGATTAGATTTTCTTAAAATTTGAAATGACTCGAGAAAATTCTGCATATATATATATAATTTTTGTTGTGCTCTTATATGTGGACAGATGGGTGGACCAGACAACGACTATAGGTGCTACTACATATTTATATATGAACGCACCTAAAAACTGTTCTCAATTTTATAAGTAAATTGAGGACCCTGTGAGAAAAATCTGGACAGACCGCTTGAAACTAATTGCTGATTTTAGAATCTTAATGTTTTATTAAATTGTATATTCCTAGCCAAGTAGTGTTTCATGATATATTGTGCTTATGAAACATAGTAGTTTAATATGAAGTAATGTTATTTTCTTATTTTTATAGCTGGTTTAACTGAAGTAATAATCTACAGTTCTCCTGATGACAAGAAAAAAAATCGTGGTTTCTGTTTCTTAGAATATGATTCTCACAAAGCTGCATCTTTGGCAAAAAGGAGACTTAGTACAGGACGTATTAAAGTATGGGGATGCGATATCATTGTGGATTGGGCTGACCCCCAGGAAGAACCAGATGAAGAAACCATGTCTAAGGTAAATCTTACTGATATTTTGTAAAATATTACAAAGTTTATGAATAATTCATTTTCAAACATTACCTTATTATCACTATGACTACCACTGGTCTTGTTGGCGCAATTGCACAGCTAGAGTTGTGAACTCTTTTGTCCAATTTTTTTGGCCTGATTAATGCTGTTTGTTAATTGTTAAAAATAATTTTTCAGGTTATTGCTATGAACAAAAACTTAATACAGAATATTTGTGCTTAAGCAAAATCTCAAACAACTTCTCAAAAGTTAAAATGTTTTAATATTTTCATTTTATTTGAAATATATTGATTGACTGATACAAGAAAGTTGAGGAAATTTACAAAAACATAAAAAAATATATTTACTCTTTTAATACTTTTTGTGCATTTAAAACTTTATTTCACCTTCTTTTTGGACTATAAAAAGGCAAACAATCCTGAAGTTTAATAATTTTAATTTATGATGGAAAGAAAGTAATTTTGTAACTTCAAAAATTCACAGATTTAAACTTCTTAAACAATTATAAATTCCTTCGCTAATGAAAAGTGTTATTTCTATTTATTTTTTTCCAAATAAAGAAACAAATTGTAACACAATTTAAAATTTCGATTACTTGTTGCTCTTTCTATTTAGTATTAGTGACCTTTTCTGCAATATTCTTTTTTAGGTTAAGGTTCTTTATGCCAGAAATTTAACAGCTGATGTAACTGAAGAAAAGCTAAAAGAAATGTTCGAACAATATGGCAAAGTTGAAAGGGTTAAAAAAATCAAGGATTATGCTTTTATTCATTTTGATGATAGGGATCATGCTGTGAAAGCAATGAATTCGTTAAATGGTAAGGAAGTAGGTGGTGCTCCAATGCAAGTTTCTCTTGCTAAACCTCCATCAGATAAAAAGAAAAAGGAAGAAATTTTGCGGAATCGTGAAAGACGTATGATGCAAATGATGCAGCAAAGAGCTATGTGAGTATACATATGTCATGATTTATTTAACTAGGTACTAATAAAAGAAAGTTTCGCTCTGTGTGTATGTGTGTGTGTTTGTCTGCCTGCGATGGCTAGCAAAATCTAGCCCACCTAGAAGTCTGAAAATTTAGGTATGGATAGTTTAAGGTCTGACCATGTGCACCTGAGTCTCAGAATTTCAATATTTTGATAATTACTCAAGATATTAATTAGAATATCATTAAACATCGCATCAAAAATGCCATCTTTTAAATCAAAATGGCTAAAGATAAGAACTTCTGTTGTGGATTTGCAAACGGAAATAAACGAATTCGAAATTATTTTACTAATTAGGGAATTTTAAGAAAACTAACTAAGATATCAATTTGAAAATTTCTGAGCTTATGTAAAAAGAAAAAATCTGCATCCGGCTATGCGATTTTTGAAAAATTCGGACGGTAATTTTTCTTAATTTATGCAAAAATCTGCCTTCGCCAGTGAAAAAAAAAATCTGAGAAAGTTTAAGACAAGGATCTGCTTTCATTAAAAACTGAACTACAAAGAGATCTGTTTCTCTGGCCGATGATCCCTCCATTTAGTTTGCGAAAATGAAAGGAAATAATTGCCAATTTTTACTAATGAACAAAAATTTAGATAACTAATTAAGATATAGATCTGAAATTGAGGATGGGAAGTGTTGTCATCTGCCGGCTATTTTAGCGTAGAGTTTTCGTTATGTTCTAATTATCAGAAAAATTTAATTCTTTTTTTTTTTTTTTTTTTTTTTTTATTGATCGCGTTAATGTAGGTGAAGGTGGTTTTCTTGAACAAATTATTGGTTATATTTGCAGGTATGGGGAGGGAGGGGGTTAACGCCTTACTCTGAGATTATCTCGGCCCAGGCAACACCGGCGGGTTAGTTAGTTTTGAATAAAGAATAGATCTATTAATGATTGACTAAACTAAAATAAATGAAACTTTATTAAAATCCTCCATCAAATTTTTTTTCTTTTGTTACATTGACAATTATTTGGACTAGTATATTTAAATGACTTTCCTGTCTATATTAATAAAGGAAAGATGGTTGTTTGTCTCTGTGTGCGCGATGACTATGTAAATCCATCACACATAGCCTGAAAATTTGACGCTGGATAGACAAAGACAGGTCCAAATAATACCTGAGACTCTGATTTTTTTTTTTTTTTTTGCTGAACGAAAAATTTGCATATTTCCCTGCCTATATCATGACCTATAACAAATCTGACACACAGGACTTTGTGGTTGAGAGCTTTTTTTATTTTTATTCAGTGTGTGGAAAGAGCAATCGTGTTTGGAAAAACCAACTAGCATGGTGAGATAGATATATTTAAAGTGATCCCAAGAAACTTTAAAGTTTTTTTAGGCAGTGTTTAATTCTGGGAAAGGGGGAGGAGGCAGAAAAACATCCTCCCTTCCAATTTTATGCACATTAATGGTCTAGAAGTGTTAATTTCCCCTCCAGAATCCCACAGTACCCTCCCTCCCTGGAGTTGTAGAAATTCCTCTCAGTGAAAAATATCTGAATTCAACTAATTTTAGGTATACTTAAGGTTATTCCATAAAAAATTTCTTTTTTGACAAAAATCAAACAAAAAGGGTTTCAAAACCATTTTACATACATTATGTAGTAATTTCTTCAAAATTCTCTTTATGCATTTTTTTCTTTGCTATTATCAAAGTTCTTAGTAAACTAAATCATCAAAACCAAATCTCTTTATTTTGTTTATTTTTAAAAATTGACAGCTAAACCAAGCGCTTTTTAGAATAAAAATTTTTAGACAAATGTTGAAGTTAATTTATGGCATAAAATTAGATGAACAAGATGGTGTTCACGCTACGTCATTATTTAAGGGTGCTGTGCCTCTTTAACATTTAACAAAATATAACCTGTACTTTTTAAAAATTGTGAAATGTGTCCTATGTTGTATCCAGAGATTGCTCATGAAAAGCTTGCCCATACCACAGTATTTATTTCTAAATCTTTGCACTTGCCAGAGAGCTAGCAAGATTCTTATAATCTCCACATATTTTTGGAGAAAAGCATAGCTAATTTAATTGTATTATTTTATTTTGATTGCCAAAGCTGATTCTTGTTAGATATTTTTATTGGTTGTTCAAAAGTAAGTGGTAAACAACAACAAAGAAATAAAGTATTATAACTTTTCAGTTTAATTAAAACTACACTTGTTTTACCTCATGATAATGCTGATCCTGAGAAGAGATTTTCTATAAAAAAATTGTATGCTCAAAGGTGATTTCAATGAACATACAATAAAAAATTTGAGATTTGTAAAAGAGGCTGTTAAAAATTATGGAGGTATGAGTAAAGTACCTATTTCAACTTCCTTGTTAAATTATATTAAAAATTCATCTAATTATTCATCTTATCAGCAAAATACATGGAAAAACAGAAAGAAAAAGAAGAAAAGCTTAGATTTAAATTGAGAAAGCCCAGATTTTAACCTGTTTTAGGCCAAGCCTAGAAGTTTTATAAAATTTCTATGGTACAAAAAAAAGTGGGGGGTACAATTGAATATTCTTTGTATTTCATTTAACCCGTCAGGACGCGCGCAGGGTCGAAAAGGCCCGATATCAATTTTTTTTCACGTCAAAGCACTAACATTTGAGCGAAAACAAAAATTTATCTTTAAAATGTTACAAATGCTTTATCTATTCAAATACATACAAAAAATAATAGATACTTACATTTTAATAGCAGGTACTACATAATGGAATAGTATGTTCGATACAAATGTTTTTCTTGCATTTTTCACAACATGTCTTGGATTTTCTGTCCTTTGCATTTGGGCATAAATGGCATCTTTTTCTAACATTTTTTACCTTCTTTTTCGGAGGTTCATTTGCTTCTGAAGTCTGCATATCTTGGTTAGAAAATGAATGCGACGATAATTCATCTCTGAGTTTTCGAGAAATCGATGGCTGCATGCTTCTCTCTTTTATGTGATCTTTGACAAGTTCAAGAGCAAGGTCTTTTAGAAATTGGCGCCTTTTTGAATACTGAATTGGTGGATTTTTTTATGATAGCAGCAGTATCCTAGCATTAATGGCCGCAGTATTGAGAATTGAAAAAAATACTACCATTGGCCATCTTTTGCTTATCCTAGCCATTGAGTAAGTTGCAGACATCTCATCAACGACATCTACTGCCCCTTTAGTCAAGTTATAAAATGATACTATTTCAGGTTTTTTAGCTTCACCCGATTCCTGGTCGATAGCATCATCATTGTGCATGGTAGAAAGAAGATTTACACACCTATTTTTCTTTGGTACATAGGAAACTAGAGTCACATCTTTTTGAAATCCAAATAAAGAAGATTTTGGATTTCTCTTCTTAGCGGAAATAAATTCTGCAGGTATCTCCCGTTTATTTTTTCTGATAGTTCCTACAAGAGTAAGCTTCTTCTTTAGTAGATCTTTTGCGAGATTATAACTAGTGTACCAGTTGTCTACTGTAATATTTCTTACTGAATTCTCTAATTTGTGAGTCAATCTTTTAACTACTTCATTAGCAGAATTATTTAATTCATAAGGACCCTTTGGCTGCGTACCTGCATAAATTTCTAAGTTCCATGTATAAAATGTTCTTGAGTCCACAAAAGCAAAGATTTTTATGCCATATTTCGCCGGTTTATTTGAAATATATTGCCTAAATGCACATTTTCCTCTAAACGCTTCAAGTTTTTCATCTATCGTTACATATTCTCCTAGTGTATAACAATTTTGGCACTTTTTTACAAATGTTTCAAAAATCTCTCTGATTGGAGCAAACTTGTCTATCTCTCTTCTTGAAGCACGATCTGTAATATTATCGAATCGCAAGCATCTCAACAGAAACAAAAATAGTTTATATGACATTGTCCGATGAAATACATCAAGTCCAGTTCCATCCGTAGCCCAAAGATCTCTCACATTTACGTGAGAAGATTTATGTAACCCACCAAAATACAATAATCCAATAAGTGCTTTTAGTTCAACAACTGTAGTTCTCTTAGCATCGCGATCCCTCTGAAAACTTTCAGCTATCTTTGCGATATAAATATTTGTATAATTTACTATACTTGACAAAATATTTTCATCTATTAGCATTAGTAGCGAATCATATGGAGTTGATACATTTCTAGCTTCCCCGACATTTCCTGGCAACTGCATTATAATATTTTGGGCGGGGGTTCTAACATTCTGGCGATATTTCTTCTTATACCATTTTGTACATTTATCTTTCCCGAAAAAATATTCCTCATCCGAATCTTCAGATAAATCTTCTGATTCTAAATCTTCTTCAGAAGAAGACTCGTGAGAACTGAAAACTTCATCATCACTTAATTCTTCATTTTCTTCACTTAATGACGACTCCCCTGTAGATACTTCGGCTAACAAAGTCTGCAAACGTTTCATTTCATCATTATAATTTAATTGGCGATGCGTATTGACATTTAAATTTTTAATAACTAAACTCTGCAAAAATTACACTACGACGCGCGCAGGGTCGAAAAGGCCCTTCAACTCAATTTCTCCTTGAGTAGAATCAACTAGATGGTAGGAATGTCTTTCTTTCGAAAGAGGATGACCTTCAGTGCAGCTACACTGGACCACACCCATTTCAGTCAAAAAGGGGTGTTAGCATTGGGAGCGTTCCGCACATCCGGGCCTTTTAGACCCTGCGCGCGCGCTCGCGGGTTAACTATGCCTTTTGAGATGTTAAAAATTTAGCAAGGGATTCCTTTAGCCTCAGCCAAATTTAAATAATTTTGTTTTTTATTCAAATATACAAAATTCGAGTATTAAAAAAAAGTTTTTTATGAAAATGCTGAACAAGATTGCAAAAAATCATATAAGATTTATTAAAGAAACATCTTATAATGCTGTTAGATATAGAAAAATTAAGGTAACACCATTTTTTTACTTTATTGTTGTTATTATTTGCTTTGTATTTGAGATATTTTTAGAACATTTGAATGTTTACTTTAACATTTTGAACATGACAAAAAATTTAAGAATTTCCTCAGAATTTATTTGCTGTGTTTCTTAAATTAAATTACTTGTGTTATAATACAAGTGCATTGAAAAATCACCGGCGGTGGTGGACGTAAATTAGCCCTAAAATATCCTTAAAATTTCATTATCTAATCCCTAAAATTCCTTCCTAAAATTAAAAAAATATTTGCTGCACTCCCTGGATTAGTGTCCAAGAAAATACATACTATACTATTTCTTCCTTGTTGACCCGCCCAGCATTATACGGGCCCGGGATAATACCCTTGATTATACCTTAAAAATTGCATATATATCCTCAAAATTTTTTTTTTTAAATTAGGAATGTTTTTCTAACGTGGATATATCAGTTTATTAAAAAATAATAAATATTTGCTGAATCTCAATTATATACCCATAAAAAGGGAAAGAAAATTTCGTTATTTGGACAATTTACCATCAATTGGCGACACAATGAAATATTGAAAAAAAAAATTACTGTTTTTTGATCAATGACCTATTCCACAGATTTGGTAAAATGTACCGAAGAAATGTTTCTACTACTCTACATAAATGTATAATTTTTTGGATTTATTAAAATATAACTATCTTATTTTGTAATTTTGAGCAAAATTTAAGATGTTTGAACTCAAAATTTAGTTATTTGAAAACATGTAAAATGTACCTAAACTGTGAAACTATTGAATTTTCAAAAACTTATGGAACAGAGGGTTAAACAAGGATAGTGATATGAGCAAAGTAAGAAATAAAATAAAGTTTGTGATAAAGAAAATTTATTTAACTGAATTTCAAATATTTCAAAGTACTTCTGTTGTAAAAGGATATAGAATTGAAAATGTCAAATAAAAAGAAATTAAATCTAAACAAGTAAGTAAGGAAGAGGTCACATGCCCTTGGATTAAGAAAAATAAAGCAAGGGGAGAAAAAAAAACATTTTGTTTAATAAATAACACTTTAAAATATATATATATATATATATATATATATATATATATATATATATATATATATATAAACTTTTGTAAATGTTAAGTTTCTATTCTGAGTCTTGGGGTTTCACTTTAGAGTTTACACGCTGTACCAATTATACAAATTATGACAAAATTTAAATTGTTGAGAAATGTTTTTAAATTTTAAATTATTTTTTAAAACATGTTAAATTTACCCAACCAACATTTAAAAAAAAAAAAAAAAAAACCTTTTTGAAATGGAGGGTTAAACAAGAATAGAATATAAATCTAATCCAAAGTAAAATAGACTTTGTGCCAAAGAAAATCTATTTAATCTAATTTTAAATTTTACTTTAAAAATTTATAGAATTAGCAATCTTTCGCCCCTCCTCGTAAATGAAAGATTATTCCAAACCAGAAAAAGGATATGACACACTTTGCTGTATAGAAATACATATTAATATTGAAAAAATGCTTCATTAAAAGATTTGACACTCCCTATTCCCTTTATTCTTTCATTTGTATTTTATGATAGTTTTCTGAACTTTCTTCGATAAAAGAGATACAATATCGAAAGCATCTCTATATTCTTTATACGCATTAACATGGATTGCATATTCATATAGTCTTATAATTTGAGCAAAGTAGTTTTTTAATTCAGTTTCTCCTTTCATGTTATTTCACTTCCTTATTTTTCTCTTCATATTCTTTAAATAAAGTCCAGACGATATTGTACATGTTGATTCTTAAATATATAATCATTATTTAAAAGAAAATAATCCAGATAGCCATTTAATTTTCAAGATCGAAAAATAAGGATCAAAATGTTAAATTGACTTAACATTAAAATAAGTATTTGCAGCTTTCAAATATATAGATTCTAAGATTTTTCAATGAAGAAAATAAATAACACAATTAATAATGCTCAACTTGCATGCATTATAGGATAATTTTATGCAGAACAGCAGTACACTATTTCATTGTTTAAATTAAAATTCAGTAATTATTATAAATTCAATCATGTACATTTGGCGAGCATCAATCTTCTTTACCTAATCCCAAAGATGCCAAATTGCTTTTGTGGAAATTTATCTATTTACCGATTTTCTATTGAAATTTAACAGCTAAATTTTACTGATGTGTTATTAGGTACATATGAAGAATTCAGCCTTATAAGATATTCTAGGTATGTGCAGAAACTTTTTTGTAAGAGGGTCAAAATATGCAAAATACTTGGTTGATTTTTAATAGGTTTTTTTTTTTAAAGCTACCATTTGTAGGTACAGTGATAAAGGTCTTGTCCTGGGATGCTATGGATATTAAAGCTGCCACTGTTTCTGTTGTAAAAGTTGTTAAGTTATGGCATTATCAACAGCAGAAAATAACACTTGGCCACTAAAAAATTTTGTTGATTTTCAGAAAGTTTCTATCTTATTTTTACTTTTATTCTCAAGGTTTTGTATAAAATATTGTTTTGATCTGTGTCTAGATAACCCAGAATGGGAACCACAAATGGAGAACTCAGAATAAGTTCTCTATTTATGGTTAATGATATAGGAAGTTTTATTTATGTAATTTTAATTATGTAAAATTATTGTTTCCGATTAGTAAAAGTGCATGACATAATTCAGCTCATTTAATATTGTAATCAATTTTAAGATATTCACTGTGTGTAATCAGGAGTAGGAGTTTTCTGCTTTTGGCTGATAACTGAGGAAAAAAAAATCTTCCCCAGTTCTTATTCTCTAGTAATCGTCTAATTTACTCTCCTTCCATGCCATAGAAAGATTAAAATAATCGTAAAAAAGGATTGCTTTCCAGTAACAATAAATAATCAATCCTATAAAATAACTCTATAAATATATTTTTTTACTTTTATCTCCCCCCCCCCTTCCTCTACAGCACACTTTAAAAAAAAATTAAACTCTTTTAATTAAAAAAAATGTTCTATTTATTACTTTGTAGTAATTATAAATATTAACAATCTAAATTCCTTCTCCCACCTTTTGAAATTTCTGCTTTTTTCCTTTGTGCCTCCCATAGAAAAGATTTGGAAAGGAATAAAAAATTTGCTTCTCTTTAGTAGATTCACTCTTCTTTTCATCCCTGTTAATGCTTTTATATTTTATCATCTTTAGATTGAATGACTGTAATTTTAGAGTTTATATTTCACCAGTATCTCTCTCTTGAAAAAAGTAATAAAATTTATCAGGCATGTAACCAGAATTTTCTTTCGGAGATGGGGTTTATTCCTCAAAGATTTCATGAAACATGCACCAAAAGTCGTAGTTAGTAATTCTACTTGATGCTATAATATATTGTTAAAATTACTTGATTAGTTCACACGTGAGATCCAAAAATATCTTCAATAAATTTACTGCAATATTAGGTAACATGGTCTTATCAAGTTGGAGAAAAAAAATTTCTAAATAAAGATCTTGTTTAATATGACACATGATCTCAATTATGCTAAAATGCAAACTTTATAAACTGTTCAAAAAGGAAAGTGGTTTAAAAATACTCATAAAGAAAGCTGAAATAAATAATGAAATAAATTTACACTTCTGGAATTTAAAGCATACTTAACTTTTACTTTGAAAAATTGAAACAAGGTGAAAATGACAATTTTTATTGCAAAAGATATATTTTCAATAGTTTTTTTTTTTTTTTTTAAATTTTGGCCATATTCCCAAAATTTAGTTTTCATGTTTTGTTGCAAATGTGTATATTGGAATAAAGCACTGAAACTTGACAAAAGAGTGGTTGCTTATAAAATTGTCAATTCTGATAACATTAACATTTTGTTGACCTGTGATGAGTAACTTGTCACTAATTTAGCACATTTTCAGGTAGATTTCGTAAGAAATACTACCTATTACATTCTCCCCTAAGTTGGAATTTTTGAAAATTTTTTGCAGATCTACGCCGATCATGACTCCCAGAACCCAAAAGCACACCCTGTTCAAAACTTTATATATATATCTATCTATCTATCTATGTCACTTTTTTATGGACACGATAACTGCAATAATTCTGCACAAATCTCTTCCCAACTGATACATAAAATCTCGGTCAAGTTCGTTAATGGGTAAAACCGAACCATGGGGGAGGTTTTTTGTGAAAAAAACAAAACACAACTTCTTAATTATGATACGTGTTGAATCTGTTTAAAGTTATTACTTCTAGGAAAAGGGCCGAAAATTTATGCATGACAGATTTTTGATATCATTAAAAATGGCCCCAAGGGGGGGGGGGTTTAGAAAAAAAAATTTCATAACTTCGTCAATTCACAAGATATTCAATTCGCTTAAATTTATTGTAAATCCTCTTAATATTATCTAAAACTTTCATATTGACAAGTTTTTTTATAGGACCCTCTTATAGCAAAAAATAAAATAAAAACAAAAAATCCCTGCCAGCTCTGCCTGCAAACAAGTTATGTTTCGAAGTGGGCCGTTCCAACTGCCAGATCATGGCAAAAAAGGTCATTTCTTCCGCAATTCTCAGCAAACAGGCGTGCCACGGTCTGCATCTTTGAAATCTACCTGTGCCTGTAGGCCGAGCCGTCAGGGATTTTTTTTATTCCAAGCATCTGCCAGAAATTTTGAGTAGTAATCTTTGCTTTATTTAGTCATAGAATGTCTGTCATTAAATAAAGCAATTTACAGTTGAAAATTTCTGTTGGGTATTTTGAAAAAATGTGCTAAATTGGCAATATTACCAGTCAACAATGTGTTAAAAATCTGCTTCACCTACAGAATTTATCTGCGTGTCTTGTGTACACAAAATATCTTTTTTTAAAATAAAAATTAAAAAGTATTAATCTTAGTCTTACTGGTATATAAATATAATTTGCCAATAAAGCAGTTTTTCATCCTATTATTTATTTTAGTCCTTTATTCTAAAATCATGATTAATATGAATACTTCATTCCCTTTCAAATTTAATCTTTTAAGCCATGACTTTTTTTGTCTTTAAATTGTTTTATAAAATAACAATGTATTGTTTTTTATAGTGCAGGTGGTATTATAATTGATAAAGCAATATTAATACTGTGATGCATAAGTTTGATTTGTTTGCACTGAAAATTTTTTATTCATGATGGTGTGTTTTGTTGAGTAAAAAACAGTAAAAGGCAGATGAAGGAGAATTCGGAGTGAATGAAGAATTTTGTTGCCATGAATCTGGGCAATCTCATAGAAGATAAGGTGTTTTCATGCTTCAAAGCATAAGAGGATCTTTTCTATATTATTGTAAAATGTTCCAGAAAACAAAAACGAAAAGAATATATTGTTGCAGTTCTAAAATTAACTACAAACTTTTGAAACAGATGTACATTTTGTTTAATATTAATTATTCATTTAGTATAAAATGTTATATTTTTCTTATAAAAGGTTCTTTTTTTATTATTATTGTTCTTTGTTGCCTTTTGTAGAAAAAATACTATTAAAAAAGCACTTGTATGTTTTGCACCCCCTACTTTTTTAGAACAAAAAAATGGTAAAAAAATGGTAAAAAAATAGTGTAAAATATGTAGTAAATGCAGCAATTTTCTTTATATATTTTTGTCATTGAAATATGTAAAACAATTTTTTTTAAATTTTTAGAATGATGGGTATCCCTCCCCCTCCACCTCGAGGTAGAGGGGCTAGGTTACCTATGCCTGCAGCTCGGGGCTATGGTAAGTTACTGTTTATGATGTTAGTTTCTTATTTTTCCATACTTAAAGAAAAATAATTTAAAAATATTAAAAATCTTTCATAATTTTAATTTAGCTGTCTGACAATATGCATATGCTTTATTCTTCTTTCTTTGCTTGCTCTATATTTCTTTTATCTTTTATTTTATTAGGGACAGCAGGTTAATTTTAAAAAGTAATTATGTGCATGGGCTGTGATCTGTTTTATAAATTTATCAATATGATTACTATAAAATATATTGTTTTGTATTATTTTCTTGGAAATTTTTTATAAGTATTGTAGCTATTTCATGTATTCTTCCCAACATATATTATTAAAATGTTACAGTCGACATCTTTAAAAGAAGCATATGGAAATATGTTTAGATTCAAAAGAAAGTTATGTTAGTTAAAGCTAAAAATTCAGAACAAATCCTTTTATTTTAAAATTTTGTTTCTATATTTCCATTAAAATAGATTTTATAATTTTGACTTGGAACTAAAATTACTTCAGATATACATGTGAACTAACCCTTTATCTTATTCTAAAAATCTATTTAAAATTGTTAATTTTATTAAAAAAAAAATTCCCTGTAATTAAATCACTTTGGATCTATCTTAATGCTTCTTATTAAGAGTTCGACTGTATTTTATCTTTTTGAATTATCTTTAATATAATTGCGAGCCTCCATTCGAAACCACATTCCTTATTGCTCTTGTCAGATTATGATTATGACTACTACGGGTATGGTGACTATCAGGGAGGCTACGCCGCCGACCCCTACTATGACGATTATTATGGTGGCCGCTATGATGACTACTATGACTATGGATATGGAGCTGCTCCACGACCCAGGGAACCGGTCGGTCGAGCCCGTGCTGGACCAGAGAGGGTGGGTTATGTTGCTGGAGTCTTGTCCTCGATAGTTCATCATTAGCTACAGTTTCCACTAGGAACAAAACTCATGAGGTTGGTCAAGTGTCTCGTAGTACCATTTATATTTAAAAGACACTGTCCTCCCTCGAGAAATATCATATCCGAGCTTTTTTCTTTTTGTTTTTGATATTTCATCAGACTGAAATTTCGGTACTTCTTTTCTTGGTCTTCTGTTCAATCAAGTCTGCTTTTGCATCTGCCAGTAACTTTAATGCTACTACTGTGCTGTTGCTTCTATTGGGCCTTTTTTGTCATTTAACATTTACTCTTATTAACAACTTCTTAATTTAGACCTAATGAAAAATCTTAAGTATGTAGCTCGGATATGATAGTGTTTTGTTTGTTTTCTGCTTTGTGTGCTCTTGCCTGTTTGTTTTGTATTTGTTTCTAGTTATACTTAAAAGTAGCTATTGATTTTAATGTTTCTAATGTTTTACTGTGTTAACAATAAATTTAGTTCATTGTTTTCCTTTTTCTTACAAGGAAAATAAGCATCATATCTTAACTTTGAATGTATTACTAATGTTTTTATTATTAAGGAATGCATTTAACATTTAATGTTACTTTACTTCTGATGTTAAATAGTAAATTTATGAACTTTCAAAGGGATTCAAAATACAACCATGCCTTTTAAAATATAATGATGGTTGTTTAAACATTTTGAAAATTAATTTTTTTCAATTGCATGCAATTTAATTTTAAATCCAGGAATCCCTGATGTTACTACATTTGTTCCTTTGCCTGTTTTTTATCTTTAAAATATTCTAAATAGAGGACAGTTTAATTTTCCTTTTTATTTTATTTAGTCTATAGTATTTTTTAAAATTTTAAACTTAAAGTAATAAAATGCTTGTTTTTATTGCAGGCTCGTGCTGGCCGTGGTATTCCCCGTGGCCGCGGCGTTGGCCCTCCAACTCCTCGTGGCAGGGTTCCAGTCCCTCCCCCCCTCGGCCGAGGCACCCGTGGGGTGTCCCGTGGAATTCCTCCTGGTCCTATCCCGGTTCACCTTCATGGGGCCCTTCCCCGGGGAAGCCTGGTCGGTAAACGCAAATTTGACACTCCTAGCCACCAGAACCAAGGGGACTCAAAGCGCCGCTTCCAAAACTCTGGGGCTGGGCAGTGGGGCAGTCACCCCATTCCCCAGCAACCATTGAACTCTACTGGATATAATGGGTACCGGAACCGAACAACGGGGAATCCAACACATTGGTACCAGGACTCATATGGCCAGCAATGGGGTTAATTGTGAGACTTAAAACTGATCAGAAACTTCAATACTGTTTTTTATACTCGACTGGTTTTCAAAGCCAAAAAATAAGCATTTTTTCATTCATGAGGAAGTGTCCTTGTTTTTAAAAAAAGGGGAGCAATCTTCCTAGTTCATGTTAATGTGGTGGTATTACAGCTTTTTTGGTGGATGTTTTGGCTGTTATTCCTGCCCAAACCTCTTCTTTTGTGATTTAAAAAATGAAATTGTTATAATGTTTGATGGCAAAATGGGTATGGTGAATTACAATTAGTCTTACGTGCATGAAACATACTCTGCTTTTATATGCTATAAACATCCATCATATTAACTGTTGACAAGTTATTTAAAGAAATATTGTTCATATGACCAGTTGATTCCCTGTGTAGAAATTGTTAAGTTTATGGATATATGCTTACTGTTCATTTAAAAAAATTATAGGGGGGTCAAGATTATATTACTTTTTACTGTTTTTTAGTGTTGAATGAGTACCGTGTGGTATTCTGAAAAAGGTTTTATTCAGAAATTATGTTTTGTTTGTTGCAGCTTATGAGAATGTGTGCTTCAGTGTTAAGCTTTTCTTCCTTTCTTTTGTTACTCTTTACATTTCGTCTGTTTTTGCTCTAGGGGTGTGATAGAATTGGTCCTCATTAAAAGTTAAAACCAGCATCACTGCCAGTTACTGTGATAGTTTATTTGAAAGATATTAGGTACTACTAACTCTTAACACTTTTGCTGAATTTTGAAAATTAGATTATTATACAAAAATATGCTAACAAGCTGAATATAAACTGCAAATTTAATGGAATTTCAATATTTTGATTGAAATATGCAATTATTAAACAGTTCTGTTTTGTTTCCAAGTTATTTACTTAGATGATTCCATGTTAATTTAAATTTGTAAATGTTAGTTATTAGTAATTGAAGTTTAAGGAACAAGTCTTTATTTTGTAGAAGTCTTATGATTTCATTGAAAACTGTTAAAGCTTGCTCTCTTTCACTTCAGAGAAAAGTTTCTTGCTTTTAAAAAGTTTTGCATGAAATATTACCTTTTATTGAGAATTTAAAAAAAAAAAAAAAAAAAAAAAAACTATAAAGACATTTTTCTTATAATGCTGAGTATAAATTCTTAATCAAAATTACAGTAAAACATACAATATACTATATTATAATTTGTAAAATAAATTATGTAACTCTTGAGGATATGTTTTGATTAAGTGACTGAAGCAGTTTTTTGAAGTTTCGAGTATTCAAAAGGATCTATAAATGATGGCAAAAGCAATTTGGCACTAACATTTTGCATTTTTTTACTGAAGCAAACATTTTCACAAATATTGAATGGTGTCTGGATGAACATTTACAGATGAATTCTTATGAACTGATCTCTGCAATTGGTGTTGGTGTATTTGTACTTTGATATCAAACTTGTACTTGTAAATTGAAGTTATAAAGTATGTAATTTTGCTTAATGTTTGACAACTCATTGTTCTGACAGAAATTCGATTCCATTTCTGGTTTAAAATATCTTCAAAAAGCTCCGGCAAAAGCGTCTAACAATTGTCCTCCTTCTTTCTCTTTGTCAGTTAATGAGTTTGAATTGTTATGCAAGTCTACTTGGTTTTTCATTTTTTAATCTAATAATTATACAAGTTGTAATTAAAATAATAAATGAAGTTTATTTTTGATACAATTAACATTTGATAATTTTGCTCTTTGTGCACATTTCATAAAAATTGTGATGAATTTTCTTCAGATATTGCTGAAGGAACTTAGTTATCATAGGATAAAATGTTGTTGTAATTTAATTTTTGTTGAAATTGGAAATCTTATTTAACATAAACATTTAGAAAAGTTAAGAGCTTTCATTAGAATGATATAATTGTTGAGTGTATGACAGAATTTCTTTCAGAACAATTAGTATCTCTTAAAACTGTTATGTATTTGTGTAAATTTAGTTTATTCATTTTGGTTTTTATATGATTTAGAATAATGGTTTTTGTAAATATTTTTATGAAAAAAAATGTTTTACATTTTCGAATGGTTTTGATTTGAAATGAATCATTGAAATGTAGTTGTTAGAAAAATTGAATTTTTGGGGAAATTGTGAATTTTAGTAGTAGTTGATGTTAGTGCTGTTGCTTCCCAGTAAATTTACTGATGTTCTTTTAGCTTTGTGCATGTTACTACTGATAAAAATGTTGTTCTTCATTTAAAATGAACTTGTATACATTATGTTAGATATTGTATTTGTTGTTTCAAAAGTATATGCTTCATTTTTTATATATTATGGTAATTTAGACTTAAATTTCAACTTGCATAATTTTTATTACACCAAGGATTCTAAAGAACACATTTTGTGTCCATGACTCAGAATGTGCAGTTATTGGTTTTCATGTGGTAGTTTAGTAGTTGTGATTACTGGAATAGTGTCAAAATATCTAAATGCATTTATATATGCCACAAATATGAGAAAGATTTTCCTTATTTGAATGCTCTATAGGAATTACAAATTTCCTTTACAAAAATAAATGGACTGGTAATTGTTATGCAACCTAATTGCAATGTAAGCAAACATATTATCTTAGTATGCAATACAATTTCCTTGTGCAGCTGTGAGAAGAAAAGAAATTAATATATCATTGCACACTATAATGACTTTAAAAAAATAATTCCTTGAAGAAAATGACTTGACAAGTTCTTGGAGCTCATCAACATAAATTTATAGGAATCTACCGTTTTAAAAAGTCTTCCTAAATGGGCCCAAAATATCGTAATTTTTTTGCTGGCCCAACTGTGACCTAAGGCAGTAACTCCCTAGTTTGTCTAAAATAAAAGCAAAGCAACATTAGATATTGAAAACAAAAGGAAATTGATTTGGATGGTGTATGAATTGAAAATGTTTTCAAACAATTTCAGTTTTGATAAAGCATCATCATTACAGACTTACTTTCTATGTTTCAATTCCTATTAAATTGTATGGTACGTTTCTGGTATTTTGTTTAATTTTTTGAAAGATTTTTGGGGAAATTTTTATTGTTAGTAGGTTTTAGAATATTGGGCGAGCTTCGATTTTCATGGTTGATGAATTAAAGGAGAGAGGTTTATATTTCCCTACAAATTGACTTAATTTCTGTAGAATTTTTAAACCTCTAAATATTTATATGTGGAAGTTTCTTACCCACCAATTTTCTATGTATATATTAAAAATTGTGGAAGTATATTTAGTCACTTCTTTTATATCTAAGGAGATGAAAGGATCTTCATTCATGGTGCAGTTATTAGTATTCATTTTATATAATGTGTTACTAATTGTACGTTTTTTGTCCATGTTTTTTGGATGATTTATTATACAAGATTTGTGACTTTTTAGCACTTACACATCCAAATAAGACTGCATATCTTTTTTAAGATCAGAAGTTTGTTTTTTATATCTAATAGCTTAAGAAAGGATGTTTACAAAGAGAAAAAAAAATCTTGTGAGAGAAATATTAATTGATATAAGAGCGATATTTTATTATATCCAGTGTCAAAAATTTGGAAATTTTTTTTCTGTAAATGCAGAAAATGATATACTGGATTGTTATAAAGGTGCAGTATTAAATAAAAGTAAGCACCAAATTTTTTCGAGAAAGGCAGCTGATAAACTACATTAAATGATGACATTTTTTGTCTTATCTTCCATGTTGAAAGACTTAATTGCAAGATTGCAGACCAGAATTATGAAGCTTTTAGGTTTGTGACTAATTGTTTTCGCACAGGCACCTAAGACATGCTGAATTTAGGTTTTGTCTGCACTTGTAAAAAGTAATAATAAAGTACTACCCATTGAAAATGAAATCAGAGCTTGATCAAATTACTGTTCTCATGCTTATTTGCAACTGGTTTGATCATAAAAACAAGACACTCATCTTCTGAAGACATATATCTGGACTATTTTTAACGGAAATATATCTGGAAATTTAAAATGACCAGACTAGAGAAGTTTCAAGCTTAAAGAGAGCAACAATACTTTTCTCTCTTGTATTGGACTGAATTTTATTGCAAGAGTTGAAAATTACTAAACAAAAAGTAATTTTGAATGTTTAAAAAATTGGTGAATTTGTGTTTTTAGGTGTAATTTAAAGAGAATACAAATTTGTTCTTCATATTACCTAATTAATTAATGGGGAAAAAGGTTTCTTTTATTCGTAATGTTATGTTAAATCATACATTTAGAAAAATAATCGTATCAATTAAAGAATGACTAAATTCTCTTGAATCGCTTTTAATGTTAATGATAGTTGTAATTATCAACATATATAATTATAAGAAACTAACAAATCAAATCTCTGATTAAGTACTTGCTTTACAAAAAAACCTAAACCTTTTTCTCCATACATAGTATTTTTAAAGTATACATTCTGTGTTATCAATTTTTCAATCGTAGTATCTTTACTCTTCTTGTCATATTATATGGTTTTTATTGTTAATATTTTTGGCTTTCGTAAATTTTTTGCTTTAATGGTGGCAGTATATCGTTAGTTTTAAAACCTATTTGTCGTGTGAAATGAAAATAGCCAAGAAAATCTAAACTCCCTCTTTCAATGTGTGGTTTTGTGGTGTAAAATTTTTAAACTAAAACTCTGATTAGATTGTTGTATGTTTTTATAAATGCTTGTATCATGTATGCATGTGTAAGCTTTAATTATAAAATTCTCAAAATCTTGATGCACTAAGAGATCTAGTTGATGGTCGTCATTAGGTACCTCTTACGGTGAAAATGATTGCCATTATGGCACAGACTTTCATTTCTTGGTGTGCTTTAAAATTTTGTCCTATGGTGTTTGTGCACATTAATTCATTGAAAATTAGATATTTTTTTAAAAAGAATCTATTTTGGCTCGCAGAAATGGGAAAAATAGTATTTTGAAAGAAAAAAAAATAAGGAGAAGATGCTTAACAATTTTAATGTTGCAGGGTTTACAAAATCTTGCATGGTTTTATTTTCAGGAAATCATACTCATGTTCGAATAATGAGGTTTTTTGATGATGATAAATTTTATTTTCTTAACCATGCAAGATGCTTGTGATTTGGAGCCAAAATAGCTATGATTATTTTTCCTTACACATTGTATTTTCTTTTAAAATTTTATTTTATGTGCAATTTTATTTTTTAATCCCGGTTATGCATTTATTTTATATCCAATGGTTATGCTGTGCAGATTACAGCTTTGAAAATATTTTAAAATCTTTTTGAGGAATTGTTTTTATATGAAACAAGTATTCTAAAATGTTAAATATAATCATGCTCTTTGCATCATGGAATGTTTTTAATTGTTCACTTTTTATTTTTTTTATATAGTTTTCTAGTCCTGCATTCGCCAGCTTTTCTCTTGTAGCTGTTGTATTCTGGCAATATTTTTTTAAAAAAATTGTTTTTCTAATGTTGAAACTTTTTTGAGCTGTTTGAATCCCCCCTGATACTGGTGGCCCTTATGTGGAAAATAAACAAAAAAATAAAAAATAATAAAAACATGTAAAACATGTCTGGAATAAACCAGCTTGGTTTTAATGGTCTCTTTCATTCATTTTCACTTAAGTGTAACTGCTTTACTGTTTGTCATGCAAGTTGTTTTTCTACTGCTCTTTTATCTTTTCTTTAATGATTAAATAAAGAAACTGCAGCACTCGTTTGAAAATGAAGTTAATAAAACATTTAAAAAAAAAAAAAAATTCTCAACCAGAAAAGAATAAAAGTTCTTGCTTTAAATTTTCTAAGAGAATTCAATTTGTAATTATTTTGAAAGTTAGTTTATAAATTTTATTGTGACTTTTAAAGTAATTGCTATATAGAGTTCTTTCTGAAAAAAGTTAATTTCTATTTTTTTTTTCCCGCTATAAATAATCTAAATATACTTTTATATTTAATTTTGATGAAATCCAAAATTATTTTTAAGCTAAAAAATGAATGGCTTTTGTTCTTAGTACTTGATAAAAATCATATAAATGCAGTCTCTTGAATATTCCTCTGTAAGAAATTCATTTCATTGTTTTGGTTATTGTAATAAACATTTTTATAAGTTAAACAATAAAAATTTTTATTGACTACACATAGTTAAAAAAGTTAATTTCAGATTTACACTTTTGTATCTCTCTTTTGTAGCTAAAAGTTACTTCAATTATTGATTTTGAATAAATCAAGGAACTTTGAACACTGGACCGTACTGAATATAGGAAGATACGCAAGAAATTACTTGTTCGAAAAGAAAGAGCAATGTACAAAACTTAAGATTTTTTTTTTTCGAAACTTTTACTTACATATACCTGAATAAAATTGCTTTAAAAGTTAGTTCTAATAATAGAATTTTACCCATTCAATGACACATGTAACGAGAACGTTTCTTTCATTGCAGAATATAAAACACTAGAGCTTTTTGAAATTTTAATATCAAAGCATTTATAAGAAAAAACGTACAAATCTTATTTATATAAATTTATTAAATGCCAACTAAAATATTTAGTTTTTGATATTATAAGATGAAATAGCAGTGCAATTTTCCCTATTTGAATTGGTTTTCTCACAATTAAAAGGCCCTTTTTCTAATTATTCAAAAAAGAAAATGGTATGTGCAACAAAATTCATTAATTTTTAACCTCTCAGAATAATTTATATAATAATTTTAGTATTTTAAAAATGGATTCCCAAGAATGCTTAAGGCCAATTGAGCATGTTTCTTTATTAAAAAAATCTACCAGAATTTTCAAATAGTAATATTTGCTCTGTTATTAAAGCAAAGAATATTTTTCCAAATTGGCACTGCTTTTTAGTTATTTAATTATTGAATGAACTTTGAAATTTGCCAAATGTCAGTCTTGACAATCACTTGGTGACATGTTTTTTTAAACCCTCAAGATTTCTAATTAAAAAATATATATACAGTAAACTCTGTCTAAGGTTGAATCAGTCGGGACCGAGAAAATTGTCCGCCATAGACAACATTCTGCCTTATGCAAAACAGCCAAAATAAATAAAATACATATGTGCAAGTCATATTTTTACGTTCGTAATCTTTAGAACAGCTTTTTAAATGAAATTATACGTCTTATTAAATTTATTATTAATCTCAAAACATTATATGAATAAAATAAATAGTAGTACCAATGATAAATGTCTTCCATTTTAAAAGTTAATGAAAATCATTTACCTTAACTACTACTTCATATTTCGTATAGTGGCATAGTAGTCTTCATGGTTTTCATAATCGTGCTCATCTTCATTTTCACTATGTATAGACTGCAGTGGAACATAGTAGAGATCTTACATAATTAGATCCATTAATTATTAGGGATGTAACGAATATTTGGCCCTCTTGCCGAATATTCTAAGATATTCGGTTAAATAAGTTCCAGAAAATCAAAACAAAATGAGATTTTAAATATTTTCAACAAACAACATTAAAAATTTATATCTAAATGCATAAATTATTATAAGAACAGAATGAACTGGTTTCTCACCAGACTCCCATTTCAGCAGACTTGCCACTTGCTGACCATTAAAGGATCAGAAAACCCTCAATCTGTTAACCAAAGTTCACTTACCAAGAACTATTATAGATACGAATAGTCTGTGTGAACTACTTCAGCAGGCATCTCATTGAAATATGGGGGGAAGGAAGTATTATGAGGGGCTTGTTAATTTTGAGAGAAAGAAAAGAGAGAAGTATATCTTGGTAGCAGAAAAAAATATTTTAAGAAAATGGCCTTTTTCTTGACATACAGAATGTAAATTTACTAAGTTTGAGTTGCATGAGAAAGGATATAAAAAGACAGAGGACACATGCAAGTTCTTATTTTTGGGAGGTTAAATGATTTTATTAAAATAAAAAAAGTTTCATTTTTTACAGACGTAATGAGTTTCTATTTTAGATAATATATATATAAAACTAGAACTATCTATAGATTAAATAAAAAATTATGAATTAACATATGACTTTCAAAAATGTAAATAATTTATCTTATTGGCATAAAAGTATTTAAAATATTACAAAAAAAATACATTCAGCTGTTATGATTTTTGAACACTCAAACAAAAGAATTATTTCAATTAGTCCTTAATTTAATTTTTGATTTTAAAATTGAAAAAAAAGAAATAAACAATGAAAGTAATTTTTTTTTTTTAAGTTAATATTCGGCCAAATCACTATTCGTTACATCCCTATTATGTCGCACTTCTTGAGTATACAAAGTGTGTCAGAGGGGGGAGGGGAGAGGTTAACATTGTGGTGTTACATCTAAAATATAAGGAGCATTATTTTTAAGCGTATAATAAAGTTCATTAAAGATATATGCATTTTTAGTCAGGTAGAATTAGGTATATTTTTCTTAGAATTTCAATAGCTTGAAGTAAAAGTACACAAGATTTTAAAGGTTTTATAGTCAGGCTGTAGTGGAGAGTATATGCCATACCTTCTAGATTTTTTTAAGAAACTGTATATTTTGTTTCTTAAGTAAAGCTATAGCCCTCTCTCTCGTTTTTCTCGACTAAGCATTGTTTATATTACAGTAACTGTATGAGGCAGAATCAATCAGGACTGTATCCCACCTTAGACACGAGTTTATACTGTATTGAAAATCGTACCTTGGGACTTAAAAATTGTTCTGCAGTAAACAAATTTCCATCTTGCACAGTCTGCCTTAGAGTTTACTGTATTTATAATAGAAGATAATAGATTGTATGAAACTTTTTTTTTTTTTTTGCATAAAATTAGCTTTAAACTAATATTTGCAGAAAATGTGATGTCACAACAGGATGGCATAGGGGAAATGAAGAATAAAACTCCACAATTTGTGACGTGATTAATGGGTGACCCCACTGAGAAATTTAAACCAATTCATTATATTAGATATAATGTATTAGTTATCTTAGAACTTTAAGATTCCTAATGTTATTGTAAAATGCTCTAAAATTTAAATGATTTTGTAACAGGAAAGCATTAAAACTTATTCCATTTGATTTGTTTTGAATGGAGACACAGCAGTTATGTTCTTTTTTTTTTGGCTCACTGTGCTAAACAGATTGGGATTTGCAACTAAAAGTGAATTCTAAACAATTATGAACAACTAAGTTAGAACTGTAGGTCTTTACTTCAGAATTCTCGATGATAAGCTAAGTCTGTAAGAATTGGGCAAAAGGATGAGTTTAATGAAATGGGATTCATAACGCTAGAGATTATTCTAGATATATTTAATGTGGCATAATACGCATGTTCACAATACCTACTCTGTTCAAAATGACACATTTTTAAGATTGCTACTTGCTGCATCCAATAATGTTTTTTGTTTTCATGGTATGCATTAGTGATTGTGGCTTTAAATTTTTTTAATCTGCTATGCTCAGGGACTGACAAAAGTTGAAAATTCTTAGGCGCCAGAAAAAATTCTCAGGAGCCAGATTGAAGCATCATTTCTCTGACATTAAGGCTCCCGTTGAGCAAGCTCTCAGGAATACGGTGCTAATGTTAATCCAATGGGGCATTAATGTGCTAATATCTCGCTTGCATTTGAATATTTTTAAACGATTTTTTTTTGCACTGGATAGCAGAGATCAATCTCTATTTCCGCCGTTGATTACTTTTTCGATTTTCTTTGCGTATTTTTTTTACAAAGATAGTTTCACTTTCGAAACCGGTTCCGAAAGTGAAACTATCTTCGTTCTTAGAAAATTTTCATGAACTTGATTTTCGCAGAAATCCGATGAACACCCACTTTTATGTTCTTCCGCACTATTCTGATTTTCATTATTTGTAATGGGAAGTTTTTCAGATTTATTAGCAAAGAATAAGCGATCAATTTTCAGTTGTTTCTTTGGAAGTGAATCTTCTTTCACACTTCTCTTCATTTTTTAATCGTATCTTCATTAAAAGAAAAATAAATATTGGGCCAAAAAAAAGTAGATCACATGGATAAGAACAAAATACGCGGGCGCCACCTCGAAAAACAAACCAGTCTGTCGTCTCGGGAATGAATGAATCACGAAGTAAGAACTAAGAGTACAATGAGCGGGAAAGGCCGAAAACCAGAGAGCTAAAACGAACAGTTACTTGCCTGGACGAATCACGGTGCAGTATACGTCACAAAGCAGTAAGACATGCGCAGACAGCCAGCGCCTATAGACCTTGCAAAAATGACTTGCCTAACATTGAAGCAGCTGCGAGACAACTCATCTTAGAGAAAAGGTGTCGGAGAAAATGTAAACGAACAGCAATGGCACTGATAAACGTACGTGCGTTTGCTGGCAGAGTGGACGAAATAATAAGTTTTTAAAGGGGGAAAACTAAACTTAAAATATTCTAACAGTAGGTAAAAAAGTTAGTCGCCAAGAGGAATTTTTTAGTCGCCCGGGCGACCTGGCGCCCGGGATTTGTCTGACCATGGCTATGCTATTTTTTTAATGAATTTTTTAAGAGCATCATGCACCTTTTTTTTAATTTGCCGTTTTGTTATCCAATTGCAGGCAGGGATTCAAAGAATTTAAACTACTTTTTACGCAGTCTTTTATAATTTTGCCCTTGGAAAGTAAAATCAACTCTGACTGCTTTGTTCCTTCTCTCAAACAGGGCTTGTCAAAGTTCAATGTGCAGTAATTAAAAATTCAATTGATACAGCAAAATCTATTTAGTACAAATGTCATCCGCTGAATTCATTACTAACTGCAAGGACAGACTTCTACCAGTGTTTCAGTATAGAAAATCTTGCATTATTAAAACTGAGAAATTTTGTCTTAAATAAGGTAAAAAATACTATTATAAATTACTGGTGGAAGTTTGCTCCCTAATAACTACAAGCAGGGAAGACCGAGCTATGCTTGGTCAAAATTAGCTTTGAGATCAACTATCATAACCAAATTGACCCACTAATAAAATTTTCTCAATCATGATACCAAGCCCAATTGTCTTCTCGTGCCCGAAACCTATGATATAAAATTTAATCAAAATAGTCTGAGCCGTTTTTTAGATAAAATTAGCTTGACCCACTAATTGGATTTTCTCGAGCTTGTGACCTAGCCCAATCATTTTCTCGTGCCCAAAAACCATAGAATACACAATTTAAGTTCAAATCGTCTGAGCCGTTTTTAAGATAAAAATAGCTTGACCCATAACTAAAATGTCCGACTAATCGAAATTTCTCGAACATGTGACCTCGCCCAACAGTCTTTTAGTGCGATTTATTGTTTCTCTTCCAATTCGAAGCAGAATTTCATTCATGCACTGTTGTGTGGACTTTGAACTTTCAAAGCAGAGTGAATTTCTTGCTCTTGATGCACGTGATTTATGCTGCCAGTATAGTTTTTTAACACTTGTGTTTATGAATTCGCTCTGTCTGTGCTCTAACTCTCATAAAATATATTCGGATTGCCATGTAATTCATATATTTATTGAGGTGTACTATGGCATGTTTTCTATTGAAAATGGAGTGTGTAGCATTTATAGTTTGATTACACGGACACTCCAAACAATTCCATTACATTATAGTCTATGGGAGAAAATAGTTTGTGGTGTATTTTAATAATATTACATTATTTCAAACATAATAAAATCGATATATGTCACTGAGGTGCACTTCAAGATGTTTACTGTATGATATGGTATGCATAGTATTTATCGTTCCTTTATAGGAACACAAAAGAATTTGGTTACAGTACTGTCTATCGGCGATAATTGCTGGAAGTGTTTTCAATTGTGGTGCGTGTTTCTAAATTTAACTAATTCTTTTACATATTACCTGGTGTGTATAAATTCTATAGATCATATACAGGCTGCACAAAAGAATTCAAATATTTTTTCCACTACAGATGGTAATTGCTGAAATTGTGTTGGAAAAAGCATAACACAAAACTTGTTTAATTCAGGGTGTCTAGCCACCTGGAAAAGTCAGGGAAATTTGAAACCCCAAGAAAAAAGACGAAAATTTTTCTGATTATAAAACTAAGGATTTCATATTGCAGTGCCAGAAAAATCTAACTTTGAGTCTAACTTAATCTTCAAAAGTGCTGTAAAGAGTATGTCAATGTCTTCTGCAATTCATTTTGTCTACCCCCTTTCAGTCTTTCCTTGTAACTCTGAGATTTTCAATTCCAGCTTCACTGAAACTTTGTACTGAATGTTGTAGGATTGATTAGGTGAAAGATTTACGTATCTTTGTTTGGGAACTAAATATTTGTTAGCTTAATTTATAGGATATTTATTATTTGTATTAAAATATGTCAAAGCAATCTATTTAATTGTGACCGATGTGATAAAGAATTCCATCCTGTTTGGACAAAATGGATAGAACCTAATGCTAAAAGTGTGTGTCTCAAACATGTTACGCATGTAAAAAAAAAAAAAAATCAAAGAAATATATAGGAGCGTCAAGCAATAACTATGAAATAAATATCTTGATGTTCAACAATTTGTAAATTTTACAAAAATTTGTTTAACAAATCGGTAGTTTATGCTTAAGAATCAGTTGTAAAAGTTCCACTATCAAAATTCACAGCTTTTAAGATTTTTTTTGTGTGTAACATCACAAAATCTCGATACCTTTTAATTTATTTATGGATATGGAAAAGTCAGGGAAATTCATTGTTGATCTGGAATAGACACCCTGTTAATCAGACCTCATATTTCACCTTATTAAACTCTGCAGTTTTGTTACAATATTTTGAATGTGTTGGATAGTGTTTCATAATATATGTTTGACACATGACTTTTTTTTTTTCTTTATTCACTACAGTTTTAGCTAATTCTGAAAACTAAGATTTTAATTAATATGTGAATTTTAGTTTATATTTTATTCATTCCTTTTAAGGAAAAATATGCAAGTTTTAATTTTTTATTCTGAAATTAATTAAAATACTTTAAAAATATTAGCATCCTGCAATGGGTGAGTTATCGGATTTTAGTGCTTGTTGGTTTTACATATATATAATATATAAATAAGTACCATTTTTTATCATATTAGTTTTAACTGATAAATAATTAGTCTAGAATTAGTTAAACCATGTAAAAGCATTGGATCAGGGCAGTACCTATTAAGTCACCCCCTCCCTCCCTCCAAGACAACATGTGCATTGCGGGGGGAGGGGGGGGATTCATGTTATATTTTTTAAACACATTGTCAATACAAAGCACAAGTTTAGTTTTTACTCCTTTTTCATGTCCAATGAGGAAACACATGCATTAAAGCTGTTTTCAAATTTTAGCATTCTGATACAATTACATATTAGTTTGTATGTGCATACAATTTCCAGTTATTCCATTTCTATGTAATTTAGCAGCGTTTTCAGGGGCCGTACTTGACCTTAATTTCTGAAAAAATAAAAATATCCTTAAATATGGTAATGTGTTGTGAAATTCTGGGAGTTTTGTGCTATAGCACAATACTGGCATTTAAAATCAGTGAATTAGGTGAGCAGAGTGTGCCTAAGACCAGTGATGTAAAATACCCAGGTACAGGGGTCGGAAAAACTACTTTTTGTTTGTAGCGAACTACAACTACTTTATGAAAAATGTAGTTAACTACAACTACTTGTTTTAAAAAGTAGCGACTACAAACTACTTTTCGTAGTACAAAAGTAACTACTTTCTAGTATGCTACATTTCGCTACTTTAGTTATCATCGCTAATTAAATGCACCGCAAACTATTTTTCCATAGACCATAATGTAACAGAATTCTTTTGAATGTCCCTGTAAGCGAGATATAAATGCTACACACCATTTTCAATACTGAACATTCAATGGTAAACTTCAATAACATATAAAACTTTCACGGCAATCCGAGTATATTTACGAGAGTTAGAGTACAGACAGACAGACTAAGTGAATTCATAGACACTTTTTAATTATGTTGGAAAGTGTTAAAAAAAGGAAATTTGAAAACAAAAATTGTAATAATCTTACAAGTTTATGAGAGTGATATAGCACAGTAGCGTTTAAGGTGGTTCTCAAATTCCTTGCTCAACAACGCGAAACTTTCTGACACTTTATCTGACTCATTTTTAAACGCAAAGGCATAAAATTGCCTTGTCTGACTACGGAAGCGATTTGGAATCGAAAAGAGTTTTCCGTTTTTTGATAAATAAATTACTTATCGCGTTATAAGTGATTTGTGTCAAGTTTTTTTTTTCCCTTTCCCCTGTTGCGCCGTCGGAAATTCGGTTGAAAGCGCCGACTTTGACAGTGTTTTCTGAAAAATCTTCTGTCTTTACCAGAAAATAAAATAAAATAAAGAATAATGGGAAAGGTCTTTCGGTTACAATTATAATTGAATAATGATTTAGATATTCGGTGCGAGATGCGATGCAGTAATTATTATTAATAAAGAAAATGCTAACTCACCGCTATGTGCAACTTCAGGTTATAAGCAGATGATTTTGATACTGATAACTTCTTATTAATTGGACAAAACAGGCATGCTGGCCCTTTACGTTTCAGCTGCTAGTTTGTTTGAAGGCAGAAATCATTCGTTCCCAATGCACTTTTCTCTAATAATAAAATGGTGTACTTGTTCTTTTTCTGTGCTTTTTCAAATACAGGGTGTCCAGCGAATAAGACCCTGATTTCAAAATTAAATATCTCAAAAACAAAGATCAATAGAATTATGTGGTAAGCGGTTTCTTTATTAGCTAAGCTGTAAAAATGTTATACAGAAGTTCTGGAAATTTAGTTGCAAAAACCACTAACAGATGGCGCTGTACGCCGAAAAACTCGTTCTCTGCAATCAATATAAAACAAAGTCAAGTCTAGCATTTTTTTCAATCAAAACACAATCTTTTCAAAATGTTCACCGTTCGAAACAATGAGGTGGAGTAAACGATTAATGAAATTTGACATCACATCCTGCAATGTCTCAACGGAAATGGAATCGCATGCCACACAATCGACGATTCAAGCTCATCCAGCGTAGTGGTGATGGTTCCGGTAGACAGTGTGACAATGCGCCCCACAGAAAGTAGTCACAAGGAGTCAGATTGGGCTTATATGGATGCCAATCTCTTCCTGTGCCAGTAAAGTTGGGACAATCCAACGTAATAACTCTATTCCCGAAGTACTCATCAAGAAGACGAAACATCTTTTCTGTACAATATGGTCGAGCCCCATCTTGCATGAACCAATCGATACCTGGTTGATCCTCCAACGCTAGTTGTGTGCTGACAAATTGTTCCAAAATTGTAAGGTAACGTTTACTAGTGATCGTTTGTCGCATGAAAAAAGGACCGATAATGCCTCTGGTGCATACTGCAACCCAAACAGTAACTTTAGGTGAATGCAGTGGTTTCTCTTCACACAAATGAGGATTTTCAGAACTCCAAAATATCCAGTTTTGTTTATTCACGAATCAATTCAAGTGGAAATGTGATTCATTTGTGAACCAGTAGCGGCTAACATCAAACCCTTCATTATCAATCATTGTGAGAATCTGGTTCGCAAAGTTAACCCTTTGTCCCAAAGCTCTTGTGAGTATAGTCTGATGACTTTGGATTTTGTATGGAAACATTCGTAGGCTGTGTTTCAACATTGTTTGTGCACTGAAACACTTTAAACCAGTCTCTGATGCAATTCTTCGCATACTATTCCTTGGATTTCGCTGAACAATTCCAGAAACTTTGGAGACATTTCCAGGAGTGACTACAGTTTGCCTGGGTCCAACGTTTCCCACTCGATTATCATCCACGCTACCGGTTCTTTCAAATTTGGCAACGAGCTTGCGAATGACTTTCGCATCGGGTCCTTTTGGAACATTAAATCGTTTTTGAAAGCTGTGCCTTGTTGCCGTAGGAGGGCATTCTAATCTGTAACACCTCTGTACGAGAAAACACGTTCAATGGAATACATGATTTTAACCTCTACGCTAAACTCCTTTCACGATCCAATGGTCGAACTGATCGCTCTGGACTTCGAAGCACAATTTATAGGCATTGTGATTACAGCACCATCTGTTAACCATTTTAAAACTAAATTTTCAAAACTTCTGTATAACATTTTTACAGCTTAGCTAATTAAGAAACCGTTTACCGCATAATTCTATTGATATTTGTTTTTGAGATATTTAATTTTGAAATCAGGGTCTTATTCGCTGGACACACCCTGTACATATATATTTTAATTAGAGTTCTAACGATTTTAAGCTGACAGGAAGCGAGGACAAATTTTATTCGAAGGGAATATTTTAGATGATTGATTATTTATTTAATGTTACTAGACAACAAAGAATACAGAACTAAAAAAAGAAGAGTTTTAAATTTTGTATATGGAGAGTTGGAGAAGGGGGATAATTTATATTTCTGATTATTTATCATCAAAGCACTATTTAGGGCAGAAGATTTTTTTTTTTTTAATAAAAATAAAAATAACTTAAAGATTTTAGATTTATTTGTAAGGGGGGGGGGAGAGAGTAAATTATTAGGGGCAATTTAGATGATTACTTATATATTATTATTAGGTAGAAACGAATGTTGCCATTTTTAAAGAGTTTAAATATTTGAAACTGTATGCTGGATATGCCGTAAATTTTGGGGACAGGGTAATAATTTTTATTTATTGTCATTAGAGAGCAATAAATGGAGTGAAAGATTTTATTTTTGTATAAAAATAAAGATTTAAAAATATTTTTTAATTCCTTTGTATGCTACTAGGGGGAAGCGTGAATTTGAGAGGTTAGGGATAATTTAGATGATTTATGATTAGATGAATCAGTTCTTTTTCTTTTCATTCTTTTTTTTTAAATAAAGATTCTACATTTCTTTGCTTGCTGGGGGTTGGAAGCAAAAGGGAGAATAAATTACAGTTAGATAAAGACTTAACATAGCCAGACGACTATATTTTGGTAAAAACAATCGTAGTCTTATAAAAGTACATTATATTGAGATTTCTATAGATTTAAATAACAATACACAAAGTTTCTGCCACCTAGACTATGGAAATGAGAGTTAATTTGTGACCGTGCCCGTCGTTTATGGAAAAATCTATGACACTGCAACTAAGATTTGTCACTGACATTCGCAAATTGTTGCAGAGAACATATTTCGCACAAAAGAAACGAGTTATGATCATGTGATTTGAAGATTGACACTTTTTCCTCCCTCCTAAAGTAGCGTCGATGCTCGCTACACTACAATTTTTTAAATGTAGCGTGCTACACTACAAACTACTAGAAAAAGTAGCGGCTACTGTAGTTTCGCTACTTGTACCGCGCCGCGTTACTTCCGAGCCCTGCCCAGGTATTTATTTTTAAGTGTAAATACCCATTTTGGGTATTCTTTAATAAAATATATCTGCAAAAAACTATCATATTGCTATTAGTTATGAAGGATTAGTGTAAAAGAAAGAAAAAATTAAAACATCTTTTATATAGACTGATGAAGCTTGACTTCTTATAGCTATTGAATTTTAAAGAAACTCAATGTTTTATGTCTTTTTTAATTTTAATGAAGAATGTAAAAATCTAATGTATCTTTCAAAAGCATTTTATTAAAAAGATATTTTTATTAAATTATGTAATAGATACAACTGATATGTGCAAAGTCACAGGGCTGGATGATATCAGAAATTTAATATCGCAATATATCAACAGGTTAATTTTGCTACTATATCGTGATACTAATTTAAAGGGGGGGGGGGGAAGTAAGAACTTTTGCTGTTTTTTTTTTTTCTTCTTAAGATAAATTATATAGTATCAGCAATTTAAACACAAAACTTAGTTGAATGCAATGAATTAAAATTTTTGTCTATTTGCTCATAGAACATAATTTTTATTTTGCATACTTTTTAAAACAAAATATTTAAAAGAAAACTAATTGTTTAATAACTATTTGCATAAGCATTACTTTCATAAAGCTTTCTTTAAAGATAGTATTTCTTCTATTCTTCTCATCTACATATATATATATATATATATATTAGGGTGGTCCAAAAAAACTTTTTTTGAGCTAGAGTCCGGGCCACCCCCTAATTTTTTTAGACTCATCAATAATATAATGCTGGTAAATTTTTAGCTTTCTACTCAAATTCCAAGAGGGTGCTCAATGACTCTGAACAATTTAACATTAGCAGGACTATAGGAAATGCAACAGATATTTTACACTTCAGACTTATATTTAATTTTTCTAAGAAATTTTTAGTAGAAATTTATTTTGTTTTATTATATATATATTTAAATATTTTATTCTATTAACAGTTTTTCTGATAGTTATTTACTTAAATATATATAAAATGAATTTAATGGCAACACAAAACCAAAACTAGAATTCCACCAACTCATTTTACTACTAATTGAAAACAATTTTTAAGTGAAACATTTAATTTTTATGATAATTTTTATTTTAAATAATTATCTTATATATTTTCAAATTCTGCATCTGGCAACACACATCTCTTCCATACTTGTTTACATTTTGCACATGGCTATTCCTAAGTGAAAGGTAACAAAGGAAAATAATATTTAAATGGATTTAATTATTTATTGTAGGAATTTTTGCTTTCAAATAAGTATAAAGACTTATATTTTTGCTACATTTTTATATTGAATATTAATCTACTGTATTATGTGATGCTAACATTATTTATGTTACAATTAATAAGACAAACACAAAGCCTAATGTGAAATAAATTAATAACAAAATTTGTACATTGATCAATAATTTTAATTTTATGAAAAATAGCCATTCTTTTCTGCTTAAAGAAATTTTATAGCTAAAAATTTACGATGGCTTCTGTTTCATCTCGCCTTAGTAATGAAATTTTTCTGATTGGTCTAAGAGCAATTGATCCATTGACTACATTGAAACAATTAGCTACGACAAGACAAGTACTTTAACGCTTTCATTATCATTTGAAAGAATCAAAATTGATACGATCTGCTAGCCATTTGACAGTTGAAGAATTAATACAGCTATGGCAGAAATCTTCAATTCCTACAAAACTAAAGAAATATATAATTGAAAAGCTTGAAATCATTCATTCTCATTGGCTCTTGTTAAAGAAAAATAAAGGACGTTCTTCTACAGCCCAACAACAACGAGTGGATAGATTTCTTGGAGATTTAGACATTCTTTTTCATATAGCTCAAGCAGATGCTATGAAAGTAATAAGAATTAAAGAAGATTCTGAATTTCTTCAGGATCAAAGAACCAGTCGTAAGATGTACATGAGTTTAGAAGATAACGAGTTACAGAGAAAGTGTAAGCGTTCTCTTCAGAGACAAAAAGAGGAGGAAGAACGATGCATTAAAGCCTCTTTACCATTAGCTGCTGTCTGTTCATCTGATATTTGTCTAATTAGTGAAACGGAAAACTCTGGAACTTCTGATTTTGAATCAGATGATGAATTTATTCCATCACAGTTAAAGATGAAGTCACAGCTTTCGAAATTGGAAGAACACACACAAATAGTGTCTAAAAAAGACCTTTTTAGTCCTCATGTTACCAGTACCTTAGACAGAAATAAAATATCTGATCATGAAGCAGCTCGTCTAATTGTTCCACTCGCAGCAGCTCTTGGTCACAATCCGTCTTGCCTTCCAGTTTCAAGAAGTACTATCCGACGAACACTTAAAAAAACCCGGAAGGAGTATGCAGAATCAATAAAAGGTGAATTCAGACCAGATTTCCCTCTAGTGATTCACTGGGATGGCAAACTCCTGCCTGAAATTTTTGGATGCGGAAACATCGATCGACTACCAGTATTTGTATCTGGAGATGGTCTTAATAAGCTCCTTGGAGTGCCAAAACTGATTGCTGGAACTGGAAAAAATGCAGCCAATGCTGTACATATTTTACTGAAAGAGTGGAATGTCACAAAAATGGTTCGAGCAATGTGTTTTGACACAACAAGTGTGAACACTGGTTATTTAAATGGAACCTGTGCTTTACTTGAAAAAAACTTCAATGTGAACTCATCTGGTTAGCTTGTCGCCAACATATAATGGAATTGGTCTTGGCAAAAACATTTACATTGTGTTTTGGGTCCTCAAGTTCTCCAGCTATTCCAATCTTTAAAAGATTCAAGGATGTTTGGAATGGTGTTGTGAGGGATAATTATAGAGCACTAGAACTAAATGCAGAAACAAAAGTATTTGCAAAAGCAGCTGTTACATTTCTTAAACATTATATGGAAACAGCAGAATCTTATATCAGAGATGATTACAAGGAACTTATTGAATTGACACTGACTATCTTGGGATGTCCACTAGCAAAAGTACACTGGCGAGCACCAGGACCCATTCACCATGCTCGATGGATGGCTAAATTACAATATGCATTAAAGATATATTTATTTCGAGATCAGCGAGATGTTTTTAATCTAACGGAGAGCGAAGAAAGGCAGATGTTAAGATTTGTACAATTTGGTGTTCTTTTATATACAAAAGTATGGGCAGCATCACATCTTGCAATTGAAGCACCTGAAACGGATTTCAAGTTTTTGAAAGATATTGAAAATTATCAATCAGTTGACAAAGAGATTGCACTTTCTGCAAAAAAAAGTGATGGAACGTCACATGTAGTATTTATCTGATGATTTGGTAGGACTTTCTCTCTTTTCTGACAGTGTTTCAATAGAGGAAAAACAAAGAATTGTAGAGCGAATGACGGCTATGCAAGCACTTAAGAAGCGTAATGTGAGAGGTGAATCTGAGATTTACAAAGAAGATGGTGTGCGATTGTCAGACTTTGCGACAAGAAGTTCAGTAGAACTTTTATCTCGTATGAACGTAGGGAAATCATTTTTAACCCTCTCCCCTGATAAATGGAATGACAATGATGACTATTGTAAAGGAAAAGAACAGCTGCAAAAATTACAAGTAGTCAATGACAGTACAGAACAAGGTGTTAAGCTTATTGAAGATTTCAATAAAATCATAACAAATGATGAAGATGAAAAATAATTCTTACTGCAGGTCGTAGAAGCAAACAGAAAATGCATTCCATCAGAAATTACAAAAAAATCAGTTTTAGACACTATTTTGTAATATTAAAGAGCAAAATGTACTTACAGTTCTATTTTTCACTTCTATATTGTTTTATTCTTTTGTCAGAGTTTGCAAAATAAAAAATATATACGCATAAACTTTGGAGGATTTTATTTTTTAAACAAATATATAGAAATATTACAATAGAATACACTAACTTATAAAGTTCGTGGGAATTGAGCACCCTCTTGCAGTTGAAATATGAAGTTTAAATTTTACCAGAATATTACTGTATAAAAGTCTAAAAAAATTGAGGGGTGGCCTGGTATTTATATGAAACTTTATTTTTTTACATATAAAGCTGGACCACCCTAAATATATATATTTCTCTTATGTAGCGTGAAAATAAGGCTGAATTTGTAGCTTGCCATGTTGCAACAACCATAGTAACATAAAATTAATTTGCTTTATTACATTCCACCAATCAGAAGCATGATTTCACCACCAAAGCTTCCGTCATATTTAAAAGAAAAATCTCCATGTTTTTCATAGAATTTAAACGTATTGAAATTATTCCATTTAATTACGCATTAAATGCGGAAGAGCAGAACAGATTATTTATTGAGAAATAATATTAAATAATTTATGTAAATAGAATAACAGCAAACAATCTATCATAGTAAGTAATATGTAAAGCGAAATGTTTCTGATGATAAAAATGATGTCATTCAAAAAACAAAAGATGTATTTTCATAAATGAATATATTTTACTATAACTTTTTCAACAATGACGTCATATTTATTAACGCTTATTCCTGCAGCTTAATAGACTGAACTCTTTCTATTTATTTAAAGATCATTGGTTTGCAAAAAATAAAATATTTCTGAAAATTATATAATTTCTAATTAATTATAATAAATATTTAATGAAACTCAGGAATTTTAAAGCAATTTCTTAAATGATGCTCTAATCTAGGCATGGATGAATGGCTTTGATGGTGAAAATGTCCGATTTGAAAGAAAGGGGGCATTCTCATATAGACTCGAAAGTGTGATGGCACACGGTAGAATTGTTTCAAACAAACAACCGATTTCTGAGTAGATTTTCTATTGTGTGAAAGAGTTACCTCCAGGCAATTCATAGCAACAGTTTGTTAGGAACTCCCAATGACGTCATAATTTTTAGAGTCTATATAAAAGCTAAAATATTTTAGTATACGATTTTGTCAATATCACATATTCACTGGCCTTTAGTTTTAATTCAGCAAATCCATATTTAGAGTGGGAGCTATTTTTAAATACAGCATGATCTTTCGGCCGATGTACGAATAGCAATGGTCATTGGTTCGTTTTACGGTCACGTGATGCATCCAGCAAAACAGCTTTTTGATTAAGAATTTCTTTTAAACACAGCAGAAAAGGTGTTTACATTTTTTTAACTTTCCAAGCGTCTGAGAAATATTCTATTTTTCACGTTTAACGAACTTTAGACGATGATTGTTGATTTATATTGAACTATCTTGTGTAGTGTTTTTGTAAGAGTTTTCTTAAAAAAATTTAAGCCATGCTGTACAATATTATAGGCTCAATGAACGAAGTTTAGAATAATTGTTTCCAAGGTCATTTTTTCAGTTAAATATTTTAAATTTCAAAAATTTGTAAATTTCATAATGCTGAAATGATATATGCCCATTGGTAGCACCAACTAAATGCATTTTTAATTGTGTTTTCAATAGCTTTTTTTTTTAACATTAAAATAATTTGCAAATTTCATATGTTAAAATGTTTTATGATAGTATTCATTCTGGCTAGAGTTGCTGCAAAAAGTCATGAGCTATGCGAGCTGGGAACGCGTAGCGTTCCTAATACTAATTGCGTCACAATTCACGGGGGTTGGGGAGCGTTAGCGAGCAAGGTGTAGAACCCCTTAGTTTTTTTTTCTTTTTATAGAATAAAACTAAGTCTCATTTTCACCACTATGATATGATTAAAAAGCACATTTAATAAAATGAAATTCAAAATTGTCCACATAAAAATACATATAATTTTTGTTTCACAGAATTTAATTATTGGTTAAAAATTTCAAACTTTGCTTTACTTGGTTCAAATATAATTGTATTTTGAGAAGCATACGATTTATTACAAAATTTAATCATGGCAACAATGTAATTTTTTTTTGCCTTAATTATTATCTAACGTTTAAATTATTCAAATTTTAATTGCTTAATAGGCGTATAAGCCAACATAGTGAAAAAGTACCCAAGCCGGGACTTTTTCACTGTGTTGACTATACGCCTATTAAGCAATTAATATTTGAATATTATGAATGCAAGGTGTGGGAAATTTTCTATGGAATAAATTTCCAAGTATTAAAATATTGTTTAAATTATTTAATGTATCTATCAAAAAAAAAAGCCTTCGCTGAATAACTGACAGATATTTCCCTTTCCCCATTCAGAAATTTAATTTCCTAATAAAATCTACTAGAATAAGCATTAAGTTTAATTTCGATAACCTAGTGAAATTCACCGAAAATTTTTTCAATGTATTTAAAGTTCCGTTTTTATGAACGGGGCAACCAAAAAAAAACATTTTAAGCGCAGATACAAATTCCTTCAAATCTGAGAAACCGCCTTCCAACAAGCAATATCAATTATACGCAATAACCAACACATATTCAAGCTCATCTTATTGGACGGGACATATCAATAGCTGAGAGTTATTTATCGCAATATGTCTGGACCAATCAACATCAGTCAAACAAGGAACGTGCGATTAGTGTTATTCAGTATTTATCTCTAACTCTGTGGTTTGCAAAGATAAAATGTATTGGGATATATTGGAATATTCTTTACTTTGAGATATGATAGAGAGATAATCAGTGGTGGTAAATTTTCTGTTTTGGATGAAGCAGGGCAGTGAATAAATTAACGGATCAGATGAGAGAAGGATTGAAGGACATATTGGTACGGGGTATTAGTTACTGTTTTTCGGGGCTCGAAATCGCGGTGATTGTAAAACAATATTATTGTTAATTGGGATATATTGGCTGAGTCAAAGTTTAGATATCGTTATTGTGATATTTAAAAAATATCAATATGTGACCAATATTTTGATAAATAATCCAGCTTTAAAAGTCCTTTCATTAGAGCTAATGTATTAATACTAATAAATTGGACGTATTCTCTAATCCTTCTCTCAAGGGGGAGGGGGGGGGGGATTCCCTCCCGAAGCATGAAAATGTCCACCCTCCAGAAAATTTAAGATTTTGTATTTGGTAAAGGTTTAAAAAGTACAAATTGTAAAAATCTGCTGGGTATTTACCCTTCCCACATCACTGATCAAAACCTGTATCAAAATATATTTAAGTTTAAATTATGTAACTGAATGACCAAATATGATATCTTTGAATTTGTAGAAACCTTTATTATATGGTTGCATTTGGATTGGAGGGTTGGAAAAAGTGTAATGAGACATTTTTAAAAGCTTGCTTTCTCTTCTTGAAATTTTAATTAAGTTTTATAGATTTACTTCGAATGAATTACTTATAATCACTTATATGTTATTATTCTTTAAAATGAATGTGGTACATTAATCAAACACAAAAATATGATTTGAAACTTATAAAAAAGTGTAAGCCTTTTTTATCATTGCATCCAATTTTTAGATGCCACATAGATTGAATTGACAATATTTCGGATTGAAACTTACCCTTCTCTCCCCCACATTCTAATCACGGGACATGCTAGCCGACATGTGCATGAAATGGAAAATGCCTTTCAAACTTGGCTTTTCTATTAAAAAGTACGAGAAGAAGGACGCTGGGAAGAGAACTGCACTTACTGCCCGCACGAGCAGGGGTGTTGGAGAGACAAAGTGTCGTTTGTGCTCATTTTTAGTTCAATTTTTGAAAAAAAAAAAAATAAATAAATAAAAAAAGTCAGATTCAAAAACTTAGTCGCCAGTGGTGACCACATTTGTCAAGCCCTGCTCTTTACCAAGGGGAAAAAATTACACTCATGTTCAAAATTAAGAGAATTTGATAGATTATCTCCAGACCTACTAGACAGATTTTAATGACATTAAGTATTACATAGGTTGATATAATGCAAAAAAAAAAAATAACCATTCAATGGTTATAATACATACACATGATCGTGTGTAAGACAGATGTGTCGGAAGGTATAAAACAGAACTTACAATATTGAGCAAAAAAAGGTGTTAATAGGGTTATAGCAGCTCTCGCAACATGAATTGATACTGGGAATCAGGTATTTACGAGTCCCTGTGGCAGTTGGTCCCACTCCTCCAGCAACACTGTTTTCAGGCCCTGGGAGGAGGAAAGCGAGTTGCAATTGTCCTTCCTAGACATGCTTTATAGAATTTAGGTCTGGCTGACCAATCAATCCGATTAATATCGTCACTTTCCAGAAATTCATTGACCAGATGAGCTCTATGTGGCCATACATAGTCATCAATTAAAATGAAATCAGGGCTAACTGCACCCCTAAAAAGATGATCATAGAGCTCCAAGATGTCATCCCTGTACCCCACACCAGTCACAGAGCCTCTGCAAGAAACACATGGAGGGGTGTGTGGCCATCCAACATGTCTGCCCAGACCATCAAACCTCTACTGCCATAGTAGTCATTGGAGAGAAGGTAGCAGGTTCCTGGTTCTCTCCAGATAGAAAGTACATCGAGAATCAGTGTTTAGGCTGAACCAAGACTCATCAGTGAATAGAATAGTCCCCCATTAATCCCTGGTCCAAAATCGATGATCTCTGCACCAGGCTGTCCTGTGGGCAGAATTGAGTGGGATGCAAACAGTCCTGTCATGTAGCCTTCTGGAAACAGTAACCTTAAAACTTGGCTTCCTGTGGCCGCTTAAAGGTCACGAGAGCATTTTTCTTGTTTTCAGTTTGTTATTCTTAGCATATACGTATAAAATAGATTTTAAAAAAAAAATTCAGACTTTGTCTTTCATTGCAATTAGTATGCCAAGTAATTTTCTTCTGAAAATTTAAAAAATGTGTGTCCTGAAATTTTATTTAGTACCTGTACTACCCCAGCATTTCTCATTTTCTTAAAAAAAAAAAATAATAATAATAATCTTATACAAAATATTGTCTAAATTGTTTTAAACCAAGTTTTAGAATATGACAATCATTCATGTCATCAGGTAACAATCTAGTTTAAAGATTTTTTTACATTTAAAGCAAAATAGACTAAGCTTGATTGTTTGACACCTGAATGAGAATACCAGACAGATTTCAAACATCCTTAATGTGCATAAGTGATTGTGTTCCATTTTATGGTTATTAAAAGGTATCGCTAAAATATCAAAGTTTTAAACTGACATTAAGGTGGACTGAAACACTAAAAAGTAAAAGGACACTTTTGCATTCTTCTGTTGAAAATAAAATTTATTAATCTGATCTGTTGCATTGTAGAAGATTGAATAAATACTCCTAATGGTAAGTAATCAAATTAATTTTTACTGAAAGTTAAAAAAAGATCCCTGCACTTTAACCCTAGTATTTTGGCATGTCTGTTTTGCCCTTTATAAAATAATAGTTATGCAATCTAAATTGTTATTTAAATACCTTACATATTTATTTTAATCTTATGTAATAGTAAAAATGAAAATAAATTTTACAAATTTGTTACACCAGTTCTTTAATTTATCACCCACATGATGAAAAAAAGACATGCGCAGCATTCAAACAGTTGAAGAACTGTAATCATTAAGCATATTTATTGTGTTTTAAAGAAGTTAGCATTATCCAATACACAAGAAGTTAAAAATACTTTAAATGAACACTATCATTTTAATAAATTAAAATCTATTCACTCAATCCTTTAAAATGTATAGTTATGCATGGTAGTCATAAAGAAACTTTGCCGATATAAGCTTCTAAAAACTGTACTTAAGGAACCAAGATGAAATTCAAACTAAATGTTTAAACTGATGGAGTACAAAATTGAACTGTCACGGTTGTGTTTACAGTGACAAAATTTCGGATAGCAACACTATTACTTACTACATTGCAAAATGATCAACATAGTGGCTTAAGGCACATGCAAAATAGAGCAGTGGGAACAAAAAATGACAGACAAGTGATATAAACAAAACATTTAGATTACAAATTTTACATGTGGCCTCCTCCACAGATGACGACACATTGCATGTGGGAAATTGTTGACAACAATGAAGCATTATCATGACATGGAAAAACTGCAGAAGCTATTTAATAGTGTTTTAAGTAAGACACCTTCACTTTTAAATACACACAGAGCCAAAAATCTATTAGAATGAGATCAGTTGACCATTGATTATGGCAAGAAAATGCAAAATTATGGGAGATGGCATTATAAATGCTGCTGCACATGTCATTCTTTGCTTGCAAGAATAGATCTTTCACATTAAAAAAATTATTTCTATTAGTATCTTGTCATTTTAAGTATCTGTGGCATTTGGAGAAAGGAGTTTTTCTAAGATCAAAACTTATTTGAGTTCATTAATTCAACAAAAACGTTTGAAGAACTTAGCAGTTATGTCAATTATCAGGAGTTTAAAATTCAACAAACTTCTTAAAGAAATTTTCAGAGAAAAAGGAAAAAAAAAAAAAATCATAATAAAAGGCAAAAATGGTGGTTCATTTCCCATTTATATTTTTGGAATGTTGAGTGATTTTTAGATTAAAGATAATTTAATTCCAACAGAGCATTTAAATTCTAAATTTTTTTCCTAAACAAAAATAAATTACTATTTTTAATAAATCATTCACAGCCATAAGAACAAATAGTATTAAAATGATGTAACTTTTCAGTGGTGATATAAAAATTTTACTTGCTATTTGTAGTCCTTCATGTTTGCAATTTTATATTAAGATGCAACTTACACATATTTGGTCTTTCAGCTCCCAATTTTAAGCATACATTTTGATTGCTTTCCATTTTATCACAGAAACATAGTCTGTAATGGACTTTTTTTTTTTTTTTTACCGACATTGATGATTATTGGCTGGAGAGCTCAGGAGGCATATAAGTGCTTAATTTTAAATACCATTATTTCTGAATAGCAATCTTTGTAGAATTAAATAAGACTAATACAGAGCTGCCAACTGCTACGAAAAAATCGTAAATGCTACGATTCAGAGCTTAAAAAACTACGATGCTACGAAAATTGGTCTAAAGCTAAGATTTTCTTCAAAAAATGCAAACACAGAAAAAACAGAATTTTGTCAGGGAATTTCGTTGAACGATCTCTGGAAAAAAAATCTGTACTTTTCAGTTAGCCGGGCACCAGTGATATATGTACATGTATATATTCACGCACACACATGCATATATATCTACATATGCATAATATATACACACACATATATGTATGTATATTTATATATGTACATATATCCCTGGCGCCCGGCTAACTGAAAAGTACCAAAATCTCTAATTTAGTCAGATTATCGGAGAAAAAATCGCGAATTTCTTCAAGAAGTCACGGAATAAAATTGCAAATTAAGTCAATCGGTCACACACACAAAAAAAAAAAAATTCTATAATTTTGTCAAACAATCGTAAAATAAAATCATGAATTTTGTCAAAAAATCGCAAATTTCGTCAAACGACTGCAGGAAAAAAAACATGAATTTTGTCAAAAAATCGCAAATGTCATCAATCGGTTCTGGAAAAAAATCAAAATTTTCGTCAATTTGCCCCACCAAAAAAAAAATCGAGACTTTTGACAAACAAGTGCAGAAAAAAATTTGAGAATATTGTTAAGTGCTCGTGAAAGATGACCGTGAATTTCATCAATCAGTTACGGATGAAATCGTGAATTCCGTTATTCGGTCTTGGAAAAAAAAAATTTTGAGAATTTCATTAAACAATTGTAGCAAATTATCGCAAATTTTGTGAAGCATCATGGAATAAAACCACAAATTTCATCAATTGGTCGAGGAAACAATCGTGATTTTCTTCCAATGGTTACAGAAAAAAAAAAACGTGAATTTTGTGGAACACTCGCAGAAAAAAATCTCAAATTTTGTCAGGAAAAAATCTTGCAAATCAGCAACGGGTCGTAAATTTACTCAGTTGGTCACGAAATGTGCAGTTTTTTTGTTTTCTCCATGAGGATGAAAGAAAAAAAAACAACAAAGAAATTTTGCCAACAAAAGTTGCAACAAGGCTTACAGTGTTAGATTTCTTCTCCATCCACAATACGATTGTCAGAATTTATTTTACTAAAATCTCCCAATATTTTTTGTATACGAGAGCAGTTTGATAAGTCCGTGACTTTGAAAAATGAATAAACCAATATACATACCAAAATGCATTTTATTTTTCGACATAATCTCCTTTCATAATGATACACTTTTTCCAATGATGTTCTAACTTTTTTTAATCCTTCCAAAAAATAAGATTTCTCAAACGCCTCAAAATAGGCATTTGTGTCATTAGTGATCTCAGAATTTGAAGAAAATCTCTTTCCACCAAGCCATTTTTTTAAAATTTGGAAAAAGAAAAAAGTCACTGGAGGGCCAAGTCAGGAGAGTAGGGTGGATGATGGAGCAATTTGTATCATAATTCAACCAATTTAGCAGCTGTGATTGCAGACGAGTGTGCTTGCGCATTGTCGTGATGAAAAAGCATTTTTTCCTTAGACAAATAGGGCCACTTTTCTTTCAATTTTGCATTAAAGAATAAATCAGCATAATACTGTCCGGTGATCGTTTTTCCTTTTTCCAGATAGGCAATGAGGATTACACCCTTTGAGTCCCAGAAAACTGTGGCCATAATCTTTCTGGCCGATGGAACTGTTTTTGCCTTTTTCAGAGCACGTTCATTAGAAGAAGTCCACTGTTTAGACTGTTCTTTAATTACTGGTATGTAGTAATGCATCCATGTTTCATCAACTGTAACAGAATGCTGCAAAAATCCGCTTGAATTGCACTCGAACTTGTCCAAACATTGCTTTGAAATGGTTACACAAGACCGCTTTTGATCTACTGTCAGCAATCGTGGCACCCATCTTGTTGATAACTTTTTCATGCCCAAATGTTCATGCAAGATATTGAATACACGTTCATTTGAAATGTTTACCTTCTTAGGTATCTCAAGCACTTTCACACGGTGGTCTTTTATCACGATATCATGGATTTTGTTGACCATTTCTTCAGTCGTGATCTCAATTGGACGTCCAGAATGTTCTGCATCTGTTGTGCTCATACAGCCACAACGAAATTACATAAACCACTTGTGAACCATACCATGTGATGGGGCAGAGTCCCCGTAATATTTTTTCAACTTTTCTTCAGTTTTGGTAATTGTTTTTCCACGCAAAAATGTGTTTAATCAAAACACGAAATTCTTTTTTCTCCATAATCAAAACAAACACGCCAATTGTTTGCTTTTAAATCCAATAGAACACAATGTATTTAAAATATGGTCTGCAAATGTTGCCGCAGATAATAATAAATTGAAAACATAATAATAAGAGTGTGATCAGACCGCTACCTTTTTTAAAGTCACGGAGATATCAAACTGCCCTCGTATTTATTTCTGTGAAAGAATGTTAATGTAGTATAAAATCCTACAAGTTGACAGGTATCATATTCTTCAACTCAACTATGAAAATTCAATATATTTATTACAGAAAATACTATAAAATATAAGAAAATTTGCAATGTATTTATCATATATTCTAATGCGAGGAAAAATTGTGTGTGTGTGTAATGAGCAAATTTTATCTTAAAAACGGTTCTAACAAATTTTGACGAAATTTTATATCCTACCGTTTTGGGACACCAGAAAACCATTGGGCTAAGTCACATGTTCGAGAAAATTTGATTAGTGGGTCATTTTGCATCACCATGGGTTAGGATTAAGTTAATTGTATGTAAAAAACAGTTCAAATTGATTTTGACTAAATTTTGTATCCTACCATTTTCAGGCACGAGAAGACTATTGTGCTGGGTCACATGTTTGAGAATTTTCGATTAGTGGGTCATTTTTGGGTCAATGCGGGTCAAGTTAATTTCACCTAAAAAACGGCTCTAACGATTTTGATTAAATTTTGTATCCTACGAGTTTCAGGCACGAGAAAATCATTGGGCTAGGTCACATGTCCGAGAAAATTCGATTTGTGTGTCAAGCTAATTTTATCTAAAAAACAGCTTAGACTATTTAGACTAAATTTTGCATCCTATAGGTTTTCGGCATGAGAAGACTGTTCGGCTAGGTCACATGTTCAAGAAAATTAGATCAGTGAGTCAGGTCATGGGTCATTATGGGTCAAGCTATTTTTATCTTAAAAACAGCTCCAACGATTTGAACTAAAATTTGTATCCTACGGTTTTTTGAGCACGAGAAAATCATTGGGCTAGGTCACATGCTTGAGAAAATCCGATTAGTGGGTCATTTTTGGATCACTGTGGGTCAAGCTAATTTTATCTAAAAAACAGCTCAGACTATTTTGACTAAATTTTATATCCTACGGGTTTTAGACCCTTCTTTAATTTCTGGTATGTAGTAATGTATCCATGTTTCATCAACTGTAACAGAACGCCGTAAAAATTCGCTTGAATTGCGCTCTAACTTGTCCAAACATTGCTTTGAAATAGTTACACGAAAACGCTTTTGATCTACTGTCAGCAATCGTGGCACCCATCTTTCTGATAACTTTTTCATGCTCAAATGTTCATGAAAGATATTGAATACACATTCATTTGAAATGTTTACCTTCTTAAGTATCACAAGCACTTTCACACGGCAGTCTTTTAACACGATATCATTGATTTTGTTGACCATTTTTCTTCAGTGATGATCTCAATTGGACGTCCAGAACGTTCTGCATCTGTTGTACTTGTACGGCCACAATGAAATTACGTAAACCACTTGTGAACCATACCATGATGGAGCAGAATCCCCATAATATTTTTTCAACTTTTCTTCAGTTTCGGTAATTGTTTTTCCGTGCAAAAAAGTGTTTTATCAAAACACGAAATTCTTTTTTCTCCATAATCAAAACAAACACACCAATCGTTTGCTTTTGAATCCAATAGAACACAATGTATTTAAAATATGGTCTGCAAATTCCACGAATGTTGCCCAGATAATAATAAATTGAAAACATAATAAGAGTGTGATCAGACCGCCACCTTTTTTAAAGTCACAGAGATATCAAACTGCCCTCGTATTTATTTCTGTGAAAGAATGTTAATGTAGTATAAAATCTTACAAGTTGACAGGTAGTCATATTCTTCAACTCAACTATGAAAATTCAATATATTTATTACAGAAAATACTATAAAATACAACTATACTATAAAATATAAGAAAATTGGCAATGTATTTATCATGTATTCTAATTCGAGGAAAAATTGTGAAAATTTTATTTTAAAAACGGCTCTAACAAATTTTGACGAAATTTTATATCCTACCATTTTGGGACACCAGAAAACCATTGGGCTAGGTCACATGTTCGAGAAAATTCAATTAGTGGGTCATTTTGTGTCACCATGGGTCAGGGTTAAGCTAATTGTATATAAAAAACGTTTCAAACGATTTTGACTAAATTTTGTATCCTACCATTTTTGGGCATGAGAAGACTATTGGGCTGGGTCACATGTTCGAGAACTTTCGATTACTGGGTCATTTTTGGATCAATGCGGGTCAAGTTAATTTCACCTAAAAAACGGCTCTAACGATTTTGATTAAATTTTGTATCCTACGAGTTTCGGGCACGAGAAAATCATTGGGCTAGTTCACATGTCCGAGAAAATTCGATTAGTGGGTCACTGTGGGTCAAGCTAATTTTATCTAAAAAACAGCTCAGACTATTTTGACTAAATTTTATATCCTACGGGTTTTGTCATGGGTCATGATATTTGAACTCAAAGCTAATTTTAAATGAGCATAGCTTGGTCTTCCCTGCTCGTTTTATATATAATACAATATTGTTTACAAAATTTACACATAAATGTTTTTAAAATGTCGTAAATTTTTCTTTTACATGTAATATCCTCTTTTTTCTTGTTTTCTGAGTGGCATTCCTGGAAATAGGTGTTTATATATGAAAACAAAAGATCTCCTACTTTGTGTGCTTATGCATAACACATACGTTCAATTGATTAGTATTTGTTCGCTTAAAATTTGCAGCATATAAAACAGCAACCAACAAACCTCCAAATTAATTTGAATTTTATATGCTACTATTTCTGATTTTCAAAGGTTGGCAGGTCTGCTAATACTAAATAAATCCTTCTACCTGGGGTCAATCAAAATAGTTTCCAATCTGGCCTGCCCTTCCTGAGACCAGTCTTTAATAAAACTGTATTAATTGCCTCTCAGGTCTGCACAACAAAAACAAATAAAATGTCCACCCACCTCCCTCAAGTAAGTTCTAAAACAGTGCCCTGTATGGTAGAGATGAGATCGGTCACACAAATGATGAACTTCTGAAACCTAATCAGAGAGGCATGAATAATGAATTTGCTTTTAGTTCACTTGTCATTTGTGACAGTAGGATATTTTGTTATTGGATTGTTTATTTTCATTTTTTTTAGAGATGTAATGCAAAAAAAATATTTTCTTCTGATTTTAGTCAACTAGCATTAGTTTCAGGTTTGCGAATTTTTAGTCATCTATTGTGTACGAATCATAATCACTCTTCATATGAAAATAGCGTTAGAGATTCTTGCATCTATTTTTCATCATGAACTCTGCTCTGCACATTTACGAAGTTCTTTTCATTCATAAGTAGATTTAATTGCCATATGTGTGTAATGTATAGTTATTCCGATAGGAAGCCAACAAGTAGTGTGTTCTCTTTTCCTAATTTAAGGTGATTTTCAGGGACATGACAATCGCAAAAGATTGTTATGAGGAAGCAATCTAATTATAGTTTAAGATTTACACCTTTTATAGAAAATTAAAAAACGTTTGATTCCTCAGCATAGAAATAGTAATTTCATGCATTTATTTATAAAACTCGCTCTCTTAATGTGTCCATTAGATTTGCTTATCAAGGGAGAAAAAATATGAGAATCCTTTTAAGTATGAAATATATTTTTATTTGATACCAAACTTCTTCTTTGATAAGACAATATAATTTTTCATAAAATTAACTGTGCACTATGGATTAACAGTTATTTTTATGTAAGGAGTTGTTTAGAAATAAGATATTACTTTTGAAACAATTTTTAAATATTATACAGATTTTTTTCTATTGCATATTTTTGGTACTTGGCTGGGGCTCTAATGACAATTTTTCGGTCATATGCTCTGAAAAAAGAGCCAGAACTCATCTCTACTGCATACCCTTCCTCCTTCCATTCACTTGGACTTAATAATTGGATTTAATAATCTATGCTAATTTTTAAAAAACTGTTGTCTGTGTTGTCTGCTTATGGCTAGGAAAACCTACCGTACATAGAAATTTGAAAATTTGGTTGAGGATATATGAAGGCAGACAGGACCAAATGACTCTGAGGCTCAGATTTTTCATTTTTTAATAATTAGCCAAGCTATTAATTAAAAAATATGATGAACATCACAAAATGGTGCACTGTTGCTGTTGTCTGGCCCAAATCAGTATTTCCAAAAATCTTGAAGTAGAGAAAAAAAAAAAGCAAAATTTACTTTTTTTCATTTTTTTTTTTTTTTTTACAAAGCTGCATCAGTTTAGCAAATTAAAATACAGAAAAACAAAAAATACTCACTAATTGACTGTACCTTTCTCTTTCTAACACTGTCTTTGTTTTAAAAGAATATTAATATTTACCCTTTCAAAAAGAAAAATATATTTTCCAAACGTCTATTTTGTATATAAATTTTTTCTTCTGTATGTTTACAAGTCTGCATCTGCTATCCTGATCGAAATATAATAAAACAAAAAATATCCACTTATTCATGGTACCTTTGCCTTTCTAACGATGTCTTTGTTTTTAAAATTATATATTAATATTTACCTTCTCAATATATTTTTTTTTTTCTAAATGCCGATTTTCAAAAATCTGCATCTGCTTTTACAAAAAAACTTATTTCTGGTTCCAACAATGTCTTGTATTTAAAAATTATTATTTACCATTTCAAAAAAATATCCTTTCACGAATTCGCCAGACTTTTTTTCTTCTCTCTATCTCTCTCAGTTCCTTTGAAGATAGTTTCCCGTTTTAAATCTGCTTTAGAACATTTTCAGAGGGGTTTTCATTTCTGTGGATGTGCTGGGAAATCTCTACATTTTCAACAATCATTGAATTTTATTTTGAATTTTAAAAAAAGAGGGGGGAATGTTTAAATTTTCTCAAGAATTTTTGATCAGAATTGAAAAGTTTAATATATCTAAACATCAGAAATTAAATTGGCAATCACTATAATGAGGGCCCCTTTGTTTCATTAAAAAATATACAACTATACAAATTTGAGGGTATATGCTGTTGAAGGCAGTGAGTCTCCAAACATTACTTTCGTTTGGGAAGATTTTCATTTAAAAATATAAAATCATTCAATACTGATTTTAAATATATTTAAGGTTATTAACACAGGCCCAGGCAATATCAAACGGGTCAGCTAATTAAAAAATAAATTTTCCATTTTTTACTTTCAATCAAAAATAAATGAGAAAATTTGTCATACAACATAAATGCAATATACTTTACTTAAAGGAATTGAGGTAGTATAACAAAAATAAACACTTTAATTACATTAAGTTATTTAATCCCTAAAGGGATAAATTAAATTTTCATATTCACATGTGAAAGTAGGTATAAATATTTTCTGCGATTGTAAATACCTCACAAATTTTGATGAAATAAATGTTAGGTGTCACATCTGCATACTCAGTAAGAATAACAATATTTTTATTTTTTGTGAAGGATACTTAACAACAGTATAACAGATAATGCTAAGCTTAGGAAACAATTTTAGGTGAAACTGACTGCAGAAATTACTTTTATGAGTGCCTCATGTTGGAAGTCATGAAATTTTTAGATAATAATTAAAAAGCATATGTTCATTTTCAACTACCTCTTAAATTTAAAATCATTTACAGTTGAAATAAAAATTATATTATACAGGGTGCCTCAGTATCATTGTTACAAAATTTAAGAGGTGGTAGAGCACACTGCAAAACACAAAAATGGGTAACTCACTCCAATCTGAAGCCAGATTTTTATTCATAAATCATAACTTTAACAATATTATTTTACCAAAACGTTCAACACACTTAGCTTGCTTTTTGCAAAATCCAGCATCATCATGAAAGTGCTGGAAATTGCAATGGAGTGTACAATAATTTAGTCAGTGTCAACTACATTCCGAAATATGGATTGTCTTGTTTTAGCCCTGTTTAGATGTGGATGGTGACAGAAATGGACTTCACAAATTCTTGTGATGTTTTACTTCATACAAAGCAAGTTAAGTCTGATAAAAATTTTGTTAATATATATTCATTATCGTTAAAATTATGAACAAAATTCAGATTCAGATTAGAGTGAGGCATTTCATATTTTTAACTGAATAATGGATTGCAACTCTGGTTTCTTATACAAAAGTTGTTGTGATGTGCTCTACCATCTCTTATAGTTTGTGTAGCTTAGCACCGAGACAACCCCTATATATATTTTACATCTGCAATTAGATATGATGAAATAGATATGAAAAAATGGATAAATTATGTTACATTTATTGTTAATCTTTAATAATGGTTTTAACACTTACTCTTTATATCTTTTTACTCTCTAATATTGAATTCATTTTTTTTAAGTATTCGAATTTCCAATTGAAAAATGCTACAATTCTTTCAAATATTTTTTTGTTGAGAAACATTTTATTACAATTATGTAAAAAAGAACAATCAGCCTTTATTACTTTTATTGCACTACCCTGTGCAAACGGACAGAATTAGAAATATATACAAAAGTATAAAAATACATTTTAAAATAGTTCTTTGTAATCAAGGAATGTATAAAAAGTGCTTGTTCAAAAGGCTAGTTTACAAATTGCCATTCTTTGTTATAAAATCAGTCTTTAAATTATTTTCATAATGTACAGAAACATACTCAGAGTCTGGAGAATTCATTCTAGATGACAGAGGCGATTGTTTCAGAGCTGCTTGATAACTTTCTTCCAAATCAACATTATCATATACTGAAACACTACGATGTAAAGGAAAGCCAACTGAAGCTGTTGATGGGCTTGATAATTCTGATGCAGTAGAATGATTATTAGAGAACTGAGATGCATGTCTAGGCAAGGAGCTAAATGTTTGAACTTGATCTACAGAATCTGATCCAGAAGTGGGTAACCTGCTAAGTGACTTGCTTCCATGGGAATTCACCTGATTTAATTAAACAAAAATGAACAGTATAAATATCTTCAAAGTTGCATACATGAAATAGGTTTTGAATTCTAGCAGTAATTGCAAGGCAATCACATAGTTTGATTATTTATATTTATTTCTGACAACCTTGTATTATATAAATTTGTGATAATTAAGGTAAATTTTTAATATTGAAACTTTAATCAATCATTAGAAAATTAGCCATAAGTTCAGCAATAGTGTCAGATTAAATGTAAAGAACCCGTCTATTTTGTAAGATCACATTATAATACTAATTGTAAAGAAAAGAAATTTAAAAAAGCAGTATTTTGTTGTTATTGTTTTTAATCAAATAACATTTGTAATTGGGATACTTTTATTTTTGGAACTCCTTTGCAAAAAAATCATAGTAAAATTTAAGCACAACAAAAATTTAGTAAAAAATTCAGCTGTATTTAACATTGCAGCTTTTCCTTAATTAGCGCAGTTAATTAGTCGATTACCACACTAGATCCCCAACATATATTCTCAAAAACCCATTATACATATACAGACATTGTATTACACTATTGTTTTAGATATATTATTGTTAAAAAGTACAAAATGCAGCTTAATTTGAAATTTGAAAAAAGTTATTTAATTTTCATGAACTTCCAATAACATGAATATCTGAGCTAATTTAATATGTAACAATCAAGAAACATTAAAAAGTCAATTTTGATTCTAATTCTGCATTACTACAATTCTTTAAGTTATTTATGTTAACTTACTTACCATTAGGTTATTTTTTTTTAATTTACATAATTTGACTTAATACTTACTAGATGGAACCCGTCAAAATTTGACGGCAAAAAACTTGATAGTACCATAAAAATAAAATTCATAGCTGCTTTAAAATGTTTGAAACTTTTGCAGAATAATTCAAATAAATAAAAAACCCACTTTGAATTAAAGCTAGGTTGAAGAACAGCAATTGGCTAAGTTTCACTGGCACATGTACTCGCGGAATTTTTTTCATCTGACACATTTAGCGCTGTTGTGCAAGTAAATGGTAAGTGCCCCCTTGGGGAGGGGGAAATGGCGGGATGGACCAAGGAGATGCATAACATGAATAAGCAGTCAAAGACCTTTCAAACGATATGTAACATGAGGGGTGTGTGCAAAATTTTAAAAAGTACCCCCTTGGGGGGGGGGGGGGGTAAAGTAGGGGATGGACACGGAACATGCATAATATGATTAAGTGGTCACAGACCTTTCCAACGATATATAACATGAGGGTTGTGTGCAAAATTTAGAAAAGTACCTCTTTGGGGGGGGGGGGGGGGGGCGGGCAAAGCGGGGAGATGGACATCAGAGATATGCATATGATTAAGCAGTCACAGACCTTTCCAACGATATATGACATGAGGGTTGTCTGCAAAATTTAGAAAAGTACCCCCTTGGGGGAGGGGGGGGGCAAAGTGGGGAAATGGACATTGGAGATATGCATATGATTAAGCAGTCACAGACCTTTCCAACAATATATGACATGAGGGGTGTCAACAAAATTTAGAAAATTGTCCCCCTTAAGGGGGGGGGGGGGAAAGTGGCGGGATGGACCCCGGAGATGCATAACATGAATAAGCAGTCAAAGACCTTTCCAACAATACGTAACATGAAGGGATTGTGCAAAATTTACAAAAGTACCCCCTTGGGGGGGGCAAAGTGGGGTGATGGACACCGGAGATGCATAATATGATTAAGCGGTCACAGACCTTTTTAACGATATATAACATGAGTGGTATGTGCAAAATTTAGAAAAATGCCCCAATTGGCGGGGGGGGGGGATGGACCACACAGATGCATAACATGAAAAGGCAGTCACAGGCCTTTCGAACGATATATCATATGAGTGGTGTCAACAAAGAAAAGTCTCCGCCCCGTGTAGGCAAAACATACTCCCCCCCGCCGCCATAATTATTGATGCGGACTCATTTTTTAAATTCGTTCGCACCCCTCTTCTCCCGCAAAATGTTGTGAATTTTAAAAACTCCACTTACGAATTTTTTTATACCAAAAGCACTTATGTCCGTCGTCTGCATGCAGAGTTTTGTGCTTACAGACGCCAGACACAACACACACACACAGACAGACGTTTACCGACATTAATAGTATAGATGATACTCGGTGCCTACACATTTCACCCTTTATAATTCAGCCAATGAGTTGACGGTTGTTCATTTCCAGAAACGAAACAATAATTCTTTAGGATGAATTTTGTTTGTTTGATACACCGTGGCAGAATGCGTGCAATGCAGCGACAGGCGTCAAACTTTTTAGGGCACCTGCAGACTAAAAACATATAATCAATCTTCGCGGGAAAAAAAATCCTAGATTTCGCCAAATGATCACGGGAAAAACACTAATTTCATCAAAGGATCATGTAAAACATGAATTTTGTTAAAAGGCCACAGAAAAACGCGATTTACACAAAAGATGAGCAAATTTTGTCAAAGAATCGCAAAACAGGAAATTTCACCCAAAGATAGCGCTTTCTTGCCAAACTTCGTCTAAAAATTGCGGAATAAAATGTATTTTATCAAAAAATCGCTGGAAAACGCACATTTCGTTAAAGTATCGCGAGAAAAATGCGAATTTCTTCAAAGATTGCTGAAAAAACGCGAATTTCATCGAAGGATTGCTGAAAATTCATGAATCTTATCAAAAGGCAGCAGAGAAAATGTGATTATTATCAAAGCATTGCGAAAAAAAAAAATTTCGTCTAAGGATCACAGAAAAACGCAAATTTTATAAAAGAATCGTGGAAAATAACGCAAATTTTGTGAAAAAAAAAAAATCGCAGAAAAAACACAAATTTCGTCAAATTATCGCTGAAAAAAAAACACGAATTATGTCATAGGATAGCTGAAAAAATTATGAATCTCGACAAAAAAAAGATACAGAAAAAAATGCGAATTTCATTAAAGAATCACGAAAAAATGCGAATTTTGTTAAAGGATTGCGCAAAGAATGTGAATTTTTTGAAAGGTTCGTGTGAAAAATGAAACTGTCTGTATTAAAAACAGCACACACACAAACATCTATACAAACCTCAATACACACAAACATATTATAGGCAGGGCTTGAAATTCAATTTTTCCAAAGACGGGAGTCTCCCTACCAACATTTTTAAATGGAGGGGAGTTGTAATGTTTGGGAGGGAGAAAAAAATCTTTAAACCCCACTATTCTTTTACGTGCTATTTAAAGAATTACATTAATGCAGACATGACAAAATACCATTGAAAAAATTAAGTCAACTGAGAATGATTATGTAAAATGTTTATTTTTATTATAAAAAAGGGAAGAAAGTTAAGTTTTATATATGCAGTGTATTTTTCAAGTTCCATTAAATGTGTTAGGGACCCTTAACAATTAGGTTGTTAAATAAATTTCTGACTTTAGATTTTACTTGATTGAGATTCACCGATCGATCGTGGAAAAGACGCAAAGTTCATCAATCTGTCGCGGAAAAAACGCTAAGTTCGTCGATCTGTCACCAAAAAACGCAAAGTTCGTTGATCAGTCGTAGGAAAAAAGCAAATTTCGTCGATCGATTGCAGAATAAACACAAAGTTCGTCGATCTGTCCCCCAAAAACGCAAGGTTCGTCGATCAGTCGCTTAAAAAACGCAATGTTCGTCTATCTGTCGCAGAAAAAACACAAAGTTCGTTGATCAGTCGCAGAAAAAATGCAACGTTCGTTGATCTGTCGCGGAAAAAACGCAAAGTTCGTCGATCAGTTGTGGAAAAAAGCAAATTTCGTCGATCGATTGCGGAATAAATGCAAAGTTCGTCGATCAGTCAGGGAAGAAAGAAAAATTTCGTCGATCGATTGTGGAATAAACGCAAAGTTCATCGATATGTCCCTAAAAAACGCAAGGTTCATCGATCAGTCGCTTAAAAAACGCATTGTTCGTCGATCTGTCGCAGAAAAAACTCAAAGTTCGTTGATCTGTCACGGAAAAAAACACAAAGTTCGTCGATCAGTCGCGGAAAAAACACAAAGTCCGTCAATCGGTTGCGGGGAAAAAAAAATCACGAAATTTATCGTTCGGTTGCAGGTAAATTAAATAATGCAAATTTCTCCAAAAATGCTGAAATTTTTTGGGCGAGAGGCTCCCGCTCATGATCTTTTTTGGGCGGGATTTCAAAATTTTCCACGCGAATCCCGCCCTGAAATTCAAGCCCTGATAGGTATAGTTTTAATCTGAAATAATATACTGAACTTGAACTAACTTTTGAAAAATCGGGTTAACCCAAATCCAACTTGCAAAAATCTACACTCAGTCTGAAATCGACTCGAACCATAAAGACAGTTAACCCAACTTGCAACAAAAATAATTATTTTCTGTGAATTTTCTGATTTTTTCTTTTCTCAGAAATGCTGTAGTCATTTTGTCCCCCAATTTTGCCCTTTACAATTCAGCCAATGAGTGGAGGGGGCCAAAGGAGCGTTCCTTATCACAAACGAAAGATGAGATACGTTCGTTTGATGCCGTTGTTGAAAATTTATGGATTTCTATTATTAAAGTAATTTTTTCATTTTACCGTATTTATTTTCTTTTTGTGTTGTATGTATTTTGCTACTTTGAATTTTTTTAAACTAACCCTTTTTTTTTTTTGGAGAGTGAGAGAGAGAGATTTAGTAATTTGGTGACACGAAGTTCAGCAAATTCTTAAAATCCACAAATCGTTTCCAATGTAAACAATGAAATTTACAATTACCCAGACAGCACACTCTGTCTATAAGATGTCGATTTATAGTCTAAATACGTCTATAATGTCCATGACATCTTTTAGATGTGCATTGCATTAAACAAATAGATGTCTATAAGCCATTTCTCATTTAGATATGTATTAGACGTCTATGACCTGCAATAGACGTATTATATCTGTCACCCTTTCGACGTCTAAAGGAAATGCTTTTTTCAACCTCCATTGGAAATACTTTTCGATTCATCCAATGGATTTGCGAATAACACGAACTATGCTCATCTTATGGAAAAAGTACTTCGACTTCAATGCAACTGCGCGCATGCGGGAACGAAAGTCGAAGGGCGTTCGAAGGCACTCAAGTCCGCGCTGTTGTTTATGTTATGCAACTGAAGTCTTGTAATTACACTTACAACTTGCGTAAAAGGTAAGCTATTCATTTCTTTATTTACTTTCCTGTGTAGTTTATATAACACTTAACCATAATATTTATCAGAACTTTCGAATAATATTTAGATTTTATGATGTACATTAACGAAAGAAAATAGCGAATATTTATTTTTAAAGGAATTTTTTTGACAAATTCAGATTTCAATGGGGAAAAAAAAAAAAAAAAAGTTTTCAACTTGTTTGTAACTGAAATACTTTGCCCTTAAAAGGGGTTAACAGTTTCGTGTATTATTTATCATACATTTTAGACTTACACTAAAATAACTATATATAAAATTTTTCTAAGACTAAAACTAATACTATAAATAATGTAATTCTTATAGTTTAAAAAATTACTCTTTGTATTTATTTATAATTCAGTGTTCCTTCTAGACCATTGTTTAAGGGTGCAGCATCTTACCTGCTCTAAATTTGGCAAAATGCACCCTACCCTTTTTAAAATATCAAAATGCATCCTTAATTGTATCCAGAGGTCTCTTGTCTTTCCCAATACCAGAGTATTTCTAAATTAATGTATGTATCTGAAAGCTTGCAAAAGCTTCCTTATTTCTTTACGAAAAACACAGGAGATTATTAAATAAATGTTGTACTGTTTTTAGCTATGTTGTCTTACACTCGCACAGTTTATTTCTTTAATCAGTTTTAAAAAGGGAAATAGTTGCCAAACTTAGGGGATTTTTTCCCTTTAATGGTAACCAGGCTGTTATGCGTGTATTAAGTTATTGGTTTGGCATGGGCTTAGAAAGCACACAATCAAAAAGTTGACAAACTTCAGTGCGTGACAGTAGCTCGTTTATTCCCCTTTTTTTTATCGTTACTCAACACAATAAATTTTTTTTTTCTTGAAGTAATGCCCTTTTTCACTGAACAATGACTGTTTTCTGCTTCATTTGTGCTGTTATTATTGCATAACAACTTGCCCTTTTCTTTCTAGAGTGAACATTGTATAATAATTAAAATTCTGATCCTATATGTATTAATTTTACATTCTTTTTTTCATTTGTTGTCATTGTTTAACTTGTGTTTCAACACATTTTTTTTTTCATACCCAGTAAAATATATATATTTTTTTTTAATTGTGTATTATATGATATTTATGCTTGTCTATTTTTTCAAATCACTTTGATACTAATCTTTTGGTACTCGTGTATCAACCCAACCCAACGCACTGAATATTCAGTATGTAGTATTTGGTTATACTGCCGAATATCTAAAGAAAATGTTTTTAAAAATATTTTTAAAACCCTAGATAACTTTTAACTGTCAATAAATAAAAAAATTAAGAAATAGAATCATGTTTAAATAACAGAGATTGCTTTTACAGTATTTATTTGCTGATTTTTAAAAGTAACAAGAAAGTTAACAGTATAGTGTTTCCCCTAGACGTTTTCGAGAGGATGCAGCGCTCTGCCCATTTTTTTTATAGTTGTAAATGTGCCCTGCCCAATTTTATATACCTGGAAATGTGCCCTGATTATTTTGGGTTTGCAAAAATTTGCTGTCATGAATTTCACAAAAAGGTTGCGGGAAAATATCGTAAAGTTCATCTATCGGTTGTGTGAAAATATTGCAAAACCTGTCAATTGTGTGCTAAAGGGGACGTATATATTTTACTTACTCTTATTTATTTAAATGGAAAAAAGAATGATAGTTTTTTTACAAAAGAAATTGTAAGTAAAATCGCATTTATATAGTTCTTGAAATGCATTATTTTCTTAATTCCTTTTAATGCTTAATGATTTGTTTTGATATGAATATAATTTCCTGTTATGCAGGTTATATTAAGGATAAAATTGGGCTCAAATTAATTATGAGAATTGAAATTTTGAGCAATAATGCAGAAAACAAAAACAAAAAATCTTTATTTAATGCTGATTTATTGAATAAAAACATTAAATTAACTACTGACAATAATAATTGTGTATTCACCGATCAGAAAAACAATTACTGCAACATACGTGAGTAAATTTATCGCTATTGTCTTTTATTTTCTCTTTTTATGTGTTTACTTAAAAATAAGTATAAAAGTAAAAATATATTTTTTAAATACACATCTTTTATAAGCATCCAATGTCTATACTCACGCCTCATTTTATGATTGTAATTCATGATTTTTCCAAAAAATGTCCAATATAATACTGTAATTTGGCGTAGCCACCGAACCCGATCATGGACAGTTCAGCACTTTTTTTTTAACGTTTGGTAGAAAATGCGAGCTAGTAAATTTATTAAAATAAATGTATAATGTTTGCTTTATTTCTGTAAGGTACGGAAAGAGGAAAGAAAAAAATAAAATAAAAGAATTATTTAAACTATCTTTTTAGGATTTCTAAATTGATTTCTCAACGTATATAATCATAATTCAATTAATATGAAACTTTTAATTTATTATAATGTATTTTTTCTAAATTAATAATTTAAACGTATATTACACTCTATAGTTTTTATTTATTATTTTCTACTTTTTAGTACGTAAAATAGTTGCAGCTTCACACCCATTTTGCCTTTTTTTGGCGACCGTGGTTTAATGAATAATAAATCCACTGTTGTTGTAAGTCGCATACAATTGTAACCACAAAGAATATTTTTCCATTTATCAACTGTGGCAGGCTAACAGAAAAACACGTCAAAATTAATGTATTAATTTATAATTAAGTTCTAAAAATATTAAAATGTACTGTCATCGGAAACACACCTTTGCACATAATTTTTATGTTTCTTAATTTATCAGAAAGTGGGTAAACTACCGATAACATGATTCCATCATATACAATAACCAAGTTGAGTTAAATAAAAAAATGTAAAAATAATTTAATTACTGTTTTATTATTAATTGCTTACGTATAATTTTTGAATGGATGCAGTACTTTTTGTTTGTTTGAAATATGGTTTCTCAGAATGTACTATTTTAGATTAATCAGGTTTAAAAATTTTATATCAGTCTTTTCCTCAATGCTATAACTTTCGTAGAAAAAAAAAATGAAAATATTTGAATATCTTGTTAAAGAAAGCAGTATCTTAATTTTGAAAATAAGCATTATACTGTACAAAGCTTTTTTAAAAAAAGAGCAAGATGTGCTAAGAATTTGAATATGTTGTTTAAGTAGAGCCCACTCTTTTCACTTTCGAAAACAGTCATCTCATTACACGTAAACTTTTTATAGTGACATATAAAGAAATAAACATATATTATCATTCAAGGTTCATTCTTTGTTTCAACAATTCATTAGTATCATAAGAGAAGGGCATTATGTTAAGAGATATTATGCTATAATATCACAAAATTTATAAACAAGAACCTGAATGTAACAGTTATTCACAAAATTATAATTAGTTTTTTCACAAATATAAAATACTGCTCACAATTTCATAAAACAGGAGCCTGCCTGTGAGAAAAATCTGGATAGACACCTGGAAACATTTTTTGAAAAATTATTAAACTTTTCCCGTGTATATTTATATAAAAATTCTGTAAGGCTGTCTTAAAGCTACCTCAACACATTTCGCTCTTTCTAGTAAGTTTAACTGTTTTCACAGATTCAAAACTATTTAACAATTAAAGAGATAAAACATATAGTGAAACCAAGCCAAATTCAAGTATTAAATATAAATACAAAAACCTTTTTATAAGTTGATTCCACTCTCCCTAATGAAATAAATTCTATTTGTATCAGTTTATTTTATATTGTGATATATTAATACAAAAAATAAATAAGTAAAAGTATACATTTTTCTATAAAATACAATATTGTAGTACGAGTATTAACATGTACCAATACTTTATTTCTACATCGAGATCTGGAAATGAAAATTCTTAAAAACGTAATGAAATAAAAATCTCACCTGGAATTCACAGTATTATTTATTCATTACAGCAATTTACAATACTTTTAATTTGTTATACAATTCATTTTTAAGAAAATTAATAAATCATTTAGTGTAAAGCAAGCCATTCCCCATAGAAAATAACAGGGAGAAAAACAGCGAGGGTTTGTTTACATGTGTAGTGACGTCAGAACAGCTTTTATCACGTGACGCGGCTTTTTCCCGCGGCGTTTTAAAAGTTAATTTAATGAATTCTACAACTTTCTAATACAGGTAAAAATGGTATCAAAATGTTCGTATTTTTACACTCTATCAGATGCAAGTTAAATTGAAAAACGTGCAATTACCCCATTGCCAAACTTTCAGCGCGCTTGCAAAATTAGCACTCGCAGATTGGTGAGTGCTAATTTTGTCTTCTTAATTGTCTTGTTTGCATGTTATTTTTAATAACTTTTCATTTTTCCGTTTCACGCACTTTTTTTTTTCCATCTTTCTTCAATCTCATGCCTGTTATTACTAATGCCTTTATATAATAGCATTGCAATAATATGTGTTAATCTCAGAAGTGACATCACTTCTGAGATAAACACTTCATTTCAATCTATTCTAATTCCTGTAAATTTTCTTGAATCCATTTACAGAGTTCCAGCCAGATCAAACATTAACATACCATTCGTAACATACGGAGATCTTGGAAGACCTAACGGAGGAAGACTTACGTGAATATTTGGTTAGTACTATATTTTTTATTACAAACTTTATTTTTCATGACTAATCATTAAATTTCACATCTCTCACATTTTTTTTTCCTCATCCGATTGATGAAATTCACAATTTTTTTTCCTGTGGCCGATTGACATATTTTGCGAGGAAAATAACTGAAAGGACATGATGTAAGGGCCACTGTGTGCATAAAGTAGTTTGAAAAGAGCCATCGCGGGTACACAAAATCACCAAAAAGGGGTTTACAGGCTTTACAATTTCTTTTCTTTTGTGTGTGTGTGTGTAATGTTCAGCTAAATTGCTATTTTATCAGTGCTCACAGTGAACACATTTTTTCTGAAGCAGGCCAAATTTACAACAATAAAAGAAATGCCCTATCTCATGAAAATGTATAGAATGATTATAGTGTTTTTGTACCATAATTTGCCATACAGCAAGTTTAATTATTATTATTTTTTTAATTGCATTTATTGTATTTTCTGTTTCTACACACTGATTCTTTATCCAAAATCACGATCTTTTCCTACAGTTTAAAAATGACTTTTTTTTTTTTTTTTTTTTAAATATAAATATGAAACTAAACTTTAATTTACATTAATTTTGCATGGGGGGGTTTTTCTTACCTTTTTCTATGTTTTATAAATAAATTTTTATGTACCAAGTAAATACATTTATTTATGAATTATGGCATATATTAGGGGAGACCGGTACACAATGGACCACCCCCTAATATTTTATTTATTTAAATTTTTTTTAAGCTTCTCTTCTATCCTAATAGACAACAGCACTGCAATGATTATTTATAGCCTTCAGAAAATATGTTTAGCTCAGATTGAACTATTTTATCCTGCTTTGTTGTTTTGAGCTTCTAAAAGTAAAATTTTTCATCATCATATTTTTATTTTTTAGTAATTAAAGGTTGTAGATAAATAAAACAGCTTTTTTGTAAAGCTAAGATACTTGTTTTTATTTTACTTTAAAGTTAATGTTTTAAAGAAAGCTATAAACAATATTAATATGTTTATTTATTAAACTTCAACATGGGGTACAGTGGACCACCCTATCTTGGGGCACAGTGGTCCACAATCCATTCTGCTCCTGTAATGCAGAATGTTCAAAATATTTAATAATTGCTTATTTTCTATAAAGAAAGATTGTTTTAAAGTAGATTTAATTGTAAAATAAAGTAAACAAATAAAAATAACAATTTATTTAACATAGTAAGAAATATTTTGTTTTGTATTTACTGCCTTTGATAAATATAACTGTAGTCTAATTGTTGATGGTTCTATTCAAGTAAGATTTATGAAACGCAAATTGAATGGAAATCAGTTTATTTCTCTCGAAACTGTAGATGAATCTGCTGTTGATGTCAATGATTTCATAATGTTGCTCTCAGACCCAAAATTATTTCTTGAAAATTCCAGGCTCAATCTTACTCATAAGTACTTTGGAATTTCATTTGCAAATTTTAATGTGCGCTGATTTTTTTGTACTTAAGTAATAACTTCAACTAAATTGCAATTGTTCCTGTATTAATCTGTTATTTTCAAAATATAATTAATTTTTTGTTTTTGTTTCAAAATTTATATTATTATGTTATTTTGCGGGTGAAGGGGCAACAAAAAAGAATTAGATTAATGAAAAATAGATTTATATTGTATTTTACATAATACCTAATAGTGGTCCACTGTACCCCGGTGGGTGGACCAGTGTACCCCGCTTCCGGGGTACACTGGTCCACTTCCGGGGTATGTCCACTTTACAAGTGTGTATAATTTTTTTTTTTTTTGAAAAATGTATTCAAAATTATGTTGTGAGAAAATTATGATGGATGTAAGAAGGTTTAAGGAATATTCAAAAATATTTTCATACAGATTGGTCAGTCTATTAAAGAGAAAAAAAATTTAACTGAAAAAGTGGTCCACTGTGTACCGGTCTCCCCTATACATTTATATTCAAATAACTTTTTATAGATCACTTGTAAATTAATTTGTCTTTAAATATGCTTAAAAAATGAAATTCTTGCAACTACTCTGTATTGGCCGAGTACTCGGCTGATATTTGGCCGAATGCCGAGTACTCGTCAAATTGGCTGAGTACCTAGTATATACCGAGTACTCTGTACGGCTCTAATCGGGGGCATAAAATAGTAAAAAAAGGCTGCAAGTTGCTGCGCTCTGCTAAATTAGCCTAGAGTCAACACTATCGGGGGTCGATACAGGTTTCTTTTTTTTCTTGGAGCCCATTTTATGAAAAATAAGTTATTTTTGTGAAATTTATTATATTTTTGTGAAAAAAACATTTTGTAATGAAAGATAAAATTTAGCTACTCTTAATTCATTTTTTGTCCAGGAAACCAGGATTGTAACATACTTATTCAATCAGAAATAAAGTGCATTTCTCTCCAGATCAAATTTGAATTTTCGTTTGTTACTTTGATTTCTGTGAGTCATGATCACGAGAAGTACTGGAAATTACTACTACTATTAATATCTAAACAAAACTGAGCTAGATATTCCTTTATTCAGAGTGCAGCTGGCACTGTTACTGTGTCATTGGTCTGTGACATTGTATACTGTGTCATTGGCCAAAATTCAGATGCTTCCATTAATATCATCATATTTGCTACAAGTAAATTAATATGATGCAAATCTTGCTAAAATCTTTTCATTGTTGTTAAATTTGTGAACGAAAATTGAGTTTCAGCTTGAGGTGATACACCCTGTGTTTTTGATTGAATGTATTGTATTTTTGATAGAATAAGTGGATTGAGAATGCTTCTTGCTCAAAAAATGTTTGCCTTGACCACATTATCTGCACAGAAAGTTTTCCAAGATATATGAACACCCTGTATATTTACAACCGCTGAATATAATCATGATTTCCTATTCCAGACACCTGCTCACTGGTTCATTTAAAAACTTCCTTGCTAAATCGAAAGGAGCAGGAACGTTATTCTTGCTAATTTCCCACCATTTTAATATATTGTATTGTTTTACTTTAGTCCCTTCCTGACAAATAAACACTATATCACTGTAAAATGTTTCTTCTAATTCATTCAAAATTTTCATTTGATTTTAAAAATATTTTATAATTTTTAATACTTTCAAAACTCTAAAAAATATTCGGTATTCAGCCGAATAGTTACTATTCAGTTGGCCGAATATTCGATATTTGGCCTCACTGTTACTATTCGTCTAGCTGAATATTTGGTATTCGGTTTATCTATGGGCCGAATATTTGGTATTCGGCCAAAATCACTATTCAGTGCATCCCTAATTAATGTATATCATTCAAATATATCAACATGCAAATGAGAAATTGAAAGAACACTCCCATAGGTTTAGCTAGTGATTGGTGTTGTCGATATTTTTTATCGATTTAATCGATACTATAGCCAACTCTATTTTATTGATACTCTAATTTTTTTTTTTTTATTGATGTCTCTAGTTAATAAATAGTTATTCTTAACTGACATCAGATCCAATTTTATAAAGAATTGCTATTAAAAAAATTAAGATTAGTTTTGCTTAAGTGCGGAACCCTAAAAATTAAGAATAACATAGCAAAGGACATAATGAATGAATTATTGATTTTCTAATGAATCATTCCGGCATACACAAAAGCATAGCTGTTTACATTCCTATTATTTGTGATCAATTAAAGCCAGAAGTTTTTTTAAACAAAAAGAATTTTAAGAGCCTTGACAGCTATGCTTTTGTGCATGCCTGAATGATTCATTCAAATATCAAAATAATTCATTATGCCCATCACTAGAAATAACCTGCAAAAAATTAATGACATGGCCTAATGAAGAGGAGAGTAACTTACAATTGCTTCATTGAAGATTAATTCAGTTTTAATTAGTAAGTTTTCATATAAGACATTAGATGTGTGTAAAATGTTTTATCCTAACAAAATGTCATTTTTTGTGATTCGTAAAATGTAATGTAGTAAAACAATGTTCTTATTTTTATTATTTTATTATAGGTGCTGCTCGAAGAAATCAGCTCTTACTATTGTAGTGATAATGGAGTAGAATAATCTATATATTTAAAACTTAAAGAATTGTGTTTGTCTTGTTACAGCCTGTTCCAAAGATTTTTTTTTTTTTTTCAAATAAAGTCATTTTTTTTCCCTTTTTCCTGTTATAGTTGTATTCTGTACCACCTAGTACTGTCACCTAGTCTAATATTGTTGATAAGAAAAAAATACTTATATTTTTATTAAAATTGTTATTGAGTGGTGTCTGACACATTTGAAAAATATGATATATCCTAATGAGAAAGCATGCAAAAATTTTTAGCATTAATTTAAATCACGTTGCAATATTTAATTTTTGTAAAAGTGACTGTCGACCCTTTTTGTTAACTTAAAATTTTTCTTGCTTTTCTAAAAAAAGCAGTCAATTTGTAAATTTCCCTACGTATCTGAAGCTCAGATAATTGTAAAGTTTTTGATGTAAGCCGACATGATTAAAAAAACAATTCTGAGTAGTTCTTTCATACAATATGTTAATTGGAGTAATATTTTTGTACTGATAAATTTTTTTTAATTTAGTTCAATATACAAAATAGATTTTAAGACATTTGTCTAATAATTTTATCAAAATAAGCTTTTTTAAGAGAAAAAAAAAACTCCTTTCTTGTCTATATTGGGAAACTAGAACAAAATAAACATAATAAGAAATTTAATAATTTGTGTTAATCCCTTTGCAACGAGTGTCCCATACACAATTTTGAATCTTTTATCACTGTAGGAAGTAGTACTATAGTATTTCCAAATAGAAAACTTTGCCTAATTTAATTGAAGAAATTATATAATAAAATAAAGAAAAAAATACTATTCCAAAATAGTGGTATAAAAAATTAAGGATTTATGCATGCTGTGTGTAATATAGGTGTGACATTCATCGCAAAGGTTTTTTTGTTTTTTTGGGTGGGGGGGGGGGGGAGATAAAAATTTATCTCCCATAAGTCTTTATCCTCTGCAAGAAAGATTTGTTAATTTTAGAGAGGGATAATAACAAATATGTTAGCCTCTTTATTGTTGCAAAATACTGGAGGATTTAGAAATTTCTCCCAAAATAAAATTGTCAAACTGATTTTAAATACTGCATTTACTTGTGTATAATGTGTACCTTGTTTTACATAAGAAAAAAAATATTTCTCATGTATAATATGCACCATGCTATTTTAACTTTAAAAAATCTAAGAATTAAAAAAAAAAAAAAAAAAAAAAAAAAACTAGAAATGAGGACTTAATTTTTTTCTCAAACCTAAATTACTTCTATATTTGCTCATGTATAGTTTGCCCTCTTATTAAAATAACATAAAATTGAGATTTTTGCATTATGTATATATACATATACTTTGTGAAAACGTGTGTGGTTTGGTGTATATGGTTGTTAGAAATATTCAGTGTATAATGTACGTACTGGTTTTTAGACCTGAAATTTTGGTAAAAATGTGTGCATTATGCAGGAGTAAGTAAATATGGTAGTTTATAAAATTCAGTTATGAGATTTGAGGGAATTAAAGCATTCATATTTCATTGGAAATATTTTTAAAATTAGTCAATGCTTTGATAAAAAAAAAAATCCCAATATAAATATGGGAATAATACTGATATTATCGAAACAAAATATTTAGTATTTTTATATACAGTCGTCTTTACCAAAATTATTAAGCACTGTTGTATTTTTATATAACTGATTCAAAAGTGTTAGCAGGCCCATGCTGGATGTCTTGAAAGGGCGGTGGACAGAGGGTCATGTTGGTCCTTTCACACTAAATCATGTGCCATCATTAAGGGTGGCAGAGGGTGCAGGGGCACCTATCCCTAAGTGGCAGCATGAGCCTGAATATTAGTTGGATGCAAATATTTAACTACATACAGTTATGAAATTCTTTTTTAACCTTTAACGCCACTGACGATTTGTACAACATAAAGACACAAGCAGC